>VXAD01002582.1:126592-234880 GCA_013399195.1 Dicrurus megarhynchus
AGGATCTGAATTAAAACTGTTTTTAAATCTAATAAACTAAGCTGCAGCAGTGAGTAGGATTTTTTTTTCAGGGCAAATGAAATGTGTTGATTAGATTGAAACAGCTCCCCCCGCTGTTTCCCTGAAACTCTACTCAAACCCGGGCCTATAAATCATGTCAGTAGAGATCCCTGTCACACCTCAGGGAAATCTTTCAGGCTGCAACAGGAACATAGACCACAGTTATGAGTATTCAAAATAAAGACAGAATCTCCCCCCCATTCCTGCAGTGAATTCCTTGCTTCATGCTAGCTTGGACTCCTGAGATGCAGGTTTCCATAAAAGATATTTGAACCGCAGACTCAGAGGATCACAGGATCCATAAGAGGAAAAATTTGTGTTTTCGTGACCAAAATCTCCTTTGTAAGGCCACTTAATGGCATCTTTAGCATGTGTTGAAACAGGGTGAAGCTGCTTCTTGTAGCCCTTTATTATATTAAAAAACAACCACAACAACAGCAACAAAACCACGATGAGATGTTTCAAGCTACTGCATGACTATCTTTGGGGTTCCCTCTTTTTGTTAAGGTCTTCACAAAATACAAAATTAAATGTCTTTTCTACATACAGAACAAAGTAGAATCAAGTAACTGATTATAGAGTATGTACAAAAACTTACACATTCTGTCTTGTTCTTTAAAAAATATAAATATCGATAATGTTCAGTAAAATGGGTTGGTTTTATTTTTAAGGCTTCATTCTTAGATCCTTCATTATTTAATGAGGTGTCAGGTAGGCAGAAAAGGGAGGGAAGAGAAGAGGTCGTGTTTTTTATTAAAGGTCATGTGTTTAATTCCTGTGAGATTCTTCCTCATCTCTGGCAGGAGGAGGTTTCCCTCCACATTGATTTAAGTTTCCAGGAAGCAGAGGTGGAAGGAAAGGAAAATAAAACCTTTATTATTGCTATTTTTTTTTCCTTCATTAAAATCTTAGTTTAGACCTGTCTCTGTCCATTGTCTTTGAAGAGAACCATCTGCCAAGCACTCGGATTAAAGGGACTCGGGCAGGGCTGTATCCCAGCTCCACCTGGGACAGGTTAGAGTGAGGAAGAGGCTGCTGGAGGTGTTTTACCACCGGCTCCAGAGGAGGTAGCAAGTGCTGCAGCCAGGGCAGCTGCTGCTGCTGCATCCCTGGGCGTGAAGTCCGTGGGGAGACTTTCCATCAGGCACTTGAGCTGCTCCTGGCCCAGCTTGATTTTGTCGTCGAGCTCTCGCTGCTCTATGAGGAGCGCGGATTTCATCTTCACAAAGTGCTGGTAGTCCTGCAGCTGCTCCTCAGAGAGGTAGTTGCCCAGGATGTCCAAGACCACCCGTTCCCGACGGTCGAGGTTTTCCTTTAGCTCCCGAGCGTCTTCGTGCTGGCCAGCCAGCAGCTTCCGCTTCTCGTTCAGTGAGCTCTGCACGCCAGAGAGAGCCCTTCAGTACCAGCAGCACCACACTCCCTGATCCCCCCTTTCCTTCCTCCCAGCACCACGCCTGCCACCTCCGGAGATGGCTGCTAAGCTCCCAGATGTGCAGTCAAAAGCCTGGGAGAGGAGGATGAACTCCTCATTGCGGAGTGAGTATGAACCCCACTGAACTGGACTCTGAACTTCCTTGCCAATGGGAGGCAGAAAGTGCTCCAACAAAATCAGGAAAGCTCGCTTGAAAGCAACAACTACCAGGAAAATCTTGTTTCAAAACCACCCCAAGAATGCTAAAATGTGGCTGTCCCCAACACAGCTGCTCTGTGTCCAGACAAAAGCTGCAGGATCTCAGCCATTTATACAAAGAGGGATCGAGATTCCCAGGGACAACGTACTGCTCCTACATAAGCACCAAGAGCCCTGTGCTGCCCTCCTGGCAGCCCCTGGAGGTCGTTGTAAGGCCGTGGTGGTGGTGGCTGCTGCCCCACACCCCGAGCAGGCCAGGGCTGTGCCAATACGTACCCGCTCCTCGCTGTTGGCATTGTCCCCCAGGCTGCTCAGGACGTTCTCCACGCGGGCCAGGCGTCCCGAGAGGGAGAGCAGGAGGTTCACCACCTTATCCAGATCACCAATGAACATCTTGTACTTGTCAAACTCGTTGGGTTTGCACAGCGTGCTGATCAACAGCTCCACCTCCTCTCCGAGAGCATTATTCATCTTAATGTCAGTGAGCAGGCCCTCCTTGGCTTCCTTCAGGATTTCCAGTTTGTGGGTCAAGCTCCCGATGAGCTCAGCCTGTTGGAGGGGAAGTATTGCCACATTGGTTGCTACCAGCACCACCCCGCTCATATGGGTGATGACAACAAGAGGATGTGGCTGCAGTTCCTGAGGAGCAGGGTCAAGTCAGCAATGGCTGACAAAGAAGACATTAGGGAGGAAACAGAAAAAATGCTGAAATTCCCCACCTCAGAGATAACCCGAGTAGCCCATCAGGTTGCATGAGGATGTATTTGTTCAATGAACATTTATAAAAGAGATCTTTCATTTGCTGTACCATACTCTGATACCCAGCTACCTGCAGATGAATGTTCTTCAAAACCTCTGAGTGAGAAGAGCTGCAGTCACATCCCCAATGTGTTCCCCATGCCCTGCCCCAGCCTGAAATGCCTTGAACCGCACCAAACACGTGCCTCGCACACAGAGGCATCAAGGGAGAGTCTACACCAAAGATGCTCTGGATTGACTCAGTGTCTGTCTGAACACAGAGCACACACCCATTTTGAAAAAAAACACTGACACCTATTTCCCTGCCAAAGAAAAGGAGGCCCCCGGGGTTCGGCTACTCCAGGAACAGCAGTGCTGCACATGTGCCGGAGATCCTAATTTCTGTTAGGATTTAGTGGTAAGACATATGCAAAAGCAAGTCTCTGGCCTGGGGCTTGCAATCCTTGCTTCCATTTCCTTGGAACTGAGAGCACAGCAAGCAGGAGAAGCTCTCCATACAAGGGGTGGGGACTTTGAGTGTCTCCAGTTCATGCACTGCTGATGGACAAACACCTGTGTGTTCATCTACTCTGCACACAAACACCGCAGGATGAAACAAGTCGCTCACAAGGTGGCCTGAAAATATTCTCTCAAAGTCCTCCTTCCGTCACAACTGAGTGTCGTTCCAGGCAGGAGGCAGTCTGCTTCAGAGGAGGAAGGATTTTCACACACCGAGCTGGCCCTGATGCCCAGGGTGGCCTGGCAGCGGGGTTCCCAGGATGCTCTGGCAGCAGGGAGCACGTGGCACTGTATGGCCAGGCACCACTAGAGGGAACACTTGGCGTGCATTGTTCTATGGCTGCACTACAGCCTGCTCTCAGCTGCCACACACATGCAAAGGCTGAGCAAAAGGCCAGTAATATTCCCCAAAAACAAACATCTGCTCCCTGGAATGACCTCCATTGGCCAGCAGAGTAGTTCAGGGGGAGAGGGAGCAAAGCACTAAATCCCACCTTCTAAGGGTCAACCAAAACTCCTTTATGGGCATTCTTCCCTCAGTAGTACCCAGAGACAAAACCCAACTTTTGCCCTTCCCTGGGGCCATGATGCTAATGCCCCCTTCCAAAGAAAGATCCTCACCAGTTGATTGCTGGACCAAATCCTGAGGAGCAAAAGGAAGGATCCATGTTCAATGATTACAGTGCCGTGGGGAAATCTCTACGGCAGGACTCCATGGGGTGGTCTCAAAGTCTGGCATTAACCTCGGCAAGTTTCCAGGCGGATGGAGCTGC
Organism: Dicrurus megarhynchus; assembly: GCA_013399195.1. Taxonomy (NCBI): domain Eukaryota; kingdom Metazoa; phylum Chordata; class Aves; order Passeriformes; family Dicruridae; genus Dicrurus; species Dicrurus megarhynchus. The sequence continues at coordinate 130,313 of VXAD01002582.1, forward strand.
TGGGAACTGGCAGCTGTTCCTCCCTGCTCCAGGAGATCTGCCCTCCAACTTTGGCAGGAGGCTACGGGGTTCCTGGGAGTGAGGTACCTTTGTTCTGAAGGCCTGGGAGCTGGAGGGGCCTGTGACTTACATTTGTGTTCATCTATCAGTGACTCTCCTGCGATCCCAAATGCCAGCCAACAGAGCTCCTTTGCATACTCAGAGTGGAAATAAGATTTATCCAAATGACCTCCCAGAGGAGCTGCCTTCTCAGGTAACCCCTGTGCAAATGTTCCTGCACAGAGACCATGAGCAAACAGGCCAGATCATGCTGTCTGGGCCTAATCACTCCCATCTATTTCTGTCTTTCCACGCAAATCTAACCTGTGAGGCCTGGGACTTGCCCTCCAAGGAACGCTATGGACGTGGCAGGAGCTGCCAATCCCTGTGGAGCTGTGCTCCACAACCAGTGGCTTGGGCCAGATGATGAAAGCAGCAGGCAAAGGCCTTGGGCAAATGCTTTTGGTTAGTGATCCACCTGTGAATTTGAGACCCGGAATCTGTGTAGGGCCACAGAAAGAAGAGGTGGTGAACAGACAATGAAATCTGGGCTGTGCTACTCTGTCCATGGCAGTGTGGGATGGTTTAGACTTAGAAGCAGGCATGGCTGCTTTTGACAGGAAGGTAGGAGGTGTCTAAGGGAGGCACAGACAGGCCACAAACACCTGCCTGTGCCCCCCTAGGATCTGGGAGCTAAGCAGCATGTCTGTAATTACCAGGTAACTAATGTGAGACAACCACAGGGGCAAATTAGAAGGCCCTGCAAGAGCCCTGGAGGCAGAGCATGGAAGCCTCCAGCAAGAGTGGCAGGGGCCATTCTGCAGTGAAATGTAGCCTCAGTAAGAGAGGAAAATGTGTGCTTCTCTCCTGCCTGCTCTCCTCCCTTCCAAGCCATCACATGGAAGTTGTGCTGAGCCACTGAGGTGCACGTGGCTTTCAGTGGGTCAGAGAAACAATAACATGTGGGGGAAAAAGAGCAGCCTGTGTTTCTTTGGATGCAGTGGGTGCAGACAGCAGGTGAAAAGGGTAAACTGACTTCACTGAAGAGGACAATCCTGGGAAAAAACTTCCTGCGCTCAGTGTGGTCACCAGCTGGCCTCTGTTCTTGTTTCCAACCAAAGCTGGCCTTGTACGAATTGCTTCACCTCTCCCTTTTCCTTCCTTGCTGCAGAACAGGGACTGCTCCTGACAGTCTGTACACCCAGCATTTGGCATGATCCAGGCCCGCCTCAGGGTGGTGCAAGATTGGTACTCGATTTGCAGTGACTAATTCAGATTAATTCTCTTATACAATTTGGGTCACTCTAACGAAGCTTCACAGGCAGCCTAATCGCTCCCATGCAATTCTGGGTGCTGCCAAAAGCTGACATCAGATAGAAATGCACTTCACTTTAGGGCTTATTATTATTTCAGGAATGTGAGCAGCCAAGAGTGCTGTGTGCTGAATTTACCTTTTTCTCATTGATGTCCATCAGCTCCTCTTCCTCACCTACTTCTTCTGGCAAGTCCTTGATTTTATTCAGCAGTTCTGCTTTGGGTGCTGAAACGCTGTAGTAAGCAGGACAGGTGACCAGAGTGACAGGAGCTTCCTTTTCCGCTCTCCTACACCACAGTGAAGAAAAAGGAAGAGTTCAGTCTGAGCCTGACTTTTCCCAGTGCTTAGATCCATGGTTTTCCAGGACTCCCTCTCTGGTACCTTCCCAGTGTAATTACCCAGCAGGACAAGGTGGATTCCTGCCATCAGGGGGTGCGTGTCAGCTGCTGTCCGAGCACAGCACAGCCACGGGGTGTAAAGGTGACTGGACACTGCTGTGCACAGGATTTACCTTGCTCAAAGCCAGCCAGCAAGCACAGCTCGGCCGGAGGTGGCCGGACTGACCCTCTTACCTGGCATCATGCAGTACGACTGACTTCTGGACAGTTCTCCAGCTGCCACTTGGAAGTCTCTGTCTTAAAAAACCCACACTGGGGGACTTGGGCTGATCTTGTAATAAGTAGGTCCCCTCATCCCTCCTTCCCAGAATTTGGCCTCTTGTTATCCCCGTGCCTGCCATTATTTTCATCATGATTTTACTTTCGTTTCTCTGTTCCTGTGCTTTGGACCGAACTGCTTCAGATTACTAAAGTTCAGATAGCAAAATCCAATTACATCTCCAGGGATGTTTCATTTCCTGCTCTATTCCCCAGCTCAGCATTGTTTTCTACACAGCCCAGAGAGGTGAGCTCAGAGCCCAAACACAGAGCCCAGCTCATGGGAAAGGCTGTTTGGAAATGCCTTGCCAGGCCTCACACCTCTGAACTGCAAAACTCACTCACACCTATAGAGATGCAGAAAAATTTGGCACAGGTTGTCCTCAGAAGCAAGGGAGCAGGGAGTTCTGCCAGCCCTCGCCCCAGCCCAGCAGTGCTTACATGTCATCTGCCACTGCCGTCCTGCTGGCTTGTGTCTGCGACATCTTCCTCTTCATGTTGTTCTCCTTCAGCAAGCTGGTTCCACCGGGGAAAATCCCTTCCATCAAGTCCATGGTTGTCTTCATTTTGGAATCTGGATCTAGGATATCAGCCAGAGACTTGTCTTTATGGACAATTTCTTTTGCTAGAGCCTCTGACTTAATATCCTCTGGGGTCTTTTTCTTTGCCTTCACTGGGGGTGCTGTGCTGGTTATCCCGGAGTCCGGGCTGGCATTTTCCAATGCTGGCTCTCGGGGGTTACCTTCAGGCTGAGTTATGGGCTGTCTGTCGGTGCTCTGAGGCCCTTCAGAAGAAGCAGGGGACTGGTGCTGCTGATCCACAGCAGATGGAGAGCCAGTCCTCTTCGATGGGGTTGGCAAGAGGGGCCAGTTGTTTTCACCGGTGCTGGTGCCCAACCCTGTTATCTCCCTCTCGGCCAGGGCTTTGGGAAAGCTTTTGAAGCTGCTATGGACAGAAACATTCTGTGAGATGAAGAGAAAGCTACCACCCAGGACCACTGTGAACACAAGGTAAAGGCCTACAAGAAATGAGTATTCCTTCTCTCTCGCTTGTTTTTGTGTCTTGCTTCTCATTCTAATATGGAGGGTCTATAGTGTGAAGCCACTGGCACCAGAATTGTTTTGTCCCTTCAACCTGGACACTGCTGGATTGTCCTTCCAACACAGAAAGAACTAGTGAACACCAAGTCACTTTGTTTTCTGCTGGCAGGCTGGGGACATTGCGCCTCCCCGCCCGGGAGTGCCATCCTGAGCAGCCTCTACCCGTTTGTCCTTGCCATGTTGGAAAAGCCAATCCCTACTACAGCCCTGGCCAGATTCTTCCCAGATGGATATCAGAGCAGCTCCCTGGGAGTGAGGGAAGCTGTGTTGAGTTAAACCACCAGGGCATCTCGCCCAAAATCCTATCCTTCAGGAGAATTTCCCTATACAGCCTGACTGTGACATATTTGCGTTGTCATTTCTTGGCAGATGGTCACTGTTTCGTAACAGCATTGTTTTGTGCCAGGTCTAAAATATATTCTGAGAAATACTAACTGTTTGGAAAAACCCATCATGGATTTTCACAGCTGTCTCTCAAAATCCAGCAACTGGAAGGAGCCAGCAGCCATTCCAGCTCTGTGCTGGAGAGAGTCAGAAGCAACTGCACTGAAATCTGCAGGGAGAACCAGCCCAGGAGTGTTCCCCCATAGTCCCCCGTCCTGGGGTTTTGGGGAGCACCTGTCAGTGCACCTGCTGGTGGACCCTGCTCTGGCCACATCACTTGAGGCTGCTCTTGGCAGACCGGCAGTGCGTCTGTCTGTCTGTCTGTCCCCGTGTCCCTGTCCCCTGACAACGTGCAAGCGCCCTGCCCGGCTGGCAGCTGGGGGTCTCATGGCACGTGGGATCAGCCCCATCTGTCCCAGCCCTGCATATCTTACTGTATATGGCCCTGCACTGCCTGAGCTGCCGTGCTCCAGCCCACCCTTACCTCACGCTGGCCTCCTCTGGGAGCCGGGGGGATTTGTCTCCAGCTGCCCCATTCCCCTCAATGGGTGGGGGAGGAGGTGGGAATTCCTCTGTGCCGTTGGCAGAAGTGCAAGAGCTCAGCTCGGGAAGAGGACGGGATGGCGGCGGCGGCGGGGAGAAGGGTGGCTGGGAAGGCGCGACAAACACCTCGTCGTCCTCCTCGTCCTGCAGCGCTGGCGGGGGCGTGAGCTGCAGCCCCGACTCCGAGATCCGGAGCTGGGTCATGCCCTGGGGAGAAGGAGTCTCTGGGTCGGAGGAAGTGCTGCTCTGTGTGGGCAGGGACGGCCACCTCTGGGAGGGCTTCGGCCCGGCTGCCGGAGGAGACGCCACGGCCCTGGCGTAGCTGCTGTCTTTGACCGAATGAGCCCACGCTACTTTGGGCGGGAGGGACCTGTGCAGCAGCCCGGCTTTCCTTCTCCACATCATCTCTTCCGTGGCAGTCTCGGGGGATCTATCCTGGACAGCATCCAAAGGCTGTGCCTGAGCGTTCCCGCTGCCCTCAGGGGGAACAGCCTCCTGTTTAGCATGGTGCTGTCTCGGAGCCTGGCTGTCACCTGTGCTCTGGAAGTCTGAGGGAGCCTGGGTGGGTGTATTAGGGGAAGAGTGACCAGACCCAGAGGGAGTAAGGTTAAGCAACAAGGGTTTAGAGCCTTGCTTTTGCTCAGGGTAGTGACTCCTTGTCTCTGTTGGGGCTGGGAAAAATGCAGAAGTCCTGCTATCTGGCCTGGAAAGTTCTGAGAGCTTGTGGTTCTCAGCCAGCGTGGTGGGCCTGGCGACAACCTCAGTGCTGCAGAGGGGATGGGGATAGTAACTTGTGAACGCCATTTTCTCTGAGTGGCTTCTTTCTTTCTTGCTGAAAGACCTAAATACCAAGAGACAGACCATGGTAAGATTAATAACTGATCAATGAGCAGGAAAATTTATTGTGCATCTCCTTAATGGTCATCAACCCTATCAGAGGCCAGCGTCACTGCCCGCTGGTCTAGGTGAGGTACAGCTGTGCTTCAAAACTGAAAGTGAAATCCTGAGCCAGATCCACTCCCTTACCATCTCCCATCATTTTCAGTGTGTGCTACATCACACACACGTAACCAAAACCACAGCAGTAACTCAGTGAAAAAAATATTAGGAAAACCTAATGCCTGGATTCCTTTCCTGCTCTGCTTTCAATTTTGTTTGTTACAGATGGGTCCAGTAGCAACTGTTGTAAGATGCACCATTTGGCATTATCTACCACCAAACTCCATTCTCAACTGCTTGTAATCTTAAGAATTTTAGCTCTATGGGCCAAATATTCCCATAATGTTATCTGCTCCTTTTGGAAAGGTGCCATTAAAATGATTCAACTGTCTCCAAGAACAAAGCAAGGCCAAAAAATGCACTGTTTTGACTACGGGGAAAATTAAAAATGCTCTTGCAGTCTTGGAATCCTGTTAGAAGAAAGAGCTCCCTCAGACAGGCAGGTGTGACAAACACCAAAGCCAACACATTCCAGCTGCAAGCGGATGTTAAGGCTGCAAAGCCAGCACATTGAATTATTCCTTCCAGATCTTTTAGGGAGTTCTCATGTGAGCCTGAGAAACAGTGTCTGGCCTTTGGCGTGAGGATCCTGCTTGGAATCCAGAGCCAAACCTATTTACCTGTCTGGCTATTTAGCTGGAAAACAAACTGAGCAGTAATAATGGCACTGGCAGATGCAAGAGAAAGTGGCCTGGAACCACGAGGCCATACCATAAACCAGTAAAACACAATAGAGCTCTACTGCCAGTGCATTTTCTGTTCTTGAGATGCGTTGTCAAATAATCCCCACACTGCCAATCTGTGATGCTGGAGACTTGGGCCCCAAATTTCTTCTCAGATGTACTGGTACAAATTAGGAATAACTCTGTCTAAGACATGGGTCGTTCCAGCTTTATTCTGGTGTGACTGAGAATAGAATTTGGCAGCCTGTGCCTGGGAGTGGGGAAACTTCCCAGACAGGCTGCTCTTGGTATTGTCTGTGGTTCCTGGACAGTAGCAGTGTGTATTCTTTTCAGATGCTCAGTGTTTGTCGGGAACACCAGATGGTGATTCTCTAATTCAGAGACCTCTCCTACTGTGGAAGCAACTGTGGATTCTAAAACTGGTGGAGCAGTTCCCAATGTTGTGTGGCACCTGGGGAGCAGAGGAAGAGCATGCGTGACCAGACCAAGTGATTGCTGACCAAGGTTTTCCTAACTTCACCATCTGACCGTTTTCCTCCTCGAGCATGAGAGGTGGTAGGGATGGTCCCATCTCCTCTCCAGCACAATGGGCAGCTGTGTCCCAAGGAAACCTAGAAACGTAATTCCTACTGCCTGCCCTGCCTCCCTGAAGGGCCCATGCTTGGCGAACACTTCTCCTATCCTTTTGTTTTATCTTTCGGGAAATCCAGTTCCGAGCAAGAAGAGAAAGCTCCCATCTCCAGAAGAAATGTGCTTGCGTAGCACGCGGGATGCCTATGCTGCACAAACATCATAAAACTGTTAATAACCAATAATCTTCGTGCAGTGAAGCATGAAAATGAGAAACCTGCATTTCGTGCCCCAATAAACTTGTTTTCAGTCTGGGTGTTCAATCCCATTACTTGGAAAATAGGTTGGGGAAAGAAAAAAATAAAAGGAAGCCACAAGTAGTGACTGAGCAGCAGGATGAAATCCCATCTCTAGGAGAGAAGGGAGGCAGGAGGAACTGAAACAGCTGCATTGTTCTCTTAGGAAAAAACATGGCAAAAGTTATTCCAAATCAAAGTAAACGGGTGTTTTAAATAATCCTACAAGGATGTGCCTGAAGGCAGATTGAGTCCCTTTAAAACAACATTTATGTGTTCTCAGGGGCAAAAATGGCCAGAAGTAAAATCAGCCAGAATAGGAGCCTTCCTCTGCTTCCAGCTGTCACTCCCTGACCCAGAGCTGCACGGAGAAACCTTTGGAGACAGCAGTGTTAACTCCCACTGTGACCACAGAGAGAGCTGGCATTTACTGCAAGTTTGTGAGGAACAGAGCTCCTTTGTGAACAATGCTTTTAGTCCCTCTTGATGGCTTTTACTGTAATGGGAGTTAGCTGTTTGGGCACTCGGGGCTTAGGGCAAGCATCTATTTATTATTTAAATGTAAATACAGCACGATCAACTTCAGTTCTCGTTAACTTCAAAACAATCCGGGGCTAAGTGGAGGCTTACATAAGTCCTAAGACGCAGAGTTTTGTGCTTACACTTTTCTATTTATAAAAACATTTCTCTCTCCCCTGCTGCTGAGCAATACATCCTGCTTGGATGAAGGGAGGCAGCGCAAAGGCCAGCTCCCAGCTGAGCATGATCAAGGAAATATCCTGGGTTTAGTCCCTCGCTTTTGGGAAGGCAGCATCATGGGGTGGATAAAACTAGCCAGCGTGCAACATCTAGGTATTTTTTCCTTTAGGATCCTTCACTTATGATAGCATCCAATGTGAGTCCCAACAGCAGATCAAACACATTCTAGAAATTATCTAAGTGGAAATTTGCTGCGTAAATGTGCTCCAAGATGACATGAAGAGATAGTAAATTAATGGCTGTAATGAAAGAAAAAGCTTGTGGCAACTCCTCCTAAGTCTGCTGGGCACGGCACAGCTGGAACTGTTTGTGCAGGTCTTAGTTCTAGACAACCCCTGACAACTGCTGCTGGCAGGGGGATGGCCAGAGGTGGCCCTGCAGTGACAAAGGGGACATGGACAGACACCCACCTGGCTCCTGCGCTGACCATGTAGAAGGGATCCCTCACCATGGGGCCGAATTCGCTGCTCTCCCTTCTCAGCAGCTCCTGGGGTACCAAGACAGCGTCAGCAGCGAGCAGAAAGCAAAACAAAATACCACAACATGGATGGGAATGCCTTCTAAAGCCTGAGAGCAAGTCATTCCCCATGGCTATCCACTCCTTCCTATCTCTAAACAAATTCCTGCAGTGACAGTGCAACGTGATTTGTATGCACCCTGAAAGGAACGTTAAGCACTGTACACAAGGCCCTGAAAAACGAACAGTGAGTGAGGCAGAGAAGTCTGCTGCTAAACTGGAAATAAACATTTCCCACAAAAAAATCTGAAAAGGCCAAAAGAAATCTAATAAATAATAATTTAAAAAAAAAAATCACCCTGTTGGTTCAGCTTTGTCCCCCATGTTTATTGCTGTGGGTTTGTGCTGGAGATGGATCAGAAACAAACCTAATGAAGAAAGCACTTCAACATTTGCTTCCCTTTCAAACAGACCCTATGGATTGGTGTATATGCTGGAAGTCAAGTTAGGATTTAAGAACAGGATTTTCACAAGTGCCTTGCTGGCTATGGAACTAATCCTTGTTCCACAGGTGGTTACAGCTAAATCCCTCTGGGAAACAGCCATAAGGGCTCATCCCTCTTCAGCACCAGAATTAAGACTCCGTGAGCAGGTCTGCAGTGCTGTTCACCCTCTTCCTCAACTCGGCTTCCAACAAGCAGAAACTCCGGTTTGGCTGCTGAATGTATGAACAATTACAAATGTGCCTGGAGCGGGAAATAAAGATCTCAAGAACTGCCCTGTACCTCCTGCCTGACAGAGTTGGGCGAGGAAACATGAATTGGGGCTGCTTGTCATCCAACCTGTCACTGAAAAGTACACTTGGGTGATTTTTCTCTCTCTGGGTGTCTGGTTTTGTTGCTGCTCTGATGGGCAAGCGTGACAAAATGGCACAGATGGGCCTGGTGCCTGGCTGGGGTGGAAAAATACTGATGGTGGGATGAGAGACGGGGTGGTTCTGGAAGTGCATTCCGGTCACTTGATATTCACAAGCTGCTTTTTTATTTCACTCTATTTAAAGACATGGTGTGGGGAGCTGAGGGCTGCCGAGGGAGGATGTGTAGACTGAAGCACACAATGAGTTAGGGAGGGCAGCTTCTTCCCCCCACCCGAGTTTGGCCCATTTGTGAGATGCTGCCCAGAGCCTCCTCTGTCACTTGACTCAGGACCACTTTGTTGCTCATGGATAATCTGTTCTGGGCCACAAGTGAGTGCAGGAGAAGAAGGAGATTTCCTGTATCTCAGCTGCCCTGTAAGTATGGGAGCCTCTCCAAACACTCATTTTGGGTCTAGGAGTCTATTTGGGGCTAGGAGCCTGTCCACACATTTTGGTTGTTTGCTCCCTCTCTCTGTGATGAATGGAGCCTGGCACGGAAACAGGGATGGGGCAGCAGGCCCAGCACTGCTGTAAATCCATGCGGCTCAACCAGTTGCAGTTGCCTAAATAGGTCTGAACAGATTTCAGCCAGCTGAAGAGCTGGCCTGGGCAGTTGTTCTTTAAGAATTTAGCCTGGTTCTACTGTTTACCATCATCAGAGTCAGTTGAATTCTCCATTTGTGACATCAGTGCAATGTTCCCAACCACCAAGCAGGGGACATGGAAGGGCCAGGGTCTCTGTTCAGTTTTCTCTGTGATGTTTCCCTCCAGAGCTGGAGGCTAAACATAATGGTTATTTGGCAGTGCCTCTGCCAAGCACTTCCCAGCACTGTCAGGACAGTGGGAGCCAGAGCAATTCCAAGCAGCCTCTAATCCTCTCTACTTTGCACCAGGAAAATGGGCTGAGGCAGAACAACAAATCACCACCTTAGTGGAACACCCACCAGAAAGGTGCTCAGTGCTTCTCCGGTGCTGCTGGCAGGTAGGGACAGGACACCTCAGATGGGATGTCCAGAGCAGCAAGAATACACCAGCATGTGCACTGAAATCCCAGCATCCCTGACACCCCTGACACAGCCCAGCAGGGAGAGAACTGAACCCCCCCAGCAATCTTTTAATGAAGGTGCACTAAACTGTCTCAGCGTGTGCTGAACCTGTCTCTAATCAATGGAGTCCCAGCCATGACCGGACATCAGCCTGTTCTCCAACATCCCCCCACATTCCCTGGTTCCGAGTGTCCCGCCTGTGGAACACGTGATGCCGTTGCCACGTACCTGGTGTTTCTTATCCGCCGTGGGAGACGACCTGGAACGTACATGCACAGGGACTGGCTGATTGTCGTACCTATCGAGCAAGTCTTCCACAGACACCGATTTCCCGGATTTCCTGGCGGTGGAGGGTGTTTCAAAGACCTGCTCCTGCTTCCTGTAGCGAGGCTGGCCCTGCATGCCCAGTGGGTCTGTCTGAGTGCCTTTGGTGACATCTGATCTGGCTCTGTAATCCCGGCACCTCTCTGGTTTGGGCCGGCTGGTGACCAGGCTGTCCTGGCGTCCCGGCACCTTCTCATCTCCGCTCGTGTCCAAGTAGTCCATCAGCCCAGGGGGAAGGGTGGAAGACATCCGTCCTGTCCTGGATATCCGCTCTATGGACTCCCTGCGGCGGTAGAGGTTCTGGTCCTGGAGGGAATTCATGCTGGAGGCGGAGGAAAGGCTCTGGCTGTCAGGGCCACCCAGCTGCAGGTAGGAGCTGTGGGAGCGCTCCCGGAGCAGCCCGATGTCCTGCGAGGACGGCCGTCGCCCCGTTTTGCGCTCAATGTAGTCGGCCAGGGCGTTCTGCTGCAGCTGCTTGAGCTCCGGCTTGGACAAGCTGGCTGTGGAGGAAGCTTTGCCGTCCCTCTCGAAGATCTTGCGCCGGTCGGCCACCGTGTTCTCCGGGAAGACAAAATGGATGCTTTTCTTCTGGAAGGAGAAAGGCGACGGCTCCCCGTCTGAGATGCCCACCTCATTCATCTTCTCGGGCTCCGAGTAGGAGCGCTTCTTCTGCTCCGCTGTCAGCCGCTTCCGGCCCCCGATGCGCAGCACCTGCTGCGTCCTGGCGTAGTCCAGGCCGGAGAAGCCGCCTTCCGTGGGCGTGATGCTGTGCCTCTCCTTGGGGGTGTGCGGGGATGCCGCCGTGCTCCTCAGGCCCACGTGGGCCGAGGCAGGCCTCTGGGGCAGCCTCTTGGGCGTGCTCCCGAACGGGGGGCTGATGCGACGGAAGGAAGTGGCCCTCAGCACCCTGGACTGGGCATCTTTAATGCTGTTCCTGTAGGCCCTGTTAAAGGACGTGTCCAGCTGTGACCCGTGCACATCCCGGATGTTATCCTTCCAGAGGATCTCCTTCTCAGGCTCGCCTCCCAGCTGGAATGTGCTTTTACTCCGCGGTAGCTGAGCTGCCCTCATTTGCACCTCATTTTCAGGACACGGGCTGTAGTACTCACTGGGTCTTGCCTGCTTCACTGAAGCCACCATCTGCAGCTCTACGGGCCGCCAGTCAGCCTCTTCCAGCTTCCCGTTCCTGACAAAAGGGCTGGAGCCCCTGCCTGGCTCGCTGGGCAGCTTGCTCCTCATGTCCTCTGGGCTGTGCATGGAGCATCTCGTGATGGAGGGCTGGCTCGTCCTGCTCGGCCCATAGTGCTGGCCAAAGCTGGGAACGCCAGCGCTCTGGGGCCGGGGAGTGCTCTGCTCCCGCTGCTCAAACTTGTTGACCTTCTCCAGCACCGAGCAGCGGGGCTTGCCAGCCTCTGGTTTGCTGTAGGGAAAGCTTTGGGCGCTGCTAGAGCTGAGCCGGCTCCTCCCGAAATCCAAGGTCTTCGGGAGCTGCGGAGAAGGGGGCTCTTTGCACTTTGGCTCGGCAGCATGGAACAGAGCCACGCTTGTGCCCTCCTCCTCCTGCCTCGTGAAGGCCTGTGGGTCCACGTCGCTCCACTGTCTGTGCCCCTGTTCCCTGTGATCCTTCTCCTCTCTGCTGCTGCTGTTCAGGAAGGACAGTTTGGTGTTGGAATAACCCTCGCCCGGTTGCGTCTCCCTTAGCTCGGAGCTGCTTTGCCTCCTGGAGCTCTCTGGGATGTTCTGCAAGGAAGAGAAGCCATATTGCTTGGCCTTGCTGTGACCCCACGGGTGGAGAGCAGCAGCGTCTCTCTCATTTACCTGTGCGTTGCCATTTTTGTCCTCCTGGGATCCAGGTGTGCAGTCCTCTTTGGGCTGGTAATGGGTTTTCCTCTCACTAGCATCCCTCAGCTGGGGTTGTGGAGCCTGGAAAATGGGCTTGGAGGCCTGTGTGCTACCCGGGGTCTCCCGGTGGCCGTGTGCTGCCTTGTAAAGCGGTAACAGCTCCTCCTTTCGCGATGCAGCCAGGCAGAGCTCCGGGCCTGCTGCGCTGGGAGGTTTCTGCTGGATGAGTTTGGCTTCGTGCTTTCTCTCAGTGGCGGGGGGCTGGTAGAAGATGGTCGACCTGTTTGTAGTGCTTTGGTTTCCATTCTCATCCAAGCCCAGGGTGCCACCGGCTACGGCCTTGTCGTGAGAGACCGGGAGGGCTGGGGAGTACCCGCTTTCTTTGGCCAGAGCTGGGTAAAGCGTCCCGGTGCCGCTGGCGGAAGGCCGGGGCACCTGGGCATAGTGCGGCTCTGGGGAGGGAACGGCGTAGACGCCGGTGGGCAGCAGGGGCTGTCCTGGCTGGGCTGCCTGGGAATAGCTCTGCTTGGGCTTCATGGTGGGGCTGCTCTCCGGGCTCTTCTCCACCACGGTGTGCAGGTGCCCTTCTCCGAAGGGCGGTTTCAGCAGCGGCCCCTGTGACAGGGAGCTGATGAGCGGCGCCCAGGCCGCTTTCGGCTGGGTCCGGCCGGGCTTGTTCGGCTCAAGGCCGGCGCCTGAGCCGGGCCTCTCGTGGTGCCTGATGGCTGCGTAGCTGTCGCTGCGAGTGGGAGGCAGGGGGGGTCCCTTGGGAGGCTGGCTCTTGCCGTCCGAGGGGCCCTGGGCTGGCTGTGCCCAGGAGGAGGCCGCGCTGTGCCGGCTGAAGGCCTGGAGCCTGCCGTGGCTGCGGCCGTCCAGGGAGGCCCGGGCGTCAGCGTTGGGAATAAGGGCCGAGGGCTTCACCTCGTACTCCTGGGAGATGCGCTGCTGGGCGTCGTACACCGTCCTGACGTAGCGGATGTCCGCCTGCCTCATCCCCTCCGGCGGCCCCCCGCGGGACTGCGCGCTGTCCAGGGAGCACGAGGGCTCCTTGCCGAACGGGGCCGCGGGGTACTCGGGGATGCTGGAGTTGGTGGAGAAGGAGCTGTAGGCAGAGTCTCTCTTGCTGTGGAGGTGGGAGAGCTGGTCGATGCTGTTGGTGGATTTGGCCGGGGACAGGTGGCAAGGGTGGTAGGCAGGGGAGGAGTGGTCCAAGCTCTCCATGCTGCCCCGGGAGCTGTACTGATCGGGACTCCTCCTCAGATAGCCATGCTCGTATGCAGAGAGATCGCTGGTGGAGGAGCTGGGGGACAGCGAGAGAAGAGTGAAAACCGGCAGAGGAGAGGCACAACAACTTATAAGTGAGCTCAGAAGCAAGATGTTTAGTTTTGAGATGAAAACCCATATTTGGGCCTTGCTCCATCCCCTGTTTGGAGTCATCCCAGTTCACAAAGAGGAACTGCTTGACATTGCAACACATGGCTCTTACTTACCACGGAAGGGTGGGAGGGAAACACAGACAGAAAGACGGTGCATCTCTGGAGCCAGGGAGGATCAACCCCACCCAGCAAACCCATCCAAAGCCCTTGGAAAGCTGAATGAGCACCGATGCCACGAAGGAGGAGGAGAGGAGCACGAGGGGCATTCTGGGGGGGAATCTAATCTCTTTCTTTTTTTCCCCATTTCATTTCTTTTTATGGAGATGAAGGCTATGCCCTGGCAGGCTTCCTGGAAATTCAGCTGTCCCAAGGATAGTTTGTTTGCTGTGAGAAAACTAAGCTGACAAGAAGAGGAGAGATGCATGTGCCTCTGCCTGGAGGAAAGTGGGGTGCAACCATAGAAACAGTCTGAGAATTCCCAGGAAGTCTGCACTGCCACCTCCTCACGTAGCTCAGCAGGTGCAGGTACACCTTGGCACGTCCTCTAAGGTGTCCAAAGAGGACTCTCAGCCACCAGAGAAGTGATCAAAAAAGAAGGGTATTCAGAGATCTTTCTATCCGTGGGAAGGGAGCTCTTTGTGCCAGTCACAGTCCCTTTTTCACATCTCACAAGGGGACATCACAAATGTCTGCAGAGTTTGCCCTGGCTTATCTCCCCTTCCAGATTCAAGCAAACACACTGAGGACTGGAGAGTGTAGCCTGAGGATTTCACTCTTCTTCCCTCTCTTCCCAGCTTCCCTTCCTCAGGCACCACTTTCTCTAGTTCCCTGTGCAACTACACGTGCTGTCCTGGCAGAGCCACAGGGAAGCAGCAGGAAGGGACGGGCTGTGGCAGGGCAAGGCACAGAGCTGGAAGCCTGCTCCAGATCATATCCCAGACAAGGGACAGACCCAGGGGAGAAGGCTGCTAAGGATGAGGAAAAGCAGAAGGAAGCCTGCTCACAGCAGCTCTGCAGACAGATGCAGAGGAACACAGGCAGGAAGAGATATGGCAAACCTCAGGACAAAGCTGGTTTACTCATTTAAATGCACCACTCTATTTTGGATTCAAATAACCATCTCCCTGGCAATGCCCAGCACAGCCCTAGCCAGCTGGCCACTAGATGTTCCCCGTGCACCTCCTCAAGCACCCGGGAGACAGAGCCATGCTGCCAAAGTCTCTGCCAGGAACTGCCTGGGAAGCAAAGCCCCTTGGTGGGAAAGGAGTACACTCCAGCATGAGCTGTGCTGAGGCCACAACCAACACACTTTATTTTCTGCAACCATCTCCTCACTTTCTTTAATGCTCTTTTTTCTCTTTCCTCTCCCCTGCCAAGGATCAGTCTTGCCTGTAGAAGAAAGTGATGTTTCAATCCCAGAGGCTATAATGGAGAGTTGGAAATCCTTCTGCCTTTCCAGGGAAAATCCTTCAAGGGCAGAATTTAAACTCGTCCCTCCTCAAGCCGCCCTGCACGTTCAGTTAGGATAGAGCTGACTCCTGCAGAAAGGCACTGCCAAACCAGGAAATCCCTCCCTGAACTCCTCACCCTGGGAGCACTGTCGCTGATGCGCTGTTGGCTGCTCCGTTACGCTGACAGGCTCTGCTACCTACACCCTTTTCTTCCTTTTTCAACAGGCTAATTTAGATTTGGGGTTTCTTTTCCTTTGCTGGGAAAACAACCATGCTGTGTTTCTATATGGGGGAATCCACAGAAAGCTCTATCAGCATCCTGACAGTGGGCTCCCATCTTTGTAGGAAGGGGGATTTTTAAAGCAATTAATTTCCTAGCTGTTAATCACCTCTGGGAGGAAAACACAGCCACTTTATCAGGGAAACCAAACAGGAACTGAAGCCTTCCTAACTAATCCAAACCCTGGCTGTTTGTAAACCTGTCCATCTGTATGGAGGCACCTGGTACCATTTTCCCACCTTTGCCCCCTCCCTTCCCTCCACAGCTGTGTGGTGCTTACCTGGAGTGGTAGGACTGATGCCAAGGGATGCCAAGCGTACCCTGAGATATTTGCATCATGCTGGGATCGGGTTGGTTCTCCGCGAGTTTGGTTGAATGCCAGGAGTGAGGTCGGCCCGGAGTTTCACTCCGCCTGGATGAAAGCAGGAGTTTGCACATCAGCAACAGGCCAGCTCTCCCAAGGAAGATGGATGTGAACTTAACACCAACATTTAGAAGTGCTGGTGCTCATTTGTGTCGCACTGCTACTTTTTAATCCATTCCAAGCAAATCTTGCAGTATGAATATCCCTGACATTCCCACAACACACTCCCTCTCGGATTTGCACAAGTGGATCACCGAATGCCATGAGGAGGTGGAAGCCTGCAAAGGGACTTTTGATCTCTCGTCGGTGCTGCTAAAAATGCGGGACGAGACGTGACAACCCAGGGCTGGCAATATGTATCCCTTGCATCCCACCCAGCCAGACAGCTGTCCCCAGGGTGTGTCCCCAGGCGTGGCACGGCACGGCTGCCCTTCGGTGCCTTCAGTCACCAGCGCCGAGGCCTGCGTCTGTCAGCCCTGAGGGAAAAAAACTCACTGACACTTTATTTAAAGCACAGAGTGGTGCAATGGAAAGTCAAAGCAGGGGATTAGTGATCGAGTCCCCTGAAGAGGCCACACAGACTCTCCTTTGCCCCAGCCTTTGGGCTTGTCCTTAATCCTCCTGCTGCTTTCCATGAGGGATCTCTCCCCTGCTCTAGCACTCATTTCCACAGTTTCTCACTCTCTCCCAGGGACAATGAGGAGCAGCACTGGACCTGTGTCCTACTGAAATGTGACACTCTGCAGGACAATTCTGACTAAATAAATGCAAGAGGAGGATATGACACCTCTTTAGTCTTTCTCTCACTGAAAAATTCACAGTACAGCATGTCTTGAACACATCAGTACATAGATTAAAATGCCCTTGGCAGACGCAACACAGACACTGAGGGAGGATTCTCCCAGTACTGCCTAAGATTGGGAAAAGAAATGGCATGGGAAACTGCAAAAAGCTAAAAATGCTTTTTAGGGTCAGGTCCTTTCCTAGTACCAGTTAACACCAGCACCCGCTGATGTTGTACAGCTTGGAAAAGCATAGGCAGAGAGTGAGAGGCAGAGCCATTTCTCCAGCGTTTTTTCCATACAGATTTCAGAAGTGCTGGTTATTTTCTCATCGTCTGCTAAAAGAAGGAAGAAAAAGGGACATGCTTTTCCCTTTAACGCCTGTTGTGGCAGGATTGTCTTAAGGAGAACTGGACTGGAGGTCTGCAAAGGGCAAGCTGAACCCAACACCATTTTACCTTTACATGTGGAGGTGTGTTTAAGACAGAGCTCTTCTGTTAAGCTCCTTGCCCGGAAAACAAGGAACCCGGACACCGCCACATGGGAAATTGACAAAACTGGTTATTAAGAATAACCTGCATTCTTGCCTTTTCCACTGCAGACATTCAAAGACTTTGGTGGAGTACAAGCCTTCAGCATCAGCTTTTGGCTTGGGAAAATGAATGATCCCATGCAAAGCATGCTATCCCTTGGTTTGATCAGTAAAAAACTGTGAGGGAGCTGTGTAGCCAATCATCTGAGCCGCAGGTATTTTAAACCCTTTTGTTTGAGATCCTCGTGATGATACAACACGTGGACAGCTCTGAATTTCAGTCAGAAGACACATGGTACCAGTTTACCAGCTCTGTGTGGGATAACCTTGCACTATTTCCAAACCTACCCAGTCTTGGAAATGTGGCAGATCCTGATTCATCCCAGACAAACTGGCTGACTGATAAAACCTGCAAATGCAGCAGCTAACGCCTGACTTGAGTGAAGACAAATAAATCATTAGATCTTTAACCGGTGTTACTTTGATGTAGCTAAGTAGCCTTCAACAAAACCAGAAGCAACAGCTGACACTTTGGCTCAGGAGGCTGTAGGATTTAAAAATGCAGAACTGTAATAACAACAACAACAACAACCCAACCTCATCACTTTATCTTTCATATATTCTGTACTGTACTTGTGAAGGTGTCGGGACAACCTTATTACTGAAAAATTCTCCACTTCAGATAATAGACAAAGTGATCCCTGTGTTGTAAATGCCAAGGCTGGAAAAAGACACTCCTGGTTCCTCATGGACACCTCCAGTGATCAGATAACCTGGGCATCCGGGTCAGTTTGGCATCACTACAAATGCCTGGGAGCGAAGATACCTGGAGAAGTCAGCGAGATGCGATGCAAGGCTGGCATCTAAATGGCAGCTGTAACACAGACTACAGAGCAGATGCTGCCAGTTCACACTGTAGACTGGAAAGCCAAAGGGGAAGGGCTAGTCTTTAATCTCGTCCAGCTGCCGTTACCTGGGTGCTCCCTGTTGCTATGCGGGTCCCGGGGTTTGTCAATGGAAACGTGCCCGGTCCAGCGGAGGCTCCTTGGTGGCAGCCTGGCACAGTCTGGGAGCAGTCTGGGTTCCAGGGACCACATTCACATCTCGGAGGCCCTTCACCAGGAACAGCTCTGCAGCTCTCTCTCATTAGGAAGAGCTGAGTGTGCTCTTCTCTGTAATCTCTGGGGATTATTTTTATATTGTATGTGAAACAGGAATGGAACTTTACAAAGACACTTTGGCACTAACTCTACAAATGAATCAGCATCTGAGGCTTTCTTCACAGTATAACTGAAAGGCTGAGTTATCTTTTCCTCAAGGTTACAAACTAAAAACATCCAGAAAAGTGTACACAGTCTGATTCCTGTTCTTCACGGACTGTTCCTTGCCAGTTCTGGAGTACACACACAACCTGAGTGCTCTGCAAGTTCAAAAGTACCTCACGCCCAGCATCCTTCAGGAGCGCAAGTCCTTCAGTGTGAAAAGGCCCATCTTCAACCAGAGCAAACAACCCAGGTCCTTCAAATTGCCATTTGCATTTTTTCCACATCCTTGGAAAGCTAAAGAGTGAAAGCCAGAGAGGGATGTTGTGGCTGATTAACCAACCACTCAGGGTCGTCAATGCCCCAATAAACTTATCTTTTTCTACTCCCACAGAGCTCACGGGGACTTGTTTTCATCGTTCTCACGTCCCTCAGAAACACCATCCAGGTGCCTGAAAAGAGAACTGCGAACGATTCTTGTACCACTGACCTTGTGCTCATTTTTCCTCTGCCCCCACAAGCTCCAAACCCCTCCTCAGCAGACACAAAGAATGCTGAAGATGAAGGCAGCAAAACATTCCAAGGAAAGCAGAATCCACCTGCAGACCCAGGCAGGAGCAGTGGTCACCAGGACACATCTCCATGACCTGAGGGGATGGCTCTGAGGAGCGGCTGGTGTTAATATGTCCAAAGAAGATGGGACAGGGCAGAGAAGAGAACTAAGGCCAGAGGGTCAGTCTGCCATCACTCACAACCACAGTCCCTCTGGATGTGCTTTCCCCCAGCAGCTGTGCGGCCAGGTGGCTGTGTGGGAGGTTGCTGGAGCTGGAAGGGATAGCCATGGCCTAGTCCATCACGTGGGGAGGTGGGAAGGGATGGGGGCCCTGCAGCAGAAACTCTCCTGCTACAGGAGAAATGAAAGATTCGGATGCGAGTGCAAAGCTTGTGCTTCCTGGATCTGATCCCAGGCACTGAGTCACAAGAGAGAAAGCCAAGAGGGCAGCTGCCCATCCTTACCATGTCATCCTCACAGCAGTCAAGATTTCAAGCCGGTGATAATTCTAACCTAATAAAACCCACGTGGCAGGGGCACTCTGTCCTGAGCCATATCCCGCTGCATGCAGCGGCAGGATCTTTGTACAGGGAGAGATCCTGATCCCAGCAATTCACCTGTACCCTCCTTCCAGGGTGAGTGTGCACCTGCACCAAGAGAAAGCAGCAACAACCATCTGAATTCTCACTGGGACAGACCTGTCTCCAAGATGGACACATCTAAAGGAGCGGGAGCACAACAAGGAGATGTTTTCCAGACATCCAAACACGCGGCTGCAGCCTCTCTGCCCAGCTATTAGGCAGGAGATGAAGGAAAAAGTAAAGCACTCAGAAGCCTATTAGGATTTTGACAGAGCGAGGCCACAATCTACTCAAAGCAACGTCGCTCTTAATTAAGGTTCAGTCATGGTTCTAAAAATAAGCAGAACAGACGAGGCCAATTAGAAAGGAGTCGGACCAGAATGGCGTCAGCTTGATGTGTCTTTCACTAAATCTCTCTTTTTAGGCTCACAGAGCCCTTCTGGTAAATTCTGGGGCAGGAGGGATCTGGAGTGAGCTCTGTCCCTTCACAGTTTTGACTAAAAAGAAGGAAGACTCATTAGAAGGACCTCAAGTCTATGAAATGATAGATCATGGATCTTGGCCAACAGTGTCTCCTCATCTGTAGGGGAAAGGGAGAATCATGCCCACACCCCCCACCCCTCAATGCTTAGATGACAACTTTCCCTAAGTAAAAAACACACTGAAAAACCCTTCACTTGAGAACACTTGGGTGAAGTGTGTCAATATTCTCAATATTCTCATACCAGGACACAACCTGCTTTTCCACTATATGTTCATTTTGCAGCTCCTAGAGGACAGCTCCCCACCCAGCGAATCCCTGTGGACTATCTCACAGTTTTTAGCAGTCTCAGCCTTAAACCAAAAAAAAAGAAAAAAAAAAAATCCCTTAAGCAAAACCCTTCAGGCCAGTTCAGGGCTCTGTCCCAGACTGGTCCAGCCTCACTGCTCTCTCCAGCTCCTTTCCCAGAGGCAGAGGCAGGCGTTGTGCCTGTGCAGTGCTTCCAGCTGACACATCAGACACCATTTGTTTTTCCTCTTTGATAAGCATCACTGGGGATGTCTGAGTTGCGTCAGACTGGGCCCTGAGTGCCATCTGGGAATTGGGAGACGGGTACCAATCTCCCTGAAATTTCTCTGGGATCAGGAAGAAGAGAATCAGAGGTTTCTGCTCAGAATTCTTACATTACCATCACAAACTCTTTGGAAAAAACTCTCCACCATACCAGTGGGAAGAAAATCCCCGTGTGGAAGCAGTGATGACAAGCATGTATGTGGATCTAGAGACAGATTTTTTCTACTGGCTTTTGCTGACAGAAGTGTGTTCAGCCACAGGCTGCAGATGGAAGTGCTGGGATCACCCAGAGGTGATGGCAGCTGTGAGCAACAGGCGCTCCTTCGTTGAACTTAGGAACAGTCAAACATTGTAATTAATGATTATTGGTCCTGCAAGTCACACCTCCGTGTTATCACATATCTCTGGGAACCCCCAGGCTATCAAATCCAAGAAAGAGGCATTTATCCAGCGTCCTGCAAAGGAAACAAAGAGTGCAGGGCTCAGAGCCGGGCTGTGCTCTGCGGCTCCGTCTTCCCTTCACCCCGGCGCAGGGTTGACAAGCAATATTTAGATTGAGGACTTTTCCCTACACAAAGAAAGGGTCCCACTGGCATTCCCTGACAGTAACCAGACACAGGCTTTGATAGGAACAGAGGTGATGTATACAAACTTCACTCTTCTTGATTACTGGGTTCAAGGGCTTTGTCCTATCGGGATCTTCTGACAGCTTTCTATTTTGAAGACAGCATTATCAAGCAACACAGTAAGTGTGATTTAAATTGCAAAATGAGGAGTATTACAGATCTCTATTTTGAGAAGTGCTTGCCACCAGGATAGTCCATCTGTGCTGTTCCCACAGAACTGCAGCTTGGACATGGAGAAGCCAAGAGAGCCTTCAGCCTGGTACTTAGACCATGCGTAGGTTACAATGAGGAGCTGGGGGGCACTGAATTAAAGACTCTCTGCAGCTTTCCTCTTCTTTCTATAATTTTACTCTATTTCCTTCGCTGGAAAAAGAAGAAGAAAGAACAGACATGGAAAAGAAGCAGCTGACTGACCTACAGTCTTTGAGAAGGACCCTGTTATTCCCTGTCTTCTCCAGGGATTCACATCATCTCCCAGAGGAGGGGCAGAAAATCCTAGCAGCCAGAGCCAGCAGTGGCTTCCCTGCCCGCGGCTTTGCAGAGCTGCACTGATTTATCCAGACTGATGAACCGGCCCCACGGGCTCAATTCAAATCATTTTTTCTCATTCTTCTCTAGTCAGTAAATTAGTTAAAAAGACAGAAACCAAGCATAGCTCAGATTCTTTCACACCCCGATATCTAACACACAGCAACTTGCAACAGGAGAGACTTGGAAACAATGGAAGGAATGTGTTTTCCTAGCCTCGTTCAGCGCTTAGGAGGAACTGGGTGGCTGGCAGCAGGAACACTGCCCCGCGAGCCCGATTATCCAAACGGAACGTGGACAATGAGGCACGGCAGGTAACCAAGGGGATCCGCAGGGCAAGGCTGCAGGCAGTAGCTGGGCTCTCCCCTCAGCTACACGGCTACAAATCACAGGCAACGCTCGTGAGCTCCACATCCAAGTGCCCATGTAGGAGTGGGAAACGGGAGAGAAGCAGCAGGGACTTTAGGAGGATGTGTGGAGGTACTTGCACACATTTGGGGGGGTAACAGGGTGAGTCAAACGCGCCGGGGAACTGCACCCCCTGCCTGGGTGAAAGCAAAGGCTGCTGAGTCTGAAACACCCTCCCACAAGCACATTCTTACACATTAAAGCAGCTTCCTGTTCGTAACTAAAGCTCCAGCCGGGGTTAAACTGACATGTGCAGACACAGCCTCCGACACTGCCGGAAAAGCAAAGCAAAACATTGGCTCTGCACCCAAAGGCAAGTTTATCCAAGTGAAACTCTCAACTCTGGAGCTTCTGTGAAGCTCTGCTACTAAATTGATGGGCAAGAAGGATTCACAGAGGGCATATGGTGAACGACTCATTGCTGTAGGGAGGTGGTAGATGTAGGGGAGCTCCTCTCCCAAATTCGCTGTGGAACAGCAGAGTCCCACTCCTCAGGCAGAGATAAATTTCTCCTCGATATAATCAGCTCGAGGAGATACTCCAGCCTCTAAAATCTTGTCTTTCCAAGGTCAGGTAGGGTCAGCATCCATGACTGCCTGCAGTGGCCAGAAGCTGGAGCATCTCCACTAAGGTCAGGGAGGTTGCTCCAGAGCTTGCATCCTTGCTGATAAGATCAGAATGTGGAATTCCCTGCTCACTCACAGGCACTGGGCCACATTTCCTTCAGCTCCAGGAAATCAGCATAGCTTCTTGACTTCAAATAAGTCAAGGTCTGGCCCAAAGGCAGTGTTGCCAGTAAAAGCCACTGCTTCGACTTCATGGTACAAATCTCAGAAGACTGAGACACAAAAATCTGTGAGGTCACCCAGATTACATCTGACTGATGTAAGAGGCTCTTCTGATGCCAGCAAAAGCTCTGCCTGAGTAAATGCTGTAGGATTTGGTCCTAAACTGCGTGGACAAAGGAAGGGAATCAGGCTCTGCCACAACACACCAGCCAATCCAGAGTAGTTCAGGGAACTGATTTCTGAAGACATTTAATCATTCAAAAATGCAGACAGGTACTCAGCAGTCGTGAATGCCAAACTCCCACTGAAACTCCCAGACTTGGAAGAAGCTAGGTGATTTTGGAATGCCAGGCACCTGAAACTGGGGAGTCAGAGAAGACTTACACCACTTTGGTGGCGATATTTTGGTTCAGCATTTCTGATGACCTCTGCCAGCACTGACAAAAGCTTTTGAGGAGGAATTTCAGCGCTCCTCCGTGAGCGCCCCTCAGGCACACCGGCAGCCAAAGCAGTAACTGTTTTCCACCCGGTCTCTGCAGATGTTGCAGGGACACAGACAAACACATTCTCACCTGGTCTTCAGCCGTAACTTGACTCCTGCTGCCCACGTGGCTTTGCTGGGCTGGAAGTCAGCGGTCACTCCGTCCGGGCTGAGCGGGCTGGGAGACAGCTCTGTGCATCCCTGTGCTGCATGGGTGTCCCTGTCAAAGGAAAGCAAGGACACGTAAACACCACCACGCAGAACCTCAGCCCTTTTAACCAACACTTCACCAGGATTTTAGGAAAGAGGGCAATGCACAGACCCAGAGGGCAAGGCAGCGGCATCAGGCTAGTTTTTACAAAGTGTGAAGTACATGTCACAGAAAGCCACGTCTATCCTTGTTTTTCTCCAACCCGGGCAGTGCTCAGCTCTGCGGGTGTCCCTCATGACTGTTTTGGAGGAGCTGCACAGTCCCATGGCACACAGGAGCGAGATCAGCTCCAGCACCCACGGCACAAAACTCATTATCCTGCAGCTGCATTTGGGGACCCTAAATCCCCGAGTATGTGGTTCCACTGTGGGATATGCTTTTACCACACGTAACCACCTTATGAGAGCTCAGGGAATGCTCTGAACACACAAGAGAAAAGCCAAGAGAAAGGTCCACACAGTGAGAGGGAGAAAGAGAAACCTGTCCTACCCCCTGTACTGATATTTCCACAGAGTCAGCAAACACATATTTACCCTGCTCCAAGTCACACAAACACAGTGTAACTATCGCTTCAGCTCCTTCCTTCCCCCTGGAACGCTCCAGTATTCCCACTCGCTCCCACTTTTAGCCCTAAAGCGCGGAAGAGATTTGAAATTCCGGCTTGCTGAAGGAACCCCCACGCTGAATGAAAGCGGGGCTGAAAGGCCCCCCGCGCCTCTCCCTGCCCGCGGCAGGCCTGGCCCGGGATAAGCTGGAATTGCCTCTTGTTGTGTGCTGAGCCCACATGCCGGCATCTGGGGCTTTGGATAGCTGAGATGGCTTGGATGCCATTCCGGTGAGAGACCGGCCGTCTTTGTGTCCGGCCGGGTCCTCCCCCGCGCTCCCTCCCCGCGCCCCCACGTGCCAGGCAGGAATGTTAAGCCTCACATTGCGGATGAGATACAGCAGGGAAGCGCAGCAGCACTTTCACCTACATTAGGGAAAGGGACTGGTCCGGAACGGCCTTTTTTTTGCTCGCCCTGCTTATGTTCATCCAATTTTTACCCCAAATCCTGCCTCGGCTGCCTTTTCTTTCCATGTGCCAAATCCCGTCCTGCTTTGTCTCTGCCACTCCTCTGAGATGATGTCAAGCCCCTGATCAAACTTGAAAGGTTCCCTTCCCTGCTCCCATTCCAGCCTCCTTGTACACCAGGAGCACAATCTCCTTTATTGCAGCCCTGGGAAGTGCCAACACCCTTAAATGCTTCAATTCTCTTTGCTCACCAAGCTTACTATGAAAAATTACCAATTTCCAGAGATTTCACTGCACGACAAGGAAAGGAAAGAAGGCCTGCGACAGAGGAGGATTTAAAAGATTGCATATAAACAATTCATCTATACAAGCAGGTCTACAATTTTGTGAGTAAAATATATTCACAGCTTCAGCGTTTGGAGGACAAAGCCCTGTGCTTCCCTGCTTGTTTCCTAAAGAGCAGAGTTTGGCTCTGCCAGGCCACACCACAGCTGTACTCCTGCAGTGGGGAAAGCTGCTCATGCCTTCTCTCCGGCCAGCTGTCTCTGAGGGAGCCAGGGACAATATTTAGGGCTGGGAAACTGCCCCCGTGCCAAGAAAAGTGTAATCAACAGCCCGAGGAACTGATATAAAGGAGTAGTAAGTGCCTACAGCTCCCCAGGCACCACAGCCCAGTGATCTTTCAGCACTTAGGCTCTTTTTTTCTTTTTTAAGAAAAAACAGCTTTCGAAACACGGTAAGAAAGCAAGAGACAACACAGACTCTAAACTCTGCTGCGAGCAGAGCTTTCTGAGTAAGTCCCTTCCAAGCATTCCCACATGGACCCACACAGCCTGACCCTCTGCGGGCAGCCCCAAGCAGAGGGAGGGAGGATAAGCAGCCTGGGTGTTCCCCCTCACAGGAGCAGCCCGTGCTTGCCAGCATACATAACTTTGTGCTTTACCTCACAGAGACAAAGACACGTTAATTAGTGTCTCTATGAGTTCTGGAGGTGCTGCTGGGGGGAACAAGGAAATGCAACGGAGTTTTTCTCGAGCCTCTGAAAAAACCGTAATTGCAGAGCTCTATGTGGCACGGCAGGCTCAATGAGAGACTGAAAACTAATCAGCCAGTCTAGAAATAACAACATTAATCAGGCCCAGTGGGGAACACAAGAGAAGAGGACCCTTCCACCCGGGAAGCACACCCACCTCAGGGATGGAGCACAGCCAGAGGGACAGGGATGTCCCCTGTGAGAGCACGGCGGGCAGGGCAGGGAGGAGAGCTGAGGCCAGCCAGGGCTGCAGGGCTGGACACCTCCCCAGACAGGACCCCAAGCCCAGCACCTGTCCTCCCCTTGCAGCCCTCTGCCTTACCTGGCTGCTTATCCCACAACATTTTCTTCGGCATGTCTAACTAAGGCAGCTCAGCCTAACAACCAGGAGGGTGGTAATCCCTATAAAGACATTTTTTTCACCATAACATGGAGACAACCACTCTTGTGCAAAGGTGTTGAGGGCCTACCTTTCCTCTTGGCTGTCCTCACACCTTCTCCTTACAGTGGCCCTTCTCCGAAAGCTCCAGCTGCCCCGGGACAGCTCTCCAGCTCCTTGTGGCAGCACCCAGCCCAATGGGATGCTCTTAAAGCCTGGGCCCGCATTTTATTTCGGGATGCTGCAAAGGGCCTCACAATTCCATAGCTAAAAAGTATCCCTGGTAAGGAGGGGCCTGCAGTTGTTCCTTTTGTTATCGTGTTGTTTCTAAAGCTCTCAAGTGGGAGACAGGAAACCCAGCGCACAGAGTCTATTTAAAACTCCTTTACCTCCCACCTGAGGCTGGCAGCTGCCTCTGAAATCTTTCCTTTTCTGCAAAGTTCATGTTTAATTATGAATTGGTATTTATACTTACCGCTTCCATGGTGCCTTTGGTATTTAATACCACACGTGTCCATAAGTACAGTCTGCTCAGCTTTTCCCTCATCTAAAAATACGGCCTGCTTGGATATTTTCCTTGCTGCTTGCTTGACAGTGAAAGAATACAGTGCTAGAGATTCAGGGCTTTTTTCAAGGAAAGCCTCCCTCAGAAGTTTCAGTGCCCCCTCCAGAAGAAAGGCAGCACCTCCTGACCCCACATCCATCTCTCCCCACACAGCCAGCACGGCCTTTCCACAGCAGGCATCTGTGAAACTCTCCCTACTTTTCACCACCTTCTTCAGAGCTCTTCAAGAATGCATGGGTGGCCTTATTTTATATTAATCAACTCCCTAGAAGACTGGTTTGCCAGTTGCTGCCATCTAATGTCTCATGGCCTTCCCGAGCTGCCACAGTCCCTGCAGAACTCAGCTGCTGTTTCAGGGAGATCCTTTGCCTCTGAGCAGGGCCGACTCTGAGCTCCTCTGGCCACCTTATCTGCCTCCCGTGCTGACCTCCCGTTACCTGCGTGCTTGGAACGTTTCACAGCACTTATCTTAACCTTTTGGGCTCCTGGCTCTTCTTCCTCACTTTCTTCAGTCTTCCTTATCCGTATTTACAACCTTCACATTCCAACACAGATTGGCTTTCTAAAAGCCAGCCTGGACAGAAAGCGTGGGTGGGTGCCTCTGCCCAGCAGCTCTCCCAGCAATTATCTGAGTCTGCAGAGATCATATTCTTAATTAATTAAACTCCACGTTTCATAACAATAGTTCCCTGCGTAGCGGCAGCAGCATAAATCACTGCTCTCACTGAGGAAATGATGCGGTGCGAGCTCAGCTGCCCGGCTGTAATTCCCAAAGAGGACACAGATTTTGCACAGGGAAGAGGCACAAACCCAACTTGGGAAGTTTTGTCTGCTCAGAGCATTTCTTTTCCAGCACAACAGCCTTACGGTTCTTCTGGCTGCACTACCACGCTGTACTGTGCTTCTTTGCTTAGCTGCCTGTAGTTCCAGGGATGAGTCTAGGATATGCCTGAGATCAGCCATTAACAGCACCCGGAACTATGTCTAAAAATTAACTTTTTTTTTTAAAAATTTTTCAGAACAGTTATTTTTTAATGGACCCACCTCTTGAAGCCATGATTACTGAGTTTAAACTGATACCTGGTTTGCTGCCATGATAATAGATGACCTATGTCCCAGAGGACCCAATCCCCAAATGTTAACAGGTTTAGTAATTTTTAGTATCTTGTTACCTCTAAGTGTTGTTCTAACAGAGAGGATGGAGATTGAATTCTCATTTTTAAATCATTTGGGATCAACAGGAGTATTTGTAACCACTGTCAGAATTAAAAGCTATCCTAGAAAAATAGGTGCTCACACAATGATGCTTCTGAAACTGAGATTAAAGCAAGGAACTCTTCTTCCAACTTCTACAGCTATTTGAAGGCATTTCCTGATATTTTTCCCTTTGCCTTAAATCAGAACCTAAGAGGAAACCCCCCTCCACTATAGAAACAGCCAACAGCACATCACAGACACAAAAATACGGAGGAGCAGCAACAAAGCCAAACTGGGCTCTGACAGGCAGGAAGGAGCCAGGGGAGTTAAAGCTGCTGGTTTATCCTCATAGCACCCCACGTTACACAATGTCACAGGGCAGCCTGAGATCCCCAGCTCAGCCCAGTGACATAAGGAGAGATGGGCAGCTTCACCTCTGGCTATTCTCATCCTGCAGGCAAGCTCTCAGCAGCTGATGAGCCGGAATTACGTCTCCTTGGGAATGCAAACGCCACCTCCACGGCAGTCCCCCATCTCCTGGCAAACAGCAAGCCCTCCTATCGCCTCCATGCTGTCAGGGAGAGGGATGCAGAGGGAGGGAGAGACCACACTCATCCCAGGCACCGACCTTGCCTGTGGCCATCCTGCTTGGCAGATCCTCCCGCTCCGCCTGAAGTGAAAAGACTGGATTGCTTACGTATTTCTTATTTTGTTACCTCCTGTGGCTGGTCCAGAAATAGCCAGTAATCCACATCTCTGTCACGCTCCCAGAATCTCCTTTAGCTGCACTGGAAGTGCCCTGTGAGTCACAGCACAAAGGCCCAGGTGCTCTCCTGGTAGCAGCAAGGCCTGCACAGGTTTGTTACTCTGTGCTCACGGGACCCCCACGCCACACCAAGAGCCAAGACCAGCTGGAAACACGTGGACAAAACAACTTTTTCATGAAAAAACATTTATAAAATTGCACTGAAACCTCTCATGCTAATAATCTCTATAACATTTGCCGGAGAAAGTCTCAGTTCCTGGGTAAAACCTCTTGCTTGTGACTCAGGACGTTCACCTGAGATGGGAAACAGCCAGGTTTAACTCCACGGTCTAAATAAGGCACATGAGGAATTCAAGGCTGGTTCATGGATCCAAAATGCAACAGGCTCCACCTGTATAACTCCTGGAAGCACATTTTCATCCTAAGCAGAGCAAGACAGAGTTTGAAATCTCAATAAGGCTCCGTTGAGGGCATGAATCTCGGGACTGAATTAAGCATTCTTTCCAGAGATCTGCAGCAAGATCCAAGTCTCAAGTAGAAACAGTAATATCCATGTCTGGGATTCAGATGGGTCAGTAAAGCTCAGGGAAAAAAAAACCCCACGCAACCCTAACCAATTCACAGTGCTGCTGGCTGCTGCTTCTAAGAAACGGGACTACTTAATGCACATTTTCTGTACACATCACAGGCACATCCACCCTGATATCTGGTAAGACAGGATTACTAGAGCTGATCTTTGTGCCATAAGCCAATCACCAAAAGGGAAAAAAAGAATTTTTCCAGGAACAGTGCAGAAGGGGCTTGTGCTTTTCTACCTGCACAGGCCATTGCTTGAAGGCAAATTACAGAAATCACAGGATGGCGAATTTCAGATGGGTACATCCCCCATTCAGGCACCCATCACTTTCAGTCTAACGGCTCCTACATGGTGATTCCGAGCACGCAGAATTTCAGGGCAAAGCAACAGAGGCTGAGAAGTCACCTGGAATTAATGCAGACTCACAGCTTTCCTTCTCGGAGGGCTCTTCACTCAGGCGACTCCAACTTAAACAACCTCAATGAGTGCTGACCTTTAGGTCCACTGAGAAAAAATCTGGAGAAAGGAGACCACGTTTTCCCTGTGCAACACTGTCTAGTCCTACTTGTCCAGCATTTTTCTGGCTTCCCCTTTTCTCTGGGATTGGATGGGTTTTAGTTGACCTGACCTCAATCCCACAATCTGGCTGCGCTGTGTTTGCACAGCCCCACACAAACCAGCTGCTCCGGCGCCGTACCTGTTTGCAAGCAGAGAGCTGAAAGGAGCCCTGGCATTCATTTGGGTTCCTCACTTCATTGGCCAAGGGATCTTTGAGAAAATGAACTCCCTCTTTGTCTGGGAAAGAGCCCTAATCCCCGTTTTGCCCTGGAGGATTACTGGGTACTTAGAAAGGCACTCACATGCACATTTTTGGTTCGTGCCAGCTGCATTTGGGCCCACAATATGCAGTGTTCCTTTTGGTCTTTAGCTTTGACAATAGGCATTCCACTGCACCCAGACCTCGACCCGGAGACTGCCACCCTTTTAAAGGCACCCTAAATCCACGCTTTCTGAATTGGGGGCCTTCCCTGCTTGGCATGAGCAGTTGGCCCTCGGAGGCAGCTGGGCACGCAGCCCCACAGCCCAGAGTCCTTTCGTGTGCTGCCCAGCCGGCGTCGGAGCGCACAGTTCCCTGCCAAAACGACCTGGATCCTGGCTGGAAGGAAGAACCTGTAGGGCTCAGGCTTCAGCTTTTATCCCTAGTGAATTCCTGGCTTTTTGTAATAGAGGTTTACGGTTATACTCTCTCACAGCTTGCTGTTTGTGCCCCAGTACCACCCAGAGAGACTGTTCCCAAAGTGTGCTCCGTGCAGCTCTGGCCCAAATCTTTCTAGGACTGTGGCTTAATTCTCTAAAGTTCTAATTCGGGATGAAGTTCAATGGAAGCAAAGGGCTCTAAATCAGTACTGACTTGAGCAGCACTTTGCCTGCTCAGGAGAGATCTCACATTCTCAGGAGGAGACAATTGAGAGGTGACAACTGTCCTGGTCTGTCAAAAAAAATGGCGTGTGATCCATCCTGCACCCCAACTCTACCTGCAAGCGAAATGCTTTCCTGCACCTTGGGCTGAGAGCTTTAACCCTCAGAAAACAGATCTACCTACTTATTGTGTCAAGACAGGAGTAAAACCACAGAGAAATGACATTTTCATTCTTTTCTACCCCATGACTAACAGGACTATCCTATAAACTTGCTCTTGACCATTACTGAGCATCTCTTGATGTTTTTCAGTGATGCCTTTGGGTACACTGTGGGATCAGCTTGGGGAATCAGAGCATCCCCTCTCCTCATGGGCTGTTCAGGACCAGGAGGCTGTGAGGAACAATCCTTCAGACCTGGCCATAAAAGACTGGGATCAGCTCTCTTTCTGGTGCATCAGATCTGTTGGGCAGAGGTGCCCGAGATGAAGATGATGCATGGCAGCGCTTATGCCAGGAGGAGGATCCTTAACACACCTGTCCCTGGAAGGACCAGGGACACCACACACAGGTAAATCAGCATCCTGACAGCTTCTGGGGTATCTCCACACTGAATCGTGTGCATCTAGAGTCCTTCTGGATAAATGAGAACATTTAACTTCTCTTACATTACACACACCAAAGCAGAAGATGGCTCTAAAGGACAAGTGTAAATGAAACAAAAAATGTAACTGCAGCTCCTACAAAGAAAATCAGCCACAAGGAGGAAGGAAAAGCCATACTCATATAATATAAGGATTTGTTTCCATTTTAGGATTTGGGAATTAAAACGATTCCATAGGAAAAGCCTGCAAGCCCTCCATGCTGAAAGAATAGTTATGTTCACAGCGAGAGATGCAATAAGCAGAAGATATTTCCCCACAATTACTCTTTTCACACTCACCCTTCAGAACAGCGATGGTTTCCAGCTACAAAAGGGCCATCCTGGGGGGGGTCTGAATGTCAGGCAAGACATATCCTACCTGGGACCTGGCCACAGGGTGCAGACCTGAGACCTGAAAGGCAAGCCCAGTCCTCACTTGGAAACTTTGCCACCAGCAGCGTGGAGCTGGGACCAGGCTGGATCTGCTGGTGCAGCTCCTAATATGTTCCATACGAACCAAACGAGGTCAGTTCAGACCAACAATTTAAATGGTTTAAAGCTAAAGATTAAGGGAGTGCTTACAGGAACTGTTCCAGTGGCAGATGGATGAGGTTTCTGGCACTATGAGCAAGTGGGGCATTAATCTCTTCCGCCAGCACAGCTGGATCTCTTTTCCTTGCCTGCATTGGTGACACCTCGCACTTTAAGGAACACACCCTGAAATTTTAGCCCAGCAGCTCTCCTATGGAAATAGGGATGTTACCAAAGTGCTGCAACAGTGGCTCAGCTGCATTTTGAAAAACTGGTCTCGGTGATTTGTACTAATGGAGTGACAATCTGAGCATCTCTTCAGAGGGGGCAGAAGAAAGCCTCATACTCACATTTGTCACAGGCACGGTGGACGCTCAGCACCAAGAACTCAAGTCTGCAGCTGAATTGCCTCTCAGCTCTCTCTGACCTGATTATTTGCAGGTGCAAGGAAGCAGTGCTTCCTGGTATTCCAGATTTTAATTGCAGTAACTTGAGGGGTGGAGCATACAGGTCTAAATCACCTTTACAGGTGTTGCAGTGCCTAATCTCCAGAATATGAGCTACTCCTTATGAGCTGCTTCTCCATCCCACACGCCAACCTCTTCCTGGACAAATTCCTGAACACCTTACTCAACACAGCATTCCATTCACTTCCTGGGGATTTCAGAAGGAGATTTGCCCAACTAAGAAATGAGGATAGATTGAGTAAGGAGGTGGGGACTTGGCCAGCTGAATGAGAGAGCCCAAGGCAAGTGACAGAAATGCTGGCTGCTAATAAATACCTGTTTGTACTCAAAATATTTTTAGCATCTGCCAGTCTGGCAGAGACGAGCTTGGAAAAGGATGAGGGCTGCAACCATGACAAGGAACATGAGATGAGAGAGGAACCCTTGGCCCCTATTGCCTGGTCCTCAGTGCCTCCCCATTGCTCTCACACAAACCACCCCCGAAGGGGCAACTGGCCTTCCCGATTCCACTCCCCTCCAGCAGGGAGCCATTTTAGGAGCACTAGGAGTCGTCTATGCTGAGGAGATACCACAAGCATCCTTCCTGTACACAGCCCTGGGTGTGGGATCTCTTCCATGCACCCTGCCAGCAGGAAAGGTCTTCCCTGTCACCCTGTCTACTGTGTTTTGGTCTGATGATCCTGAGCCTAGACCCAAGTCCTTCCTTGGGCTCAAAACAAGATCTGAAGGTGGGTCTTGGGATGTTCTCTGCAAGCACTGCAGAGCTGTATTAGCACCTGCAGAGGCTGTAGGAAGCTCACCTGGATGAGGTCAGGGGCTTCCCCAGTGATGCTGCCCTCCAGTGCCACTAAGGTGAAGCACCCCCAGGAAGAGTCGAGAGAAATTCCACTACGGGTTAGCGTATGGCTTTGACTTCCACGGAGAAGTCTCAGAGGCTCCTGGGTTTCCAGGAACATGAAGGTGCTGCTCTGTAGATGTGAAACCTTTCACAGTTCTTGGGAAACCCAGAAAACCCCACTGAGCCTAAATGCCTATCACCTTTTAATTAATTTTTTTTTAATGGGACTTTCCTCACTTCAGACACATCTTAAAAATCCACCCAAAACACTCTGAAACAGCAGGAGCTGCATTTCCTTGGAGCAGCTGCCCCCAAGCACAATAAGGAA
This sequence comes from Dicrurus megarhynchus, assembly GCA_013399195.1. Classification (NCBI taxonomy): domain Eukaryota; kingdom Metazoa; phylum Chordata; class Aves; order Passeriformes; family Dicruridae; genus Dicrurus; species Dicrurus megarhynchus. The sequence goes on from VXAD01002582.1 coordinate 163,273, forward strand.
GCACGGAGGAGAGGAGTACCCACAGCAGTGCCAAGTGGCAGTCTGACCTGAGGCCTTCACAGCAGTTACAGGTTAACAAGACATCAAAAACTCTTCTTCCCCAGTGGGAACAGCAGCACCCTCTCAAAGGAAGCCACACCCTTGCTAGGGACATGCAGCGATTTGGAGTCACAGGCTGGAAATCGCTGCATGTCAACAGGAAAAAGGGGAGCAATACATAACCCCACTCCCAGCCTCTCCTCATACACAGAACACGCTGTGCCATCGTCATTATCAACACCCCTCCCAAAAAGAAGCCTTGGTGGAGCCAGTCCCAAACACAAATTGAGTCACAAGTGCCAAACCCGTTCGGAGAGAAAGCAGCAAACCCAAATCCTATTAAGCAGCCATCAGTGTCAATATTTATTCCTCACAAATCAGGGACAAGTGGCCTAATGAACAGTGTCGGACTGAGCCTGGTGAGATGGAAGAGGAAGGGAATAGACAGACTTGGGGAAAGGACATTACATTAATCAGCATCACCCCTGCAAACCTCTTGACAGAAACAAGGCAGTAAACTCAGTAGCCACTTAGAAACTAAGCTCCCTTTTTCCTTTGACAGTGATAGCCCCCAGTTTCCAGCCTGGAGCTTTGGCATCCTTCACACCGGGCCCCATAAAGCCTTTTCCTTTCAATCCACCTCTCAACACACACCTCTCTCTGGTCTGGCTTAACCACTCCCTTCCCAACCCAGAGCAGATCTGTCCCGAGGTCTGGCCTGCAGGGAATTAAGCACTCTAGCCAGCATGGAGCAAGGGGGTTCCAAGGCAAACAATGTCTGCACAGGAAGACAAACAAATCAAACCATGATTTCACAAGGCAAACTCCTTGGCTGCAAGAGTCACTCCAAATATCCCAGCTTCTCCTTCTCCCTGCGGATCATTCCTGCCCCTGGGGGGTGGTATATGGCATTTAGTTCTCCCTAGCCTAGATGGGAAAATACGGTACTAAGACAAACACACTCCAGGCTTGGTATTTCCATCAGGGCTGTAGCTGAGTGTTTAGAGCTATGCCTTACTATAGCACATATTTGCTCCCAGCTATGCAGGGAAATTTAAGCTGCCATAGCATGACGAGGATGCAGCCATGGTGCACGGGGGCCCTGTCCCCACTATAACTGCACTGGCCACCAGTTATCATCACGTACTTGGCTTAAATTAGGCTGAAATGGAGTCTGTCTCCAGCCCAGAGGCCGTTTGTAACTGCAAAGGCATCTGTACCCTCCGCAGCACACGAGACGGGATCAGGTCGCTGCTGGAGAGCACTTGGCCTGGCTATTTTTATTGTCTCCCTGAATACTTTTCTTCAACGCCGTTTTGAGTTGCTGAAAGAATAGTAAAGATGAGATTTTTTTTAAAATAAAAGACATGCTGATAATCCATAGGAACCGTGTCCTTTTAACTTTTGGATGTTTCTCAAATCTCTGCCCTTGTTGCCAGGATGCTGAAGGCATTTTGAAGGCACAACATGATGAAATCTAATCAGGGTGAAGTGGGCTGGTTTCATTTCCATCAGATTCCTCTTTGAAAGGCATAAATTTACCCTTCTGATCCCAACCTCTAGAACTGAGCCAATACAGCAGTTACTGCTACATCAAAAACCCACCCAATCCCCTTCCCTCACGAACAACTGAAGACTGAAATTCCTCATGCTTCTTTACACCCAAAGGACGTTGCCGCTAATTCGAGCCCTGGTGCAACTTGAACGTAAAGGATTAGAGAAGTGGCTCTCATCTGAACACAGGCAAGCATGCAGCAATGCAGCACACCAAGGGTAGCTAAGCTTTTCATTCCAGTTAAACTTGGGAACAACCCCCTAAATCATGGTTTCAGACACACAGGTTTTCTTTCCCAGTGACTGACACTCTCTGAGTAGTGTGGCTACAGCCTGATCCTGCTGACCATGAGCCATTCTCTACTCCCATATCCATTAAAGTCCAGCAGCTTGCCAGCGCTGCTGCCAGAGCCACACTCACTCCAGGCCCTAACAAATGTTAGCCAGGTGGGAATCACACAGGGCATTATGAAACACCCTGTTTGATGTCATATCCTCCTGATTTATTTACTTACACTGCTGCTGGGGTGAAGAAGCCCAGGGATGGGATGGACCAGGCCCCACCATGCCAGCTGCTCTGCGAACACCAAGTGAAGGACGACTGCTCACCCAGAGGGCTGACCATTAAAGCAGGGTCCACCCTAGCTAAACAAATGCAGGAAGGATGTTTTCCCCATCGCTGCCGTTCCCTCAGCAGCCTTCCTGAGTCCATCTGCTCACCGATGCCAGCTGCATCCTCCTGCTAGAGCCCAGCTTTTCTCCCACTGCTGCCAAGAGCTAGGATACTCTATAGAGGGAGAAGGGCTCTACATTACCCTGCTTTTATTCTCATTAAAAAGTCTCTTCAGGCCTACTGAACACAGGGGCACTTGTGCAGGCCCCTGGCTGCTGCAGGACCGCAGCTTGCTCGTCTCCCAGAGGCAGGGCTCCCACGTGCCACAGCAGCAGCCCTCTCTGCAGAGCAATGCCAAGGAGGCTGCAGCTGGCCTTGTATGTCCTTATTGCCTTTTGAGCAATGTTTTATAGTTAAACTTCTGGCCTGCTGACCTCTGGAAGACAAGCTTCTGTGATTATTAAATGAACTTTCCCTTAAAATTTACAGTAATCCTGATTTCAGTTGAACTGAACTTCCCTCTTCAATTAAAGAACCAGAGGTGCCAAGCACCATTTAATATGGGCCAACAAGCTCTCAATCCTCTAAATCCCCATATTATGGACTTGCAGAGCAGCCCTCCCTCTCCCAAGTTGTAGGCTGGCCTGGACTTCACCTCTCTTAGTCAAAGGAGTTTTAGGGCATTGATTTTTCCCTACTGTTGTTCTGCTGGCATCGAGGCAAATATGGACAAGCACCTTGCAGGACCAGAGTCAGGCCCCCACGGCTGAGGAAACACAGTGGGCTGCTGAGCTTCACCCCACTGCTGACTGGGCTAAAGAGGGCTCAGGCTGGGGATGAGAAATGCACGTCTTTCAATGGGTGCTGTGGGTGGCACCTAATGTCACTTAAATATAAGGCTGTGGTTTTTAGGCAGAAGAACCTACAGAGATCAGAGTTTAAAACACACTACAGCAGGAAATAAAAAAACAGACCTCGGGACCTCATGGGCAGAAGAAGTAGGGGAGAAAGTTGGAGTGAAAGCAAATGAGGTCTGTGGGTCACATTCCTCCCAAATTTACAAAGAAAAATGCTGGGTAATAATGTTACATTTGAATATAATTCTCTTCTTAGCCATTTAAAGGAGTCTGTGGGTCATTCCAACCAGGTGATAAAACTTCTCAGCTTCTGTCCCAGTATCTCATTGCAAGGTGCCTGCCAGCAGAACTGCCTGCAGGAACACTACACTGCTTACTAAAACGTGTAACACTGAGAGCGCACACGAAACCTCCCGCTGCTCTGATGCCCGGCAATTGCCTCTAGAGAAAGAGCATTAAAGGGACCCTCAAGCCCCGCAGCTCTTGCCCAGCTCTAGCCCGGACGGCGGGACGATGCAGTCCAGGACGTGTCGGTGCAAATCACAGCACAAGGACGGCGTTTAACTCCCACCTGGAGAATCCCTCCGAGTAACGAGTTTCACACATGAACAGGGGGAAGCGCGGCACGGCGGGGTCTGATCCGACGCCCCTTCCCTCCCCGACTGCTTCTTCCCAGCATCCAGAGGCTCCAAAAACACCGAAGAAGAAAACAGCAGCTGGAAGGGGAGGGGGCGGGCGCCCGTCTCCGGGAGACTCCGCCGGTGCCGGCCGGGCTGCGGGGCCGCCGCCTTTTGTTAGCTCGCCCTGCCCAGCGCTCGGAGAAGGAGGGCGCCTGCCCCGCACCCCGGGCAGCCCCCGCACGCCGGGTCTCGTCCACCCCGCCGCCTCCAGCACCCCACTCCCCGCGCATCTCCGTTCCCCGCGCATCTCGCTCCCGCACATGCCCGTTCTCCGCGCACTCCCGCTTCCCGCGCATCTCCCCGTTGCCCGCGCATTCCCGCTGCCCGAGCCCGCNCCCCCGGCAGGTGCCGCGACGGGCAGCCCGCCCCCAGCACCGCCCCGCACCGGGGGAGCCCCCCCGGCACGGCGCCTGCAGCCGGGAGCCCCCTACAAGCTGCCCCATCCCGCCACAGCCCGGCCGCCGCATCTCCATCCCCGCACCAGCAGCGCGAACTCTGCCGGAGCTCCCGGCCGGGCGCAGACCTCAGAGAGCTGGGCTGCCTCCAAAGCCCTGTCCTTCTTCCCCTATCCCTGGAGAAGTCCAGTCGCACCTTCCCCTAAGTCAGAGGCCGTTGCGGTGCTTCCGACTGCCCGCTGAGGTCCTGCCTCTGCAGCGAGGGTCACGGGCCACAGCAAAGCCACGGTACTGCTGCGGCGGCTTTAACAGCGTCTGCTGTCATCTGCTAGGTTCGTTTCATACAGGACATTTAACCAGCAAACGAGATACATTAAATTAATTTTAAAACTACATGAAGCTGAACTGTTGTGTCTCACAAAGGAAGATGAAGGCAGAGAGACAAGATAAATAAGCCCTTTCCATTTCTTGTATTGCTGTGAAAACTAAAGAAAACTCTTCATACCGCACAATGGTTTGCATTACAGGGGAAGGAGTTCAAGTTTCAAGTAAGAATTCCTACTTCTAATGCCCTGGTCTTGGCTGGCAGGAAACAAGCACGGTGCTATTCTGGAGCTGAGCTGGTTTGTGCCTAGGAACTTAAGTGGCCAGACCTGGTGGTGTGGAAGTCTTCCTGGCTGAAGACTGCAGGATTTCATCTTCCCGTTCCCAATGGTGAACGGGATTTTGCAGGTGAAATGAAGTCAGTTTCTGCTTTCCCACCCTGCCACTTGCCATCCTCCTTCCTGCCCTTTTGATGCCAAACACCTGCCTCTCCCTTTCTGCTCTGTATCCTCCTTTAAGACTCCTGGGTTTTTATCTGGTGGTTGTTTCCTCTCAAGGGGTGGCTCCATGTTCATCCGTTTTTTGGATTTGCACGTGGATGTGAATACAGCACCTGCTCCTTTAACAACCCCTGAACTCAAACTCCTCTGCAAGCTGCTGGCAGCACCAGAGAACCATGCAGAAGGAAGATGGCAAGTGAGGGAATGGGAAGAAAAGAAAATATCTTTTGAACCCAAAGACATGACTGAAGGAGATGCTGGAAAAGTTACTCTTCACAGTGTGAGTATCTGGCCCGTAATGGATCTTTTATCCAGGAATATCCAAACATCACCCAAAAATATCCCTATTTTATAAAGAAAGAGACTGATATTTTACAGAGTGAGGAAAAGGGATGAGATCTTAATCTGAGAAGGAAAGAATCCCACTCCCAACATGCTCTTCACAAGAGGCACTGGCCTCCCTGAAGTCATTTGTTCACCCACTGTTAAGCTATCACAACATGTTACATAGATAATTTTATTTCTGTTTATAAGTAACTTATTCTGGCTCATCTTGAAATGGTTCCTGTTGGTCTCATTTTAACTAAAATACTGAATGGGTGCATCTGTATCAGGTGAAATTATGCTCAGCCAGTGCTACTTTTCATGCTGATGTCTCTCTCCCAATCTGCAAACTCATAATCAGCAGCCTGAAATGTTGAATACTTCATCAGCTGCAGAAATCATAGTGATAAACCAGCATGGGAGATGCAGAAAAAACACCTGAGGTGAGGTTACAAAGGCAGTGAGCATTACGTCTGAGTCCTAATGATGAAACCCATCATGAGTTGGCACCTCTCTCAGCAGATTAAGTGCCATTTCCTGTATTCTTTTCACTTGTGCTTCCTAGGGAGACTATTTGGTCTGTATAAAACCTGGGGTGCTGTCACACACCTGGTTTGTGACGGCTTTGAGCTCTCACAGCTGGATTTCTACCAGGAACAACAACACACTCTTCCCGCGCACGTGCCTAAGGCGATGTGTCATCAGGATGGGTTAATAATTTCAAAAGCTCTAGATCACTGTCTTGTGGCACAGAAGGGCAGGTTTGGGAAGCAGGATTAAACAGCCTGGTGGTACGGATGACTCAGGTGGTGCCTGCCTTCCTGTCCCCTTCCACAGCCCTTTCTGATCCAAAAAGAGGCCCTTTCTGATCCAAGCCGAGCACACCCATCACCCAGCTCAAGAGCCAATGTCTGTAGCCACCAGCCAGGGTGATGCTGCTGCCAGCAGAGCTCCCCTGTGCAGATGTCACCCATTGGAGGCATGGCTTTTGCTATCACCTCTCCCAATGGCATGATTTCTCCCCTTTCTGACTGGAAAGCTACATGGAACACTGTATATTCCCACACCGGCATGTGCAGTGTCACCTGCTCAGGATTATTCCATTAGGAGCCAGATGGACCCACGATAATTTGCTCTGTGAAATGATCCCAGATGGTTTTATTGATATTTTAAACACTTAAGTGTACTTTGCATCTTGGCCAGCCATTTGGCAAGACACCGAGTGGCAAACAGGGTCACAGACGTTACCAGGCAATGGAACAAAGTCCGGTTTTGGGATGTGATCATAAAAACCCATGAACGTTTGTCCTTCTGTGATAAAAACAACAACAAAAGCATTACCACCCGTAGCATAAACCTGAGGCTCCCCATAACCTTGGACTACTTACTGAAGCATGATAGCATTTATGATAGCACAGGGCCTTGCCCTGAGGCAGATGACAAGCAGCTAATCCAAGTGGGACTTCACTGTGAGGGATCACACCAGGCCCACACTGCTGAAAAAACGAAACCTTCCGCACAACTTCTATCTCTGCTGCCCTGGAGCAGCGAGCACAGCTTCCCTTCCCTTCTAGGCTGATCCGGTGTGGGTCCAAACGCCCACACCGCAGAGCTGAGGTGCTGCAGGGAGCTCTGGCTAGTGGCAGCCACAGCTCGGAGGTGCTCAGTGTCCACAGCTCACCTCGAGCCGGTGTCCTGGCTGGAATGCCTCCCTGGCCCTACACAGCTAAACCCATCCTAGTCACACCCCGGCCTTCGTGCAATTCCCTCCTGATCCTGCTTCAAGGGAAAAGTGTGTGTTCCCTTTTCAGCTGGAGCAGCCCTGGATGGCATGTCCTGTATGTCATGCCACAGCTCAGCTCCCACTGAACTACCTCTGGGACTTTTTCCAGCAGGACCAGCCTACACGCCCTTCAGTGCTTATTCTGGAAAGAAAAGCCCTTCCATACAAATAAATGAAAGAATGTCTGTAACAAAGCAGGATTTCTCCACCGGCTGACTCTTGTGACACCAGTATCAAATATTATATCCTGCAAGGGGTAAGAACCAGGGGGAGGACTCAGAGGGCTGTTTTTAATATTTTTTGCCGGATTTTGGTTTCTTACTCAGCGTTTGCTTCCGATGGCAGTTTAATCCTATTTAAGCACAAGAGCAGAGGTCATATAATCTCCTTCAACAATCATGGGTCTCTGTAAGTTTTCCTTTGTCCTGCTGGTGTTCTCACTGCTTTGAAAATGTCTGTCCTTTACAGAAAACCTGAAGAAATCAGAGCTGGACCCTGCAGTGCCCAGACAGATACCGACTTGTGTCTCCCAACTGCAGCAAGCTGCATTGGAAGCGGAGTGAACTATGGCAGAGAGAGATATAAGTTGGTGTCTGGAAGGTCCAGTGAATCCCTTGCCCATCTCCCTGCCCTTTCCCACCTGGATAGAAGCAAGCAGGTAGTTTCACTTCAGCTCCCACGTCACAGCGAACAGGCAGGGTACACACTGCTGCCATCAGCTCCAGAGCCTGCCAGCTGGGCTGGAGCAGGGACAGAGAGCCTAAAAACCCCTGTGTACACACCACTGTGATGGGCATTGCCTTTGTTTGCCTTTGGGAGTAGATGAAGACGCCCTAGGACTGCCACATCCCATCCATTCCCAGAGATGACAGGAACATCTCTGCTGTGGGGAACCAGAGGACTCAGGCATTCAACCAGGAGTCTTTTCTCTTTTGTTTTTTTCTACTTACCACAAAAAAGCCTCCAGCATTCCTGTTCTCCACCTGCCTGGCTCCCTGGCAGCTGGATGCCTGGTACTGCCATGCCCAGTGAACAGCGAGCTCCCAGGGGCATGGGATAACCAAGGAAGCTTCCCTCTTCCTGTTTAAATAAAGCTGTGGGGTGGGAGAGCACCACATGCCCACAGTGATGGCACTAGAGGAGTGGCTCTAGATCCCTGTGCTCCCCCTCATGCCACACTTCCCCGTTTTCCCAGCCTCATGTTTCTGGCAACGTGAGCTGCTGGACACAGGGCTGGGATACGGCTGGTTCACAGAGATGGAAAAAAGCTCTTATTTGATGTATGAAAAGACAGTGTGAAACAGCCCCAAAGGAACCTGTCCTGTGGCTGTTCCTCGTGCCCTGGCTCGCTGGGCACTGCAGATGCCAGGCTGCAGCACAGTGGGGCCCATCCTGCATTTGCTCAGGCAGCTGGTGTGAAATGTGAGACCCTTGTCACGTTCTGGGGGAGGAAGGGAAGATGTGGGATGGACAGAGGAAATAGGGTTTTGAGATAAGCCATGGGCTGCATTGAAGAAGGATGATTTCCTTTGAGGAGTGTTTGCTGCGCTGACCTACCCACAGACCGTGAAGAGTGAGAGCACGGAGGGGCTGGAGCCAGGGCCATCAATCAGGGGGGAACAGAACTCCCAGGGAGGCTTTGGTTTTCCAAAACGTGCCCAGTCGCCTTTTGGTTTGGAAAATTGCTCAGAGCCAGGACTCTTTGAATCCAAGCCTGTAAAGCTGGGGGGAGTTTAGAGAAACTCCCTGTCTTGGCTCATCTCCAAGTCAAATTAACTCCTGGAAGGTGAGGAGGTGTTCAGATAAGTATCAAATCGCTCTCTAATGGGTCAAGGCCATTTTTTCCAGTGAACAAAAGGGATTTTTATTGGATCTCTCTTACACTGCATATCTCAGACTGAACCTAAGATAGCTGTGAAAAAAATTAAGAAGTGAGGAAGTCAAAATGAATAAAATGAATAAAATGAATAAGCAGCAATGAATAAAACCCATTATTAAATTTCCTCATGAAGACTTCACCCAAATAAACGCAATGAAAAATCAGTTTAAGATTGAACTGAGTCTGGATACCAGAGGATTCTAAGGAAGTTCATTGTTACAAGGGGAATTCTAAGGGGAATTTGGAAAGAAATCATATACATGTGCCGACTCAGGGAAGTTAATTCCTAATGTTTTTATTCAACTATCCTGTCTTCTGCACTGAAACTTTCTAGACTATGTCCCTAAGTTTTCCCTTGGTTCTTGGTACTGCAGTCACTGTGAGCACCACTCTGTGCGTGGAGATATTCCTAAGAGAGAAATAAATCATGATGATAGCATAAAGAGGAAATTGTGGAAGGCTTCTTAAACATTTCAAGGAGAGGAAAAGTGCAGAAAATAAATGCGAATCCATTTTTCCTCCAACATCCCAGAGAGGTGAAAGGAAGGCAGAGAGAACGGCAGTTTTCTCTTGCAGTGAAAAAAACCCTCTTTGCTTCTGAGCTACAGACAAAAAAGATTTAGGGAAAAGAAGAGGAAAAAACGACATCTGTACAGTGAAGAAAAAAGGGAGAAGGCTTTGAAGACCTAATTAACAGACTCTGTCCCAAGTCACTTCGGTTCAGCTGCATCACAAAAGTCTGACAGAGATCCATGGGACCACAACAACCTGCCCAAGAGAATAGGACACTGTAAACAAAACCAGTCACTCCGAAAACCCACCCCCTCCAAATCCAGGGGGCTGGGAAGGGGAGGAGGCTGCAGCTGAGGGCCTGTTTTCCTGCTCACTAATAAATTTAGTTTACAGAACCTTTTGTGAGTCCTTTTTAAGGATGTTTGTTGATTAAAGCAGCAAACAACAAACTTAGCTTTAATTTATGCTTCTTTTAACATTTCAAGCTTGGGGGGGTGCTTTTTATAGGAGTTAATGAGGCAGAATAGGTTCTTTAAGGGGAAGATATTTTCTCACCAAATTAAAACCTGTATTGAAAATAAAATAATGAGATGAAGGTGGCTTTTCTTTCAGAAGTAAATAAATCTTGGAGTAGGAAACTTCTCACGCACTTGGAACTGTCCTTATCGGAGAGATCTGAGAACAGCAGGTTCACAAGATGTTCTCACTCCCATTTTTTAAAATTTATTTTGCCTTCCTCCTTTCACGTAAACAGTAATAAAGCATTATTTGCTCTAAATGTGCAAACAGCTCCAGCATGTGAGAGCAAGGAAACACTGGGAGCCGTTCTCCTTTGCCACAGCAGAGCCACGAAAGCCCAAGGTAGGGACTTGGCCCCACCATAACCCAGGCAAGGGAGAGAAATGGGCCACATCGTGCCACCTCAGACACCTGGGCAAGTCTTTGAGTAGCTGCCAGCAGGATTCCAGGTCAGGCTAAATTTTCCAAATTAAAGCCTGCCTCAAATCTACTGCATTTTGGCAATCTGGTATAGCAGCACAAGGAAAGTCAAGTACCAGAGCGGGCAGTGCTGGAAGCTACCGTGACACCAGTAATCAGCACCGAATGTCATTAACTGGGGACAAACAGGCAGAACAAGGTCCCTATGTGATAGGAGAGCATCAACCCTGGTTCCTCTCGGAAATGGGGAAGAAAGCCTCCCTTTCATGGCAGCTCCAAGCACACTCGAGGAGATAACCCTGTTTGTCTTCGCCGGAAAGGCTGAACGCCGGCCTCGCAGGTACAAACTGGTCAGTGCAGTCTCCGGACATGCAGCTGCACTTTGGGGGGATTCAGCTTTTCAGTGAAATGTCAGTATTTTCTCTGGAAAGAAGCCCACCTTTTTGGCTTATTCCTTACCAAAAGGAGTCCACATGTTTGTGGTGTTTTGCTGAATTATCCCTACAGTAGGGGTAAGAACAGGGCTAAGCCTGCTCTGGAGTGCAAATACAGTATTTTCCCTTCCATCTTTGGAAATCTGCAGATAAGGCACCCATGAGCAGCCTGTAACTTCCCCCAGGATGCTGGGAGCTTTGCAGGAAGGCTGTGCTTACCCTCCTGCTGCTGGCAGGCTGACCAGGGGTAGGTAAGCCCAGTGCACCTGTGGGAAGCCGTGGCAAAGCCGGTGCCTTCTGCAATCGAGCAACAGCTCACCTCAAATTTCAAAGCAGTTGTAAGACTCAGCACCGCCACGGGAGGGTATGAATGGGGCTGTTTTCATATCTGCCACGCAAATGTCTGTTAGCACAGCAATGTTATCCGTTGTTATCCGCAAATAGCGGGATTTTATCCGCCGGCCTCCCTCTCTGATCATGGAAAATGTATACACAGGATAGCCAAAGGAACTTGAGCCGACAGCCAGCCACTCCCCGTGAAACCACATACTGCAGGAACGAGAAAAGGAGCTCACCAGGCACCAAAAAGTCAACACCCAGGGAAATTCCAGCGTTTGGTAACAGCTTGGGAAGATCGGCCCCTGCAAACCCAAATGCTGTGTGGAGCTGACCTGCAAAGCAGCTGTGAGAGAAAGAGAGAAATTAGCCAGAGAACGACTAAGAGAGATGAAAAAAGGAAATTATGTGCTCTTCTCTCAGTCCATGAAAGCACAGCAACAGGCATTAGCTGCAGACATGCAGCCATGGAGAGGCATGGAAGCACTTGACAGGGAGGAGGGAAAGCAAGGAATGCACCAACAAAACTCCACAGAGGAGTCCCCAAGGCAGGCAGGGAGAAAAGAGGGTCTCCAAAGGGAGACTCCTGGCTGGACTGAGATGTCAGCGTCTGAAATACCCAGAAGAAACATTTGCAAGCTGTGAGCCATCCAAAGCAATGGGATATGAAGATAAAGCAGAGAGAGACACTCTAAGGGCTAAAATTACATAAACTCAATGAAAGCATTTCCAGCGTGTTGGAGTGTGGAGGGATAGGAGGCAAACCTTCTTCATGAACTTCCCCCCTGCTCTCTTGTGCACATATCCACAAAGGGCAGTCTGAAATCCTCCAGTACATTGAGCATCAGCTGGAAATGTTTCCTGGGCTCTCCCACTGGAAATGAAAATCTAAATAAAGGGGAAAATCCCTCTAGTTGTTATGGACATGATGCCTGCTCCAAAGCTGCTGAATGGAATGGAAAACCTTATGCTGAGCACTCATAGCTCCCCTCAGTTATGACTGCTCTGCACAGCACTTAAAATTCCATTTCTAATTAAGAGCCCTGAACCAGACTCCAAATCAGATGGCATCAACCAGCATAACTCCCTTTTCCCTCTGTCTCTGGTGGTGCTGGAAGAGAAAATCCCTGTGCTGTTCTTGCAAGTGCCAGGTGTCCCAGTCACAAGGAAGAGCTGCAGACACAACCTCCAAGAGCTGCGCTGGGCTATGGGGCAACAAAAATGGACCAATGGGCTCTGAGTTCAATCCTCCTTCTCACAGGGACTCCCTGTCAGGTCAAGGCATTGGACCTTGGAGTGAGATTGTAACTATAGCTGGTCAAAAATTTACTGCAGACACGGGTTCTGTTCAATGAAATACCTGCAGGATGCATCTACTGATTCACTCACACGGTTAAAAATAAATTGAGCTGTTTTCAGGTTTTTTGGAATGCAATGAGAATCCTCCAGATCAGCCTCTCACATGAATGATTTGTTTTGTTTCTTTTCTTTTTTTTTTCATCACTGAATCCTCTATTTCAGACTTTCATTCACTGGGTTTTTTTACAACCCTCTGGCTGTCAGCTCCTCCCCCACAACCTCTACTAATTTTATTCTTTTTCTAAGCTCTCTTATCTTCAAGAAAGGATGCATTTTTAAAATAAACCAGACTTTTAATTGTAGGAATTTAAATTTTAGACATTATCATTAGTGAATAAGCTGAAGCAAATTTGCTCTTTTTTCTACCTGGGTTGGTTCTGCAGTGCTAACAATTATTCCGAGAATTCAGCATTTTATAATCTCTCAGACACACTCTGGTCCACCTTGAGTAAATACGTGGCGTGTGTACAGTACTTTGGATTCACTTGATAAACCAATGGATGTCACTGTTGCTCTACACAAACCAAAATGGGAAGGCAAAGAAAGATAATTAAACCAAAATAAAGTTACAGGAGAGAGTTCTCTACCCTGGTGTGTGCTGGTTACATTGAGCAGTTCCTTCAGGGGCTTCCTAAGTGCATGTCCAAGGTATCCCACTGTAACTACAGAGATAAGGTCAGGCTAACAGCTGGCTGTAAAAAAGGAGGGCTTCAGGAAGGTTTCTACAAAGGAACCTCACGGCCCCTGCCATTTAACCCCTTCATTTGCAGCCTCCCCAAACCTCAGCAGCCAGAAGAGTTTGTTGATGAGTTTCCTGGGAAGGACCCACCCTTGTGCAGCAGGATGCTCCAGGCTGGGACAAAGTAGGTCACCAGGAGGTTCTTTCAGCCATGGCCAGAGCTGCAGCTGCCACATTTCTAGGTCACTGCTCACTCCTGCTTTAATGGGTTGATAAAGGTTTAAGAAACAAGTGGAGGTTTTGGTTGCACTCCTGTGTGCCAGGCAGCAGCTCAACATCTCCTGAGAGGTGCTGTCACTTGAGAATCGCTGTTGCAATGAGGGGTGGTTTTCACTGAATTACCGACACAGCTCAGGGGAACCAGGAGAGAAAGGCAGGATCACCAGAGCACAGAAAATATGGCCCAAAAGTAGAGATAAAAGTTTTGAATGCTGTGAGGGAAAATGAAGAAAAATGCTTCAAAAGTTATGAGGAATGTGAAGCTTCTGATCCTGGTCTAGTTCTGTCAAAATGTGGGAACTGTCCCTCACATACATGGACTCTGCCTCTGTGACAAGAGCTCAAGGCAACTGGAATTTGTTTCCTGAAAGGAAGAATATTATTTGATCAATTGGAAAAGGAAATGACTGAGGCCGGCCCAAATTTAATATATTTGGATCTAAAATACACTTGGGATAAGTGTAGTTATCCCAAAGTGTTGGTAAGAAGAATAATTCCATTTCTTGCGCATGCTGTTTATCAAGTAGCCACTATGCAAACCAATAAAGCCAAGAAAGGAACCTCAAATGCCAATCATTTAGCACTGGGAGCTACACAGAACCACTGGACCACACTGCTCCCACCAAGCAAGGAACTCAGCCTGAGACATTGTCAGGATGCTGATGAAAGTAATTAATTTATCCTATGAGGTCCCTTAGGAAGATCTCCGAGCCCTGTCTCAGAACATGCTGAGCTCGCTGAAGTCTCTCCCAAGAACCAGAAGCCTGTGAGTTGCCTGATTGCACCACCCAGGAAGGAGCCTGTGGTAACGCCTGTGTCAGGCACAGCTGTAGTTACTGTTTGGGCCTGCTGAGGACACGCGGCTGTTCCACACAACCACGGCTCCGTCTGCTCTGCCCTGTCATTAGTCCTCTAGGAGACATCTCACCAAAGCCTTCCTGCAATGAGAGCTGCACCTACCACATGTGCAAAGGCACACTTAAATTAACCTTTACTTTTTTAACTTTCAAAACCTGCAGACTAAATGTTTAAGTGCCTGCATTCCCTTTTACAGTTGGATAAAGTTTTGCTTCCCCTGTAGGAAGCAAGTCACTACCTGCAAGGCAACTAGTCTCAAAAACCATCCTCCCTGCTTACATGCAGCAGTTCCATCCACTTTTTCCAGAAGTTTTGCAATGGCACTTTTGGAACTGGCCACTTCCCACCTGGTATACAGGCTTGTGCTCCGACAGCTGTGGCAGAGGGAAAAGCCCAGGGAGCCACTCAACATCCTAACTCTGATCTGTGATACCGTGATGTTGCTCACCCTGTGCTGACGTCAATCAAACCTTTGTTAGTTTCCATCACTAAAACAAATTCTGGTTCATTTACATTGGAAGAGGCCAAGGAGAGGAATTTGCACTTAACACTTACCGAGTAAATAGCAAAAGAGAAACACTTGACTCTCTAAGTGGTAGAGAATGACATAACCTAGAGTTGGGTGAAACGGGTAAAAACTAAAATCTTAGACATCCAAATTAAAATGCCTCAATATGTCTATACTGCAGCTCATGATCATTTCTTTGGGATTGTCATGGATAGTAAGCACTTCTCAAAAGCCAAGCCAGGTATATCTTGATTCCCAAAGATGTGGACTGCAAGGAAAGTAATCACTTGAACAGTGATGTTTTCAGGAATTGCACAATAATTCAAGACTACGTGACAACAGACCTCTAAGAGAGGCATCATTTAATGGCTGAAAACAAGCCCGTGCCCTCAATCTGCTCTAAAGAAGAGAGTCCACCCCACCAAAACCCTGGAGCAGTTTGCACTAAGTATGGTGCCACTGCTGGGCACACTGACCTGACAGAAAAGGAAGGTGTCCTGTAATTTTATAAGATCAAGATTAAATTATAAGATACTCTGTTGCTATAAAACAAGGCTGCTCCACACCTGGTATCATTAGGCCCTAACTCCTGTTGGGTGAAAATCCACAGTGCCACCACCATGGTTGTTTCTGCACCCATGCAAAGGCAAAGAGGTTGTTTTCTAGAATTGGATCACAAGGATTGAAAACTCATATTGGGTCTGGAAAAACAGATCTCTCTGCAGTCTTCAGTACTTCAATTAACTCCTGAATCTCACCCCCAGCCCCTGGATAAACATACCAGCAGAAAAGGAGCAAATATCATGCACTTGTTAAGGATGGTGACCAAACACACAAACCAGGTGAAGGCAGGACTTGTCTGAGTGACACAGTGCCACCTGTGATTAAGCTCCCAGGTGATATGATGTTGTTCTGATGAGCTTGTCATCATCTAAACATCAGAAACACAGATTCTCACCGTATGGAGCCCACACAGAGCGCAAAGCAGCCAGCTGAGCAGCCTGATGACAGCAGCATGCCCAGGCTGGGGCAGGATGGCACTGCCTCACAGCTAAATGACATCTCCTGTGCCCAGCTGGTTGTGTCAGCACAACAGATCCAGCTGTGCTCACCATACAGGTTCATGCCTAAAAGAACAAGCCAACAACACCAGACAGAATGAGAGGTGACAGCAAAGTGCAACATCCCAGCTCACCGAGTCTCCGAGCAGCCCATCCCTCACCAAAGCGGGCGGACAAAACGAGCAGCAGTGAATTGCTTTCGAGGGTCACCAAAGGGAGCTGAAGTTTTCCCAACAGGTGAGGAAGCAAAAGGCCCTGGTGCCCAAGTGGGGTATGCAGTGCCACACCGATGTCCCCGATCCCATGGAGCCGGGTACGCACCGTTGGGATGCGCTCCAGAGGGCCAGGATCTTCTTCAGGGCGTGCAGGTGGGCTTGCATGGGGAGCGCTGCCGGGAGCCCGCTCCCAGCCTTCACCAGCAGCGCTGCAGCTTGTGCCGGGTAAGGTGAGGCAGTGCATGGGGAGCCAGGCCAGGGGCAGGAAGGGGAAGGAGCCAGCCCCACTCACCCTTTTAACAGGCAGGCAGGAATAATGACAGAGCTGCGCTCGCCAGCAGCCAGCCAGCCATGGCTTTGGAGTAATTGCCCTTGCTGCAGGCACCGAGCTGATGAGACAAGAACACAGCAGAGCCAGGTGACTAAACGAGGGTAGGAACAGCAGAAGACACAGAGGAGAGAGAAGGTGCCTTGTTGTTACCCCCCAGAAAAGCACTGCCATCACTCTGAAGCTAAGGCAGGACCCTATGTTTTAGTGATCCTGAGTTGCCCAAGCTCAAACACACCAGCGCTGCCTCAAAGGCTCGCACAAAGGAGTGACGGCTTAGCCCAGCCCCATCCGACACTTATTCCAGAGCCTGAAATGTTCTTAGAACTGTAAAAGCTCCTATTCCAGTGTCACAATGGAGTCACAGCTCCTTGGGAAATGATAATAAAAAGAAGCCAAGGCAATGCCAGAGGTTCTCCCTTCATTCCTGGTTTCGATCAGTTCCCTGATCTCCAAGACCCACGAATAGAGCTCGGAAACAAATTTTATTGCCAGTTTCACAACCACACCTAGGGGTGCTCTCAGCCCAGCCCTTACGTCAGAAGCGTGGTTGGGTAACAGCCTAATCTCTCCTGGCTCAGACACTGCCTCTTCAGACACTGCCTTTCCTCCTCCAGCAATGAGAACCAGTCCTGGGAAAGTCCTGTGCTTCCTGCTATGGAGTGATACTGCAGGGCTGACTGGGAAAAAGCTGGTGTCACATGCGTCCCTCTCTTCCTCCTCTGCTGCTGCTTCTCCTCTGCCCCAGGGGAAAAGGGATGAAAAAGGAGCAGTAGGATGAAATTAATATGGAAACCCCAAAAGAAACGAGAGAAACCACAAGCAAATGCAGAGAAAGGCAGACAAGGGAATCCTTAGAGAAAAGGTCACCTAACAGAATCACACAGGATAACCCTTCTGTGCATATTTTTTGCCATCCTATCAAATTAACCACTAACTCTCTCATAGAGGGTACATAAAAACATTGATTAAAAGGATTTCATACCTTATTATATTCTGAAAGATAATGCCTCAGTTAGGCATATCTGGTACCCATCCACATTAAGTTAAATAAGGGCATTTTTGCCCCACTCCCCATTTCCGATCCTGGAGGAAGCAGGAATTACTTGACCTGTCATACAGATAGTGAAGCTGAAGCACTGCTAAATTTATAGATAAAGATCTTTAAAAAGCAGGTGCCTAAATTCATGGTCTGAGTTTCCAAAGCACAGAGCAGTTTGCAGCCCTCACTGACTTCAAAGAGTGTCTCAACCATTGACACAGTTTTGGAAATGGGTGAAAAAAGATAAGGATCCCTTTTGATGAAAAGCTCGTGAATCGGGGTTGGGAAGGGAAACAGGGTTAAGCAAAGTGAAGGCACATCACAGGCTCAGCTCCACTGCCCTGGTACATTGTGTGTTTGCTAAATTGATGGTTATTTTCCCATCCCCATGCAAGGAGGCTGTGTCTCCTCACTGTATCAGTAACAGGAGATCAGACTACCTCCAGCTTCATTAACCATGTGCCGAAATCCAACATGTTTTCTTTAAACACAACACATGCAGCAGGGCAGTGCTCCCTCTTTGATCTTCAACCTGCTCCTTCCGGAATCACTTTGGATGTTGAACTCCTCCGCATGTCCCAGAGAACATGTCACCATAAAACAGGAGGACCAGAAACAAGGAGAGTACAAATAATCCCACTCCCAAACCAATATATTCAGTCCACATCTCTAATTACAGACAGCCAGGACAGATCTATAAGCCTTGTGCTGGAGACAGGAATGTTTTTAATTACACATGGTCCCTAGACTTCCAGGTAGCCAACTGCTCTCTCCAATTAGCCTGGATGGTTTTTCCCTCCTCCCCGAATACATCTCCGAAGCTGCTAATGCTGAAAGCAGCTACAGCCTGGATTAAAGATCCCTGTGGATGCCAACCATGCCCTTGTTAATACTTCACAAGATGCTTTGCTGGATGGGCTCTCCATATTGCTAAAGAAAGATTAACATCCTTATAATACAACTTCTCACTCAGTCAACCTACATGCAAAGTCGTTTACTCAGATGAAAGACCGTATTTTCCCTTCCTTTCATGTTGTGAAAGGGCATAAAGGTTCCCATCTAACATTCCACCTCCTTCCACCAGCAGCACAATAAAGTTCCCATTCTTTGAAGGCAAATTGATTTCTAAAAAGAGGGCATGAAGGCAACTTGGCATTCATCACTTCCAAGACACAACACAAGGAAGCACCTGTACTTAGGTTAGCCTGAAGTGCACGCCCAGGGGCCTTGCTTAAAGCAGGCCTGGGATTCCTTATGCAAGTATTCACACATAACTGGTGTTCAATTAAAACCCTGTCTGTTAATTTGGCATAGTATTAGCTATGACCTTCCTGTTTCCTCATGGCAGAGATGCTGCAGAACGACCTTCAGCCACGGTGGCAGGAGTTGCCAGTGGGCTGGGAAGGTTCAGGAAAGGCCAAGTCAGTGTATTTGATGGGGGTCTGGCTGCTAAATGATCCCATCCCAAAGCTTTCATGTTTCTAAGAGGAAATGAAATTTCAAGCTAAAAAGTAAATACTTAGTTTTGAGCAGAAAATGATGATTATTTTCACGAGTAATGCCAGTGCCACCCAGCCTCTGCCACGGATTTGGGAATTGACACCACAGCATCCGGTGCAGGTTGCTCAGTTACCAGGTTTGGTCAGGCAAGACCCCTCAGGATGGAAATGGTGTTGGGCTTTTTTATTAAAGCTTGGACATGTGACTGAATATTTCCAAAGTTCAAATCTGACACTTTTTAATTTCTGCCAGAAGTGATGCTGGTCTTGTGAGCTGGGCTGGGAGCAGATATGCAGCATGTCATCACTATGAGAAATACAGTAAAAACTAAATAAACTGAGAGTATTTGGAGTGGCCTGGGTCTCTCTTTGCAAAGGCCAGACAGTCAAGGTGTTATTATTCCCTGCATATACTATATCAAGGGAAACACAATAATTTCCCATGTACTCGAGAGTAAATGAGAACAGAATCAGACTCTACAGTAATTGAAAACTGGTAGTGAACTTGCTCTGTAAGTCTCTTTAAGCCCCAAGCCACCCATCATGCAGACGGTATTAATTTTAAGGGGATAAATAATGCAGAGCAAAGAAAAAAAAAAATCTCACGCAGTCAACCCACAACATTCCAGAGCTATTTACTGTGTGGGTTTTTTTGTCATTTTATAGTTTTTTTAACAGTTTTAAACACTGTCCTCTCGATTCATTAGTTTGGTCTCCAGTGAATAACAGGAGGTTTTACAAGACCAGCAAACACTCCGCTATTATATTATTTTAACCCCAGCTGTAGCAGTGGTGATCTGTGACAGTTTGATAGCTGCTGTATATACAGAGCTGGGGCTTGGATTCTTTTCCTTTCCTCTTTTTTTTCCCCTTTTGGTGAGAGCTGGGGGCAAGCCATAGCAGACAATCTTGTAACATGCCGATTTGTTCTGTTGGCGTCTCTCACCCTCAGCTTGTCACATGTACTTTTCAGCATGCACTAAAAAACTAATCAAAACAATCCTGCAGCGTGAAAGGTGCAGGCAGCGACTTTCTGACACTTGTCAGGAATTGCCATCGGTGGGAATTCTCATGCCCCACCACCCACCCTGAGTAACCTTCATAACAAAACAGGGCTCAATGCCTTCAGAAATGATTCAGGTCAGAGCAAATGTTGCTCATGTTTTATCGCCCGGGAAACTCAGAAACTTCCCAAGAATGAAGTTATGGGAGCGGGGCAGGCCGGGGAGCTCTGATGGACTGTCTCCCGCCGACAAGGAGGCCTCAGTGCCAAAGCAGCACGTCCAAGGGCAGGGAGAGCGGGGAGGAAAGCGCCCTGAGAACCTGCAGGACACTGCTTACAAACAGGTGGCTGAATGCTAAAGAAAGACACACAGAGAGAACAAGCACCAAGACACAGGCATGAATGGAATATATTTTACAGCCTGGCATGAGGAATTTAAGGAATTAAGACGGTTCTTTTTTGTTTCCCAGCTTAGGAGAAATATTCAGGCTTTAATTATCATTCGTCTTGCTGATGGAACATAAATCCCCAAGAATCCCCTTCTGGGGCACTCTGCAGTCTTTGACTTACCTGACACTCAGAAAGAATTTGATTTTGTGCTTGACATTGCTGTCAGCAAAGAAGAGAAACCGGCGTTAGAGGTTTTAGCCTCCTTTGTTGATCTTGGCTTACACAGTTTGAGGACTTCAGGCAGATTGGCATTAAACAAAAAAGTCCAATGTGCTTTTGCCCTAAATTCCAGGGTGTTACTCTGTGACAGGACTGCTGGCAGTGACCCCTTTCCCTTACTCCAGCGCATGGCCTCTCACCCCTCTATCCAAGGGCTTGATCGTGCAAGGCTGCACCCGCTGTCCCTACACCAGTGCCAGGGTAATCCAGAGCATTTCAGTGCAACTACTCACATTCTTAAAGCTGATCATGACCTGAAAAGCTTTGCTGGATCAAACCAGAATATTTGGCACTGGGTAATTCAGGAACCACTTCTTTTGGTGAATCATATTCTATGAGCCCTTTTGCTTGAGCAGCCTAGCAAACACCTCCAGTAAGAGATAAACACAATGAAACCATGAGGGGAGCAATTGCCAGACTTTGGGACAGGTCAGAGCTAGACTGAAGCGTAAACCATGAATTTTGGCTTGCCTTTGGCTATATCAGTACTTGTGAGTAAAGGAAACCTTCCGACCCCCAGGCCTGGAGCAGCTCACTGAACTGCTGGGGACTCACTCACAGAATGTTGCAGGTCTGAGCCCAAGGTGAGCATCTTCAGAACTCTGTAGCTCGGGTTTCAAGGAAAATCTCCTTTTAATTCACCTTTGTTTTGTTAGAGCCCAAAAGGGTTTAAAGACAATGTCAGGTGAAAGATCTGCAGGGAGTTAAAGCCCTACTGACAGCCTGACTTTAATCCCCAGTGGTGCAGGATGTGTTTGGGTTTGCCCTGGAGCTCTGACTCTTCCAGCTACATCCCAGGAGCTGTATTCCGCCCCATTTGCTCAGGCTGTTTCCTCCAC
The DNA here is from genome assembly GCA_013399195.1 of Dicrurus megarhynchus. Classification (NCBI taxonomy): domain Eukaryota; kingdom Metazoa; phylum Chordata; class Aves; order Passeriformes; family Dicruridae; genus Dicrurus; species Dicrurus megarhynchus. The sequence continues at coordinate 184,782 of VXAD01002582.1, forward strand.
TGGGGTCGCAGGAATGCAACTGAGAATAAATCTATCAGCTAGAGAGAAACCTTCTCTTTACATCTCTAAGGCCTGATGGAGTTCAAGCACAGGATTTAAAGCAGCTCAATCTGTTGTTCCAGTGCCCTCTGGCAATCGACATTGAACGCAGGAGCCAGGTTTTATAGCATAAACAAAGCAGGTTGCTAAACAATTGAGCTGACAAACTGGTTGGAAAGGTTGTGCTTCTAATCTGGCAAAGAGGCAAGCTGGTCCCTTGACCTCGGGAACAAATCCTGCCCCTTCTTTCAGGGAACACGTCCCCACTGCCTTCCTGTCCTGTCCTTGTGTCAGGTGATAAAGGTAGGTGACCATCACTGTTAGAGATCAGGCCCTGATCAGGAATCCTGCTTGGCCTAACTTTAAAACATACAGGTTAGCAGACAAGTCAAGGCTTTTTTTTGGTTTTTTTTAATGCATGGGTGTAAGATGTGGGGACAGTTCCCAAGGATCCCCTTTCCAGTCTCTATCCCATTCCCCTCTCTTTCTCTAGAGGAAGGAACTAGCAAAATGCTGGGTATCTGCCTAAAGGAGAAGGAGAAGAACCAGGGGCAGAGCTCAGGAATTGGGAAGAGCAGCACAGCTGCACATCATCACAGTGAAATCTTCCTAAAGGTAACCAGTGTATTCCTTTCCTGGAATACTGTTGTAAACTTTACTCATCCCCGCCTCATGGAAGCATCACCACATACCATGTCCCTCCAGCAGGAACTGTGATTGCCCTATTTGCCAGCATGCAATCCCAGCAGCTGTTACACTGCGCTCTTCATTTCCCCGGGGGGAAGCTGGAATGGCAGTGACACTGAAAAATAAAAATCTCTGCAACAAGCAAATTTGACCCTTAGTGAGTTCAGCTTGGAACACTAGCCCTGAAGAGCAAAGGTGGGTAAGGAACCTGAAATGTGACAGTGTGAACTCCAAGCTGGCAGAAGATTTAAACCAGAGTCATTTTCATTAAAAAGATAAGATCCTTCAGAATTCTTAGGCAGCTTATGGTAGTTAGGAACCCTTATTCATTCTTTTAAAAAGCCATTTGTTCCAAACTCTCATTCACCCCCCCCACACAGAGGGGTGAGCCAGGTGAAAGATGTCTGCCTGTTAAGCTCCATGACAGAAAATACATTAATGACTTTGAAATTAAAGCAAGATCCTCTTACATGCACCTTAACTGTGAAAAAATAACACTCAGCTCTTAGGCCTTTTTTTTAGGCAAAGGTGAAGCACAACTCCAGTGCCAGCCTGGAGGTGAGTGCAGAGCTGGGAGTGCAGTGGGATCTCCCATGTCTGGACTACTGCAGAGGAAGGCTGCAAGGGTCAGTGACACCACCTCTGACCAGCACAGAACTGGAGCTACCGGTGTTTGTCACCCACCAGCACACTTTGCAAAATGTCAGTTTTCAGAACTGGTCTCATACCAAATGTCACTAATAAAATAAATGCTCACAGGCAATACACTCTGTCAGCAGTAAACACTGACCTGCTGAATCAGCCCCGGAGATTCCCGTAATGCCCTCTGGGCTGATGCCGACTGCCTGATGCCATACCTGGAGATTCCTGCTGCCTGAGGGCCCGGCTTGGCTTTTGCTCTGCTTTTATGGCAGCAAGCACTGCTGGTTCCTAACCCACCTGTTTGTATGAGGTACAACCACGTAGATAACAACGAGCAATAATTCTAAGCCAGAGTCCTGATTCCTGCATCCATCACACCCCTCTGCAGGGCATTGTTTGGGTTACTTGTCAAATGTTTGGTCTTAATCCCCTCACTCCAGCACTGCAGGACTAGACCTGATCCAAAGCACCCACGGGACAGGAACCAGCTCACAAAGTTGACCAAGTTGTTTGTAAAAAAATATTTAGGACGTTGCAAAGGAGTTGCTCCAGCCCGCCACCTGCTAAAACTGAAATTTGGGATCACTCATTCATGCCAAGCACAGCTGACACTGCTGCACCAGTGTCCATCATCTGACTGCTCGTCCCTCAGAGACTCTGACAAAACTGGGACAAGGAACAAAGCACCTTTCACCCCAGAGCATGTTGTGGGTCACAAGGTCATAAGACACAGCTCAAATTAACATTTTGTCTGCTGCTAAAAGGTTCAGGGCCCTGGAAAATAGTGCTCTGCTCATCTCCCAGATCAATGGTGGGAAGAACAAAAAGGAGTGTGGGCAGCACTTGGCAGGCAGCTCAGGCCTGCAAGCTTTACTCACACGAGCAATCCTTACTGTCTGATTAGTCCCGCTGCAGCCACGAGGGAGGGAGTGTCCATGTAATCCTACAGAGGGAGGAGAAGGGCCCTCAGCCATGGAAACTGTGCTGAGACATACATGGGGGCATTTTATCAGCCACTTCTCCTGTTGGGACTTTGCCACATTTCCCAGTTCATCCCTTGGTTTTCCTTTCTTTTCCTCTAGTATTTGATCTTGTCAGAGAGGCAAAAGCCCTTGGAAAGGTTTCCTGATCGCCCACACACATCACAGGCTGGATGTGCTGTGTAGCAATGCCATCGTGGAATCATTTAAGTTGGAAAAGACCTCCAAGATCATCAAGTCCAACCTTTGACTGATCAACCCCTCGTCAGCTAATCCATAGTACTGAGTGTCACATCCAGTTGCTTCTTGAACACTTCAGGGATGGTGACTCCACCACTTCCCTGGGCAGCTCATTCCAACGCCTGACAACACTTTCAGAGAAGAAATTCTTCCTGATGCCCAGGCTCTGGCTGTTGAGTTCTGTTCAAGCTGCACCACCACTCACAGGGTCAGTCCAGCACTTCCTGCTGCCTTCCTAAACAGCACAGAGAGGAGAAGAGGCTCTTGCTTCCCTACTTCTGTCGACAGACACGTCTGAGATGCAACTTGCTTTTAGTGACTTGCTGGCCTTGTGTATGTAAATCACGTAATGAACAAAATACCCCAAGAGACAAATGGACAGTTTGCAGAGAAAAACCCAACTCCACATTGTTCCTCACTGGTTTTGTCCTAGCACAGATCCTTTCTGGTTTACTCTGAAGCGGTATCTGTGCCCTCACCCACCCGCACCCATTCCCACACCAGGAGCTGGAAAATAGCTTCCAGCCCCTTGGCTTATGATTTATCTTCAACTGCAAAGAAAGATATAAAGGAAGGTACAAAGCTGAGTTTTTCTGGGTTCTTCTCTGCAGCAGAACTGCTTTATGGTACCTCCTTTATGGTTCTTTGTCATGTGTTCTTTATTCCTGGGGAACCCCATGAGAGCAGCACTCAGAAGCGCTGCAGAATCCTGAGGAACAGCGAAATGCTGGAATTAAAAGTGATCTTCATCAGAGATCCCACGTTAAGCAGCAAAACTTTCAACCAATGGCCTACTGGGATGACAGCAGACCACTGTCCTATATATTCTCACACTTAGGGAGAGCTACAGGCACCTGGGGTCTCTATTATCCATACTTTCAGAGGCACTGAAATTATGAGCCACATTTGTTGTGCTCATGGTGCCAGCCCCATCCCAGAGACCAACCACTCGGCCACTGAGGCAGAGACGAAGCAGGAAGATGAAGGAATACTCTGGGCCTGTGAGCCGAGCCCTGTCTTCCGAGCCCTGCATGGGAGGGACAATGATGAAGAATCTGTTCCTCTTTTTAGCTACCAAAGGCTCACTCTTGAGTGACTGCGGCTGAGGAAGGTGATATTTTCTTTTCTAAGAAGCAGTTCTCACCATCTATTTAGCAGGAAAATCTGGGCTGCGGTTACAGCCGCCAAAAGTACAAAGACATTCCTCTGAAAATTAGAGAGAAAGACCTTATATTTTTCTTTTAATTGCCATTTCATACCTTCAGCGGTGCAGAGTATTTTGCAAAGTGCCCCGCACATGACAATTAAGCCTTACAACATGCCTCGCCTTAGGAAGGGCTGGCACACGTACTGCCTGGAAAGAGAAATGGAAATACACAGCAGTAAACACCTTGCCTCTCATCCCACAGTGAGTATGTGGCACAGGCAGAAATGAAACCCAGGCATCCTGGCCCTCTAATAGTTGCACACCTACTAATCAGGCTTTACACATGTAACTACAGGCCTTTATTTTAATGTCGTCCATGAGGAAAGAAGTATACTGTTGATTTTTTAACAGCAGATATTAATTATCCTTTCCTTAATCTTCCAAGGGGATTAAACAGCGAGGAATAATACTAGCTGCCTTATCCCCAAATTTAAATGTTGAGTGCTGACAGTTTGTATTTTTCTTTGCCCCTAAACATTCCCCTGAGGGGTTGTTGTGTCTCTGCAGAGCACAAGGTACTCCCACGTACTAACACTGTACACAGGTCTTATTGAAGGGCTCCGTTTCAGACACACCAAAATGCCTCTTGTCCTCCACGGTGCAGAAGTGGACTGCAAAAAAAGATGATAGCTTGGCTCTGGATAGACGATCAGGATAGATGCTTCCCCTCAGCCACTCACTCAGGCTAGGCTTAACCTTCACACCCTGCCATAAAAGGCAGTACAGACCTTCTTAAAACAATCCAGGGAATTCTACCCTTCCTACACAGACACGACCACCTCTCCTGCCTGATAAACTGGCACATCACTTCAGCTTGTGCTTATGTCTAATAATACCCAGGGCTGAAGTTGCTGGGATTTGTTTATAGAGGGGTAAAGTCACTCACTGCCTTGATTCCAGGCCTGGAGCAACATCACTTGCTCATGTCCTTAATGACATCATGAAGCTTGTGCCTTTAAAAGACTTCTTAAGAGCAGCAGGAAAAAGAAATGCCTGGGAGGTTCCAAAAACTCATGTCTGAAGGTTTAATAGGTTGATTTATGGGTCTGGGTCTCTCCCACTGCGGCTCTAAGTAAATGTTCAGTTAGGATTTTGTGAAGGGCTGGTGATCATTTCCTGCTTTGTCAGCTTTACTAAATGGAGCCGCTGCTGTTCCCCTTCCAGAAACAAGGCCTCACTGATAAGAATAACTTGAAAAACAACAGCAGTTCAAATTCCAATAGCACTAATTCATCATTAAGCCCAAACTCCTTTTCATGACATCATTTTAAAAAGCCTATGCCAGACAAGGAAGACAGAGCTAAAAAACACAGAATAAAAGTGCTCGGACCTGATTGAAACACAAAGGTGCTATATTCGCACTTGGTCAGGGAAAAGGTCGCTTCTTACCCAGCAACCTCCAGAAGAACAAGGCAGGGGATTTCTCAGGTGATCTCGCAGCTGAGGATGAACACCAGCCCTCCTGAGGATTTAGCATGTGCAAGTGGCAAAATGCCTTGTGCTCTCTACAAGTTCACAGCTCTATTTCCACAGTGTGGTTTCGTGTGACCCACGAATAAAACTTTTCCTGCTCTCAACTGGACACAATATATGGGAGGCACATCCTGGAATGGGACATTCATAGTAAACCAAAGGACAAGTGGGCCCCGAGCTTTACTCCGTCAAAGGGAGGGCTGGGAAGTGTCACAACCAAGCCTGTGTGGATTTTGCGCAAGGTCTTCTGGCACAAAAGCTGTTTTTTAAAATGTCACAGGGAACCTCAAGCGTCCTGGAATTTACCAGCATCATCCAAGAGGCACTTAGATGTGTAAATAAAGTAGCTGTGCACTTAGTCCTGGCTCCCAGCATGTAACCCCTGTGTAGGAACAAGTGTTGTCAGCCCCGATAAGGACATGGGCTGGTTAGACAAAGGTGAGTGGCCCCACAGACACATGCTATGAAGCAAAGGAACTTCACACGGTTTAAGGGCACTACTCTGGTATATCAGTGGATAATCCAAGCCTAAAGCAATCCAAATCTACCATAATCCAAGGAGTTTTGTTGTGGATACACTGAGTGCACGCATGGCTCTTTGGAGGACACCTCATGTTGACTTTTAAGAATTCCTGCTTGGAATGTGTCATGTTTGGTGCTCATCGTGCCGAGGTGACCAGGCCAACATGCGGCCTCTAAAACCCAGATGTGAAATTAAGCAAGTGCTCCTCTATGAATGCCTGAAGAAGCTGCATATCCCAACCAGTTCAGGAAAACCACAGCTGAAGTGATGCCAACAGAGCATTTGAAATACACAAAAATAAATAACCTGAAGGACAAGTGACCACAGGTGAAAGAGGTGTGAAAAAGGCATGGGTAAAGGTACAGAGCAAGCTGGTGAGCTGTTGCTAACCTTTCCACAGAGAAATCACTCTAACTAAATTAATAAAAAACCCCACATCTTTTCTTCTGATGCCAAAATATCCAGGAAACAAAAATGACACTTGGGCTTTCCTGGCTGCACCTGAAAGGCCCCATCACACATCTCTCCTCAAGGTCCTCCAGGGGAACTGGAAAAGCAGCAAAGAAGTGGCAACATGAAATCAAAAGCTGGGAATTATTCACACTAAATCGTCTCCCTTCAGTTGTCACTCCCAACCTCCTGCTCCAGCAAAGCAGAGTCAAAAACTGCCCTGGAAACAAACCCCTCCTTTTGTTCTCTAAAGACTAGAAGTCTTTTTATATTTAAATGAAAATCTGTCAAACTAATTATGTGAATATGTAATGGTCTCATTTTGTACTCATTAGAGAACATGGTAATGGCCATAAATTCCTCTGACGGAGCGTGTATGTGTGAACATGAATGTCTGGTAACGTCTCATAACCTTCAGGCTGGACCACGGCTTTTGTCTCTGGGTTAGACCTCGTGAGACAAACAAAAGCCCCAGTATTGCTTAAATTAGATGCAAAGTGCTGTGTTACAGCAATATGATAAGCATGATTCTTGTGCACACAAACAGCCCAGGGGAGCGCAGGGACAGTTCCCACCGTGACAGAGACGTGGCCCCCGTGTCGGTCGCTGACGCCGGGCATTGTCCCGGGCCATGTACAATTTTCTGCTTCAGGATAAATGGGCAGTACAGCTGTTGCCGTGGATTGCTCTGAATGTCCCATCAGGAGAACTTCAACGGGCTGTGGCATTCCTGGCATTCTTCTGTGCTTTTGATATCCATAGATAAAGGGAAGAAAAAGAAATAAATACGGACAAGCAGCTCTGAAATAAATGTGTATATATTACGTCTTATTTATAATTCACATTCTTTTTTCACTTATTTCTGTTTATCCTCACATACTGATAATGGGTAACTTTTGAAATAAAACTGGGCTGGCATTAAAATGGATCCCAGTCAGAATTAAACAGATGCAAGGAACAAATGAGCATCAAAGACCATCCAATGCAACGTGCTGGAGCTGAGTCAGAAAATATTGAAGAACATTGATGATTGTGGAGACCTGTTGCAGTGTAAGTACAGCAACAACAGCAGCTACATTTTATAGGGAGAGGTGGGCTCCTGGGCATGATGAGCCAGAGGACTCAGACTGTCTGAGCAGACTCAAGTCTGCATTCCTAGTTTTGTTTTAAAATGTTATTCTGAATGGTACAAAGAACAAAACTCATGATAAACACTGGAGAGGGAGAACGAGATTGAACCTCAACAGACCTCAGCCATCTACAACCTTCCTTTGCTGATCCCACTGTCCAAAACCAAAGCAACCCGACTCAGCTTCTTTCCCTTCCAGCTGGGGGATTGTGGGAGCAACTGTGCCTGGATCAAGGATCTTATTCTACATTACAAGAGCTTTCAAGTAAACAATACAGCCAAGATACAACCTGATGCTAAGGTACAGTTAAATTGAGCCAGAGTTTGTGTCTGCTCAGTGAAGCTCAGAACATCCATCCACAGCTGAAAAACCAACTGCCTCGTGCCTGTAGTTCAGGCTGGCAACTCACAGGCCCCTGTCCTCAGCAGCTGTGCGAGTTCCTGGGGAGGGAGAAGAGGCTAAAGATGAAGGCAGCATTGCAGAACCCATAAGAATACCCATACTGGCTGACTGAAGAACTAAACTTGACTAAAGACACCAAGTGCTTGATTTCAATTGCTGCTTTCCCCACTCCACTCCCCATGGTTTCTGGGGGGTCATTTGCTGGGAAGGATGGCTGCAAAGAGCACGGTTATGACTGAGTAAGCTCCTGATTAAAGCCCAAATCTCTGGTTGCAGCAGCATTGCCGTTTTCCCCGAATGAGATCAAAAGTAAGAGATAAAACATACGAGGAGGTGAAAGGCTAATGGCTCCTGGTGGTGATAGGACTGAGATTATTTCTTCGAACAACATTTCTCTCATTAAAAGCAGGTAGGTATCAGATTTTAATGACTTGTTTTTTCCCATCTGGGTAGGGCCAGAAAGACTTTACTCCCCTGTTCTCCACAGCCGTCTTTCCGAAGAAATGCTTTACCTGCCTTCTTATCACGGTTAAATGATACCTGTGCTTGAAAGCAGGATTTCTACCCTTCCCTACAACCTTAGGCAAATATACCTGGTTCTCAGAGAGCTGACAGGAAGGCAAATGGCTTACTGCAAACTGACAGCTGTCAAGTGATAATAAATACCTGTAATAGGGAGAGTTTTATCCCTCCTCCCTGTACATATCAGCTTTCACTGAAATTATACCCTGCTCCCTGTGATCAAGCCACTGTAGCTGTGTGCCCAGCTTCAAACACAGCTCTGAGCACTGGGGGAAAAACTGCTGGGTTTCCTCCCCTCTCCTCCTTCATGACATCTCTTTGCAAAGGGCATGAAACCTTTCCAGTTTCATGATTCCCTCTTGTCCATAGGGGCTTCTCTGCAAATTTTGGTATTTATTGCATGCTGTTAGGCACAGAAATAAAATACTAAAAAATACTAAGAAAACCAATATACTGTTTGGGAAAGTTAAATACCCCTAACTTCTGCATGTCTCATGTCAAACTTCTTGAAACTCTCATGTAAATTTACAATTCACAATTCCTCATCTTAAGGGAGTTAAAATACTTAAAAACAATTCACTTTGCTGAGTCACAGCAAGAGGTTGAGCAATTTACAGGAATGAGGCCTCAGTTGCTTGACAGCAGGGAAAAAAAGGTTAAGGTGTGGGGAGAAGAGAAATCTGCATTTCAGAAGGGTATTTCCAGGGGAAAGAAAGGAGTAAAACCATTCAGACAGACTGACAGACAGTCTGTTCCTGCCCCTGACTGAATAAGGGCTCTTTCAGCACTAACCCTTCCCCGTGGCACGCCGCCTCACACTGATGTCCTTAGGAGACAGAGTTCTTATGAGGCAAAATCGTCCCTGGGATAAAAATTGGCATCTCTCAGTACCACCAGTGATGCTGAGCTGCCTGTAACCTCGAAGAATCCGGTCCCACCACCTCATGATGCAGCAAAGCCCCTCAGCCACAACAGAAGAGCTCCGGGGCCGGAAGAAAATGATGGGCACAACAAATCAGTACACTGGGAATATTTACACCTGTTATAACCTTGGTGTTTGTAATAATAAGGCAGAAGTGGTCTCTGTTTTATTGAGGACAATCAAGTGGCTGCATATCCAATGGAGACTTTACTGACCTCATGGCAAATATAGGTTCACACTTAATTTGAATAGAACAAGATTTTGTCAATTAACAATGAATTACACACATGGGCTCGTGTCCTAGCACAGAAAAGAAACCGCCTCCTCAAACGAAATGCAAACTGAGCTCTAAAAGACCCTTTCTCCTTCAGCACGCATCACTCTGGAGCAGGAATCCCAGCCCCGTTCCCGCTTATTCATGAGTGTGCGCATACAGGAGCGGGGAAGAGGGCCGGGAAGAATTTCTTTACGAAAAAAAAGCAGCGGCCCCATTCCTGAGCCACTGTTGCTATGGGCCCGCGGGGCTCACAACAGATGGCAGGAGAGCCATCCCTGCGCCCGGCTCTGAAGCTGTCCACTCAAGCATGCCATTCGCATTCCCCACATTCCGCCGGGACGTGGCCCCGGTGCAGGGCGGCCGGTCCCCGGGACACCGCGCCGCCCTCTCCTGTCCCCGAGGTGCCCGCGCCGAGCCGCGAGGCCGGGATGTGAGAAGCAGCGGGACGACAAACCCTATCGGGATACAGGATTTCGCTACTTTCTCTTTTGAGAGTTTGAATGACTGGGAGAATGTGGTTCGCTAACCGGAGGCTCAGTCCTGGACCCTGCCCGTTTCTGCATCCTTGTAGTGGTCTGAATGCGAGCGAGAAAACAGCCCCATAAGGCCTGATCCAGACCAGGGCTGTGCATCTTCCTGCTCCCTGGATGGAGGAGGCAGTAGCCTTCAAGATAAGGGCTTGAGGTGGGGAAGGCTGGACCGAGGCAGAGACATCTTCTTTGCTGCAAAGACATCATCGCATCCTAAACACTTGAGGGGAACACGGTTCAGAGCCAAGGCCACGGCCAAAAAGGATTCACTGTCCAACAGATGTTACAAACAGCTGAAAAGTGTGAGAGAAAGCGAGCAGAGAGAAAACAATGTAAAGATGGACTAAGGGAAGTGGCAGGTGGGGAAAAGCGCGATTCAAGCAGCACAGATGTCCAGGTGTATAGAAAAGGGACACCAAATGCAGCAGCCAAAGACTTCAGGCAAAGTATTCTGCCTTGCTGCTCCATCTAGGCTGGAGAAGGGCAAGAATACCTGCAAGAGCCCCCAAAATATGCAAAACCTTGTTGAGGGTTGAACTCCCCATTCCTGGGGAATTCCTGGTCCCAGACTTCCTCTTTGTGCCCTGCCTGGGAACCAAAGCGTGCCTCTGAATCCCAGCAAAGCGCTCTGAGCTCCCAGGGCACAGCCAGGCTAAGGAAAAGGCAATCCACCATCGCTCCCGTTGGACTCTTAATGGCAGCGTTCTGGTCTCCTACACCCGAACAACAGCCGGGCTGGCTCTGCAGTGAGGAATTTGAATGTGATTTGCCTGTCGCTTGCTGATCACACAGAACAGGGCTCTTGGGGGCTTATTTGCATTTGGCTGCCGGAGTCACTGGGTTTTGCTTTTTTTGGGGGGTGTTACAGCAAGGATGATGGAGACAAAGGGGCAGATGCTGTAGGCTGGCCATGTGCAGCTGGCCATCGCATTGTGCTGAGCCACAGGGCTGCTCCGAGGCAGCCTGGGAAATGTGCTCCCTGCTCCCAGGCAGGCTCAGCCCAAATCCAGCACCACTCTCCTTTAGGGATGGGACTCGCCTGACCCTCCCAAATGCCATCCTCCCAAAGCACCGAGGGGATAATGTTATTTTCTAGTTTGTTTTATTTCCAATGCAAACATGGAGGAAACCTTAAGTTGAAAGAAGGAATCTGACTTTTGCTAAAAGTCATTTGGGTGGCTGCATGTGCAGTCTGTTCTGTGCAGGCATGCAGGAAATTTTCCCTCCCTCTCACACACACAATGCTTTAGATTTGGTATTTATGAGCTTAAGTTAGAAATAAAGGAGGAATGAAGTTTCCAGGTGGCTCTTTCTTTCTTTAATCTTTTCTGTGTTTCTCCCTCCCTGTCTTTTCTATCAGTCTTTAATCAAATTCCTGCTGTTACTTTTATTGAACAAAGGAGATGCTGGCACAGACCTGAAGTGCCTCTGTACATGGGTTGCCCTCTAACAGCCAAGTTGCTACGATTTATTACTAGATGGTCCCTGCAGGCTGTAATTTATGAAAGGCAGAAAGAAACGTCCAAGCTTTGGCAACTGAGGTAAATGCTAATATCTGGTAATTCTTCAGCCACTTGGGTTTCTATGAGGTATTGCCTTTAGCCCTTTGAAGGCATCCAAAAGACTTCTCTTTAAGAGAATATAAAGCACACCAGAGAAAACAGTAGCATCAGCCCAAGATGAATTTTTCAATTTGCTTGAAGGGGGCAACCACCAAATCTCTTTAGTTCAGGCATCTCTTCGAATTTCAGATGGGAGGTTCCTCTCGCTGCTGCACCCTGGGAATATGCTCACCCCTATAGGCATCAGGCCAGGCTGCAGGGTGATGGGATCTGTGCTGTAAAACAACCTCTTCCTTCATGCTCTGGATCCTGGTCAGCTCTGCTGCCTCAGGAATCTTTAGGGATACTCCCATGCCCACTAGTTTGGCCCCAGTATTCCACTAGCACCATTACAACTTCCTTTGACCTGCACTGCCAACTTTCCCTAACCAGACTGGATCACCACAGTTTAGAAGAAAAAACAGTTACAATTTCCCTTGAAGTGCACAGCTAAAGCTCTGGCCCACAGTCAAAGATAAAACAACCCCAAACAAACTTCAAGTTAAAAATATCCTAATAGCAATGAAGCAGCTAATGAGTTTAAAGATTAGTTAATGGGTTTACTAAAGGAGTTCATGTGTTAGGAAATAATCAAAATCAAAGTTCAATGAACTTAGTTTTATGATTCATGACCAATCTAAAAGGGCGGATAGGTGTGTGTACAATATACGACAGGTCTTCAAGGAATGTAAATTTGTGCAGGTCCAACTGGAGCTACACTGATTGCCAGCACTGGAGCTGTACTAATTGCCATCTCTCATGAACCAGCCTCTTTCACGTTCTCTCTCTGCTGCCTGCAATGTTGCTATATTGATCAAACAAGAGCATATCCCAGATTATGGGGCTGGTCCATCTCTGTCGAACAGTGATGGAAAGCGTTGGCCTGGTTTGATACCCACTTTAAGTGACTCTCAACTTATAAAAGATGAACTCCAAAAAGAGTGCCACGAACTCGAGCAGAGACTCTTCCAGGCTATAAAACTGCAAACTGCACCCTACAAATCATGGTGCGGACGTGAGTCAGAGCCCCTGCTCACGAAGACTCAGCGTCCCAAGTGCATGGCATTATTATTACCCTTGGACACCGAGGGCGGGGAGGGCCCTAAACATGCTGTACAGCTCTGGTGGCTCTCCCAAGTTCACCTCACCTGTGAGCTTCTGGCACTTTTCTAGCCTGGAGTCTGAGAGATTTGCTTACATTGCCCAGCAGCCTCCCAGTGACAGACCCCCGAGCGCCGGCGCAGCACCGGCTCCCCGTTTGCTGCGAGCTCGCTTAAAACAGAAAAATCCCCCCCCAGCACTGCATGAACACTCATTTGCTCTGAAGTTTACGATGCTGGTGACGTCTGGGACCGAGAGAGTCCCTAAGACTCCCGCCCCATGTCTCCCACAGCCCCGCGGCGCGGTCCAGCTGCCGCCCCCGGCACGAAGCCGCGCCCCGCTGGCTGTGCCCGGCCGCGGAGGCCGCTTACCTTGGGAGCCAGCGGAGGCAGCCTCAGGTATTCCCATCGTGGCGCCGCAGGCAGCCTGCCCGCGGGGAGCGCGGTGCTGGGCGCAGGGAATGGCAGCACCGCCTCGGAGCGCGGAGCCGCGGGCACAGCCACTGCGATAACGAGTTGCAGATACAGGTGCTGTGCAGAGAGGCACCTCGGCACTAAACCCGCAGTAAAAAGCCGGAGGTTCGCTCAGCACAGGCAGCTCGGATTACTGCCCTCCTACCCAGCAGTCGTCAGCAGGCCTGACAGACAGGAGCAGAGACCGTGAGGAAAGGGGGAATGTGCTGAGTGAAAAGTGCCAGTCAGCTCTGTCCCGGCTCCCCGCAGATTTGGGCTTGGTCCCTCTTATAATTAACGATGGTCTTTGCGGGGAGAGAGGGGAAAAGAAATTATATCCAAGAAAGCAGTGTTTTCAGCCAGCCAGGAACGATCTATTTTTTCTCTCAAAGTTCACCCCTCAAATTGCAATTGAAAAATGTAATTGGGAGCGAGGGTGGGCGATAAAAATGGTGGAGGAGAGGTGTAGCAGGGTCCCTGTTGCTCACTGGCCCCTAAGGTAGGGCTCAACAATGGACTGCAGGGCTGTAAAAGATGCCGTAGGAGAAGGCTGTGGACACTGGATGAAGTCCATGGAAATAATCCCAGAAAAGCACATGGCCCTCAACCCACTGGACCCATCCTGCTACAGAGGAAGACAGCCTAATGCAGCCAGGGAGGTTGAGGTGCTCTCTACCCAGCCAGGCTGCCTTAACACCCAAGAGAAAGCTGAAAACATACATTAAGTATACATTACATCTATTAAATTAACATGCTTTTCCTACCGGGAGCAAAATGGTTCATTTCAGGCCAAACAGAACATACAGTTGCATTTCCATTTAACCCTAACTAGTTCTCTTGTCCAGCCCGGCTGTAAAGTCAAAACATTCGCTATCTCACCCATACTTTTCACCACATTTTCTCTACTCCATTGTCCCCGTGACTTCAAGTAAAGGGAATACATCATCCTCTTCCACGCAGTCACCTTCTTGAATGGCTCCACCCACCCCCTGACATTTCACCTGACAAGAGTAATCATTTTTTAAAGCCTGGTGAACACAAAAGCTTAAGTGGTAACTCTGAGCTGTCTCTTTTCAGCTTCCTAAAGATGTCTTTTCTCACCACTATTTCTGATTTTAATTTCCTTATGCACTCTCAATAGAAAAAAAAAGTTATGGTGCATTAGGCAGGTATGACCTACATTAAAATGTTTTACATACGTGCACTGAAAATCAGCCCTGCCTCCCTTCTAATGCCAAAGTCAGGCAGGAAGCTGAAGAAAGGGAGATTGGAAAAAAAAGTTCTATATTCTTTGTCTATCTGTGTTTGGGTGAGTTAGTCAGGCTGCTCTGTGCTACACACAGGAAGAGTTGTGCATATAAAAGACCATTTGATACTGTCTGTGCAGTGTCTGCTCTTCATTGTTCTTTTGCCTGAGATATTCCATGTATCCAGCCATAAGGGAGAGACAATACCAAAGGATTTGGATGACTTGTACAAGCCCATTCATAAAAAACGTAAAGGAGTTACAGTAATCACTACACCCTAACATCTGTTTTGCTGAAGTAAATCCAAGCAAACACAATTTATATCAGTAGGATTACATCAGTGTTCATTAACCTCTCCTGACCTCACCTCCCTTTCAGAGAAAACCTTGGATCAAGCAGGAAAAGCAAGGAAAAGATTTTGTGAAATGATTTTATATTAGTAACTGAGCAACTAAATATTTAAGCTGGCTCTGGCTATGTACACATATACATCTGTACACATCAGTGCCACCCAACCAAGAAACCCCTTATAAACCTATATTTATAGTCAGCTCCTGGCATTAAAGCCATGCAACTGCAGCTCCTCACAGCAGGGATGATGAAATGCAGCTATTCTCAGCTTTCCCTGCAGCTGCCCAGTGAAGGTGTCACCCTGCACCCCTCTGCACCTGGACAGGTAACCAGAACCCCTCTCCAGTCCAAGTATTTGCCCTGTGGACTAAAGGTCACCCGGGACACCATCCCAGATAGTGAACGGTACACAGAGGGCTGGGAGAACACACGCTTTTTTGTCTGAGTTTTCATACTATTGTGATCTGATCCAGCTCCAACCTAATCCTCAGGAAATTCCAAAAGAAGGAGACTCACACTGTAAAAAGTACTTTGTACAGCGCTGGCAGAGATTTCCCAGCTCTTCCAGAGTCACTTGCTGTCAAATCCAACCCCAGGTTGATTATTGCCTGAAGACGGCAAACTAATCCACAGGCACTGGGTGAGAGGAGCAGCTAATTGGAATGGCAGTGGCTGGAAATTCCTGGGTTCCTAATGCAGCTTCAGGTGAGGGGTCAGTCTGTAACATCCCAGAGACAATAACACATCGTGGTGGCTGGCATTTATTTTTTTCCGAGGCATTTTCCCACTGTCCCTATCAGTGGCCTAAAACTTTCTTTTATTCAAAAATTGTATCCGGATCTTCCTCACATTTATTACTCCCTGTGGTAAATTTCCTAAAAGCCTGTCAGTCCTGAGCTGCAGCTAATTAAATCCTAGACAGTAAGGATTTGCCAGTGATTTAAAAATTAAATTCTGTTCACCTCTCAGCTGTCTGTCCCTTCCTAATGAGACAGGAACTGCAAACATTTCGATGAAGGCATGGAAAACTCCTCTATGGAAATACTGGTACTTGAGATAATAAAGACTGACCAGTTTGGTCCAAGACACAAGGAAATTTCAAAGCCTTTCCTTACCTAGGCACAGAGTGTACAGGCCTTGGAAATCCCATCCAAACAGTGGGTGGGGCCCCTAATAAGCTCTGGCTGGTCACACCCATTGGCATCACATGAGGAGCTGGAGGCTCCAACTAAAGGCTCATTTTTTTGGTGTTAAAAAGATGCACTTTAAAAGAGCTGAGACACAAGGAGACATGAGCAGGGGCATGCTGAAAAGCTGAGGAGGAGTTCACAACAAACATGAAACAGTGCTAGACACAGACCACCCTGCCAGCCCTCGAATGCCACCTTTGGCCTCTAAGCTGTCAGTCTTAAACATTCCGTGCGCATGAAGCCTTCCTTTCTGCCGTTCCCCCAGTCATCACCACGGAACAAAACCCAACCACACCGCAGAGCAGCTCTTTGGGAAGGCGCTCCTGCGCTGCTGCGGAGCAGGGTGTGGGCCAACGCCAATTCTAATTAATTTCATTCACAAAACTTGGATTTATCCGATGCAATTTTTTGGCACGCTGTCAAATACGGTACAAAATTACATTAGTGTCATAAGAGGAAAGGATCAGTCGACAGACTTCTTTGAAGAATTGTGTTGGCACTTGTCTTTTTGTAAAAATGCCAGCAGCTTCCCCTCTCTCCAGGAATAGCCCATTTTCTCCTGGCCAATGAGGGAAGTCACTGCTCAGTGAGGGTCTGAGCCAAAGCCTTTAGGAGTCTGTGGGAATCTTTCCACCAATTTCCATGGGCTTGAATCAGCTCTGAGCCACAGATGTCAGCTGTACTGACATCTTCCTCCCACCCTTCAACACCTCCATAGGGTCATTTATCAGGTGGAGTGGAACACTTTTTTTCCTTTTATTTTTTCCTAAAGCCTTAGTTACAGCAATTTGCTGCCAAACAAAGAACAACTCTGTAGCTATGGCATAAGTGCAAGTATTCCGGATGTCTGGGTTTAACTCCTGATCTTGCCACAGAGGTGTTTAAATGAGTTGATTAGAACCAGATCTGTCTGAAAACACAGCACTGGCCCTGGGAGGCCCATGCAGCCCAGCACCTTCTTGCTGCCAGCACCTGGAAGCAGAAGCGTCAGGAAGAGGATAAGGGCAGAACAAATACACCCACATGTCCAGTGTGTTCCAGCCCCAGCAGTTTGCAGTATCTAAGTGTGACACAGCCCCTGGTGCTCAGCATCAGGTTTTGCTGGGCCACAGGACTGGTGTTTGCAGGGGGTGTATCCCTGGGTGAATTCTCAGGCTGTTCAGTGGCTGCATAAGGCGGCTTCCCTCTGATGCTTCCAGTCTCAGGGTTGCAGCATGCTTCTCCCAGCATCTCCCCCAGGTCTCATGGTTCAGGCAAGGGGGCCCAGGGACAGGGATGTACCAAGAGAATAACCCAAATAACCCAAGTGATGCAGGGAATTTGTAGGGAAGCATGAAAACGAACATACAGATTATGGTCATAGCCAAGGATAAGCTTAATCCTTCCTTTTTGTAAAGTTTTTAGAACAGGAAAAAGAGGATAATGTTTTCTATCCCCACTCCTCCTTTATTTGACTTGTATTTTTAGTCTGAGGCCCTTTGAGAAGGAAAAGAATTGCAGGCACTGCTAAGCCTGAGTCAGACACAAACCACTACCAATGCAAACAGAAAATCAACCACCTTGAATACTGATCTTTGCTAGAATATTGTATACACCACATAAATAATACTTGAACAGGCTTCTTGCAGTCGCTGGTATCAGAATGGTTGGATATATGCTAAGAGCACACACGTGGAGTAAGCAGTTTAGCTGGAAATCACAGCTTGTTTGAGATTCATGCTTTGTCCAGTCTCACTGGCTCTGCAAACACAAGTGTCACCATCAGAGCCCCTCACATCCCAATCTGTGCTGGCCTGAGCCCTGAAAACAACACCCTGGAAGAGATCTGCAGGGCCCCTGCATGTTGGCGTGGGCAGAGCAAGGGCCTAAAACCCCGGTAATTCTCTGCAGAATATTTTTCCTTGCTGTTCCACCAGCAAATTTTAATAGAGCTTTGCATTAATTAACCAAGCCTGAGGCAGGGTCCCTCCACAGTGCACTGTCCCCTGCGTGAGAGTGACTTCATGAGCAGTGCCCTCTGCCCTCCCTGCGGTGGGAGCGGGCAGCGTTGGTGCTGGAAAGGGTGTGTGAGACTTGTCCCCGAGGCCCTGGGTCCCCTTGGTGGCACAGCTCCGTGTGCCACCACGCCTGGCTGCCCTAATTGCTGCTGTTATGGACACGCTGGATGTCCAGCCGTGTAAACAGTGTGACGCTCCCGCAGCCATTCCTGCCTACTGACCTGTGCAAAAGCCTCTTTTTGGCAACTGCTCCAGGCCACTGTGGGGGCTGTAAAGCACACGAGGCCATGCCCACGGTTTGAGCCTTATCTTCAGCTGCAGGCCCTTTATCTCCAGGCATGCACAACGCAATTAGATCAGACCGATACTACTGAAAAGGGTCTTTTTTTAATTGCATCCAACTCTGCTTGGATACTGCAGTTGGAGAGGAAGCAACAGTAAAAAAATAGGTTGGAAAAAATGATGTGCATTTCACAACAAACCAGCTAAGCCTTATTTCTTTTGTAGCTGTGGCTTTCAAACCTTTTCTCCACCTGGTTAAAGATCAACTGAGTCTCAAAACCTCGGTAAGGCAGTTTGCTGAGGACAGTAGGCCAGCCTCCCTCTATGAAATCCAACAAACTGGTCTCTCCAGTTTCCCATTGTGATTCACACCGACTGTTCCAAATGGGCAAACCCTGAGCAGAGCGATCTCCCCGGCATCAGCCTGTGAATTCCTCAGGCCTGATGAAACTGGTTCTGTTCATACCCAGGGTGAGAGACATTTGTCGCCAGCAGTGATACAGACACACTGAGTCACTCCCTGGGCTGCAGAGTAGCTCCTACTCCAGCTGGTTCTGGCCTCAGCACAGTGGCGTGTGAGCGTCAGCAAGGTCCCTCAGAGTGCACCGGCTGCAGGCCTGAGGTGTACAGGAATGAGCAAACACACACATATCTGAGTCCATTGTCCTGGAAATGAATGGGCAAATCAAGCACAGGGAGCCAGTGAGGAATGGGCAGAGAGGCACAACCTGGCTTTAGGAACAGCCTTTGAAACAAGAGAGATGTGAGTAGCTGTATTAAAGAAAAAGAGAAAAATGAACATTGAAAACTGTCATTGAGGGCTTCTGAGCTGAGGACGAGACAAACAAAATGCAGCTAGAGAGCATCCATGAAAACTGTTCAACAGTTATCTCCCAAATAAGGATCCTCTTCGGGAATAGGCACAGGATTTACTTAACACTAGGGCTTATTAGGTCATTCTCTACCTCTGCCCTACTGTAAGTCTGTGAGCAAGGAAGCAAAAAGTGTGTAAATTCACAGCTTCATGTCTCTCCTCCTGCAAGTTCCTCCTTGAGGACAGCAGGACATTTGCACAGGAGTGAGAGGCAGAGTATGGTCCTCATGTACTGCATGCTCTGGTGCTGGTCACTTAATTTAAACCATTGGTATTTATTAATATAAAATATCCTTGTGAGACAGCTAATTTTTATCTTTATTTATTATAGTCTTTTAGCCTTTCCTCTCGCCCTGAATTTTCCCTGATTTTGCCTTCACGTTCCCTTCATTGAAACTATTCCCACTTTTTCCCTCCATTACACTGATCAATCAAACTTGAGCCGATGAAGACTGATGATGACACATCGGTTCTGACATTCCGAGGGAAATACCACATCATTGCATCAGCCAGGCTGCAGACCTGCAAGATGTTGTAACATCTATTTTTGCTTAGTAACACACGGAGAGGCTCACCCTTTAAGTACTAAAGGCTTACCTTTGTCCTGAAATAAAAACCAAGATTAAATAGCAATCTGAGTATGCTATGTGGACTATGACAGAATACATCTGATTTAAAAAAATGTGTGCTTTCTGTCTGGTGTGATGGTTGGTGTCACCACCACACCATTACAGAGAACTTCTGAGGTTCTGAGGTTTTCATTTGAAAAACAAACAACTAAACCTTCAAAAACATGCCGACCTGGAATATGCTCTGCAAAGAGCCAGAACCACATACACCAAGCAGACTTTGCTGTTGTTTGTATATGACTTTTAAGGAGTAAAGTCCGTGTGTGTGGGACTTTGTGTCACTCCATAATGAAGAGTTTCTGTGAATACTGAACGCACTGACCAAAAATGCACAAATGACAGGTCAGGAAGTTTTCAGACTGCTGGTACTTGCAGCAAGCAAACCTAATCCATTTCAATTCAATCATTATGGCAAATTTACAAAAATCAGCATCACAGGCATTCCAAAAATAATTTATTTTCAGATGAGGTAGCACTGCAAAGCATCATCTTGTCCAACCAACCAAAGCCAACCCCAGGTGCGAAGCTGGTTAGTGCTGCCTTTACCAGGCTTAATGGATAAACTCATTTTGTCTGGGGTCAAGGTAATCTGCACCTCTTTCCTCTTTTCTCACCATTCTCCTCTGGAATCCTTATTTTATCCCTTCCTACCCTCTAGAACTGGAGACAAAATCTCTTTTTCTACCCTGGCCAGTGTGTGGAGTCTGGCCATCTCTGGTGTTGGAGAGAATTCAGAGAAACTTGTGACCCACTGCCCATAGAGCAGTCAGGACCTCACATTTATTGGTTTTTTTTGCCTTCATGCCAGCTCTGCAGGGTCAGCTGGGACTGGGTCAAATTACCTGAAGGCTGGGCTCTTAGCTCTTAATTGCAATTTTCCAGTTTTAAATTTATGGATTATCACTGAGCTTTAAATGTGCGTGAAGGACTCAAAGTACCTTGGCATGGGGATGGTATGTGAATGTAATACCTCCAGCGGTGTACGTGCTTGATCTTTCTAGTGGTGATGAAATGAAGCCATGAAAGACTCCCAACCAATTTTTCTTCATGTTCACTATAGTAATCCAAACCCAAAAAACATCAAAATCCCTTGAATACTCATTAAAGAGAAAAAAAAAGGTGAAAAGGTCTTGGAAATGTAAAAAAAAAGAGAGAAACTATTACATTACAAAACAAACAGGTTCTGTTTCCACAGTTTTGCTAAGTAAGTTTGAATTAAACATTTTGTTCAGTCAGTTCAGTTGGATTACAGTCTACATGGGCCTAAAGTAAAAACCATGTATTTTTCGAAAACACTCAAATTACAATAAACTCCTTTTGCAAATCCTCTCCCAATGGGTGCACAAACCATATAACAGTTCTGTATATGAATATTCAGAATTTGCTGTAAGGTTACCTGAGGATGCTTTAGTTAAACAACAAGATAGAGTCAGCGAAAGCACAGAGCACAGCCCAGAGAGCAGGAGGGTGTCTGAGCTGGTCATACCTGCCCAGCTCATGCACCACCACTCAGATGTCACTCAGTTGTTCCAATTCAGTGACCCAAAATGACACCTTTTGTTTGACTAATGACAGCTCTCCAGCTGTGCTGATCCTTACCTAGATTTCTTTTTGGGTAAGTGTGGAAATTGAGGACAGAGCACTCCCTAAAGTGATACCAGCTATCACTTAACTGGCACAGAAGGAAACTGGACATGGCCACAGCAAGACATAGAGGTAGCATTTCTATTAAGGTTTCAAAAAACCAAACACAAATTCCAGACCCAAACATCTCTGATTCAAAATCCTCTATCACTCACCTGCAGAACACCAAACAGCTCCAAATCTTCCTGAGGCCAGTGGAAATCTTTCTGCTGTCACAGCAACGGTGACAACATGCAGCAAACGAGGCAAGAGCTATGTACAGAACGGTCCCCCTTTCGCAGGGAGCCCCGAGCACTTGGGAGGAAGATGGGACTGCTTGTACCCCACTGAACCAGGGACACCAGGAACCCTGTACACCAGGGATCCTGGAGTGTTGTATGGCAGGGGAGCAGTGCGAGAGAATTGGGTGTTTCACTTGCTTGGACATACCAGTGACAAAGGAGTCCTAGAAATATTGGCTGAAAAGAACAAGCATTTGCCCTTGGGCTCATGTCTGTGTGCTCAAAACAAGGCTTGTGCTAAGATTAGGCCAAGCCACAGGCTTCCAGCTGGAGAGGTGAGGGGAATGGCTGGGTGGCCTGTGGGGCAGGAGGAAGGCAGGGAACGAGTGTGGCTCTTGCCTACCTGCGGACGACAAGCTTCAGCTTCTTGTAGGAGCCTTTCACTAGGGAGACGGCCTCTCTCCTGGAGCTGCTCAGCTCCACCTCGTTGATGTTCACCACTTCATCACCAGCCTGCAGCTTGGAAGGCAGGGAGTCTGCCTTCCCTCCCTCTTCGATCTGCACGGGAGAGAGGGGAGAAGGCAAAGGTGAGACATGCCTGACACGGTTTGGCTTTCACCTGCAGAGCTGAGCATGTGTTTCTGTTGAAGGAATTCATCTACCAGCCCCAAACTCTGCTCCTGGATTAAAAAATCCTGGTCTCCCTTTGTCAGCCAGCTCACACAGAGGTCTGTGCTTGCCACCCCTACGTTTCATATAGATGGGAGCTTGGAATCAGCAGCCAGATGAGCAGAAGCACTGTTTAGAATAAGCCTGAAAAGTCTTTGAGATTTGGAAGCAGTAAAGGCCAGCAAACCGCCATGGAACGCCTCTTGATAAGAGCACCCAGGCACCAGCCCAAGGGCAAAGCCAGGATTAGAAGAGCTTGGATGTGATTTTTTTTTTGTTCAAGCTCCCCTTCATGATCCAGATGCCTGATGAACAACAGCTTCTTTCTTGCTGGCCAGCAGCAAAGCAGAAACACTCTGGTGTAGGTAATTAATGATGTGCAGCATCTCTGTAGGGTTTTTCAGCTAGGGATATAAAGAAAGCAGACAATTATTTGAATTTTATGAGAAAGTAAGCAGCCTGCTCAAGGCCAGGTAGTGGCAAGGGTAGAAGGAGACTCCTCGGGCGCTTCCCTCTGCTTTGTACAGCCCATCGTGTACACGGCGTAGTGACTCCCCATCTGGGGGCCAGCAAAAATACACCAAGTCCAGAAAGAAGTCAGTGACAAGGCAGAGGACAAGAAAATTTGGCCCAGGATCTCTAAATTGCAGCCTTGTGCACTAATGCACTCTCTGCAAAGGCATACACTAGCATAGCAGAGGGCCAGCTTAGGCACTGCAAATCTTGAGTTTCAGGAGACTCGGGAGTGCTACTGGCTCCAAGTGCAACTGATAATTACTTTGATTGCAAAACTTGCCACCACAAAATCTACTATTCAAAGCACCCAGCAGTCCCTGCTCAACAGAGGCTGTGACCTGTGTCAGCAGATGTCACGGGACCCACACTTCTGTGTAACATCTCCTGGCACAGCAGAAGTATAACCTCTTCCTTCAGGCACTCACCTTCCCAGACATCCTACTGAGACAAAGAGATGTGTCTGGATTGGATTCAGCCTCGGATCCAGGCAGGAAGGGCTGCTATTTGCAGGGGTGCGATTTTGGGAGCAGTGAAATTGCACGCATACTTCTGGAAGTTGCTTTTATTTCAAGTCACTCCAAGCAGTGTGTAATTGAGCAATGCCCCAGACATGTAACTCAGCACATGCAGACACACTGCCTAGGTTTTTACCAGGGCATTATTTTCGGTGTTGAATGGTGATTTCTCGCAGGCAAAGCCGGTCTGTTCCTCTAAACCAAGGAATTCCAGCCCAGGTACCTTCTAAAATGTAAAATCTGACTTCCCCAAACATCAGCCAATAAATTCTCCAAACCCCCTACAAAGGTAGGTAAAAATCATTGTCATTCATCTTACCAGGAAGTCATTCCTCTGATGAATGTTTTTTCTTTTCTTAAGAATGGATAAAACCACAGGAATGAGCCTTCCCATAAAGTGCCTTGTATCACAATTACCAGGAAGGGTGAGAGATGAAATATTAGCCCTTGCTGCCAGTATAAATAAATAACAAATGAAAAATGCAGCATTGCTGCAGTTTATTGCTGCTGTAAAGCGGAACAGGTGGGCATCATTTCAATGAAATACAATAGTGGGGTACTAGGGGTTAGATTAACTTGTGATATAGTCAACAGAAGGGATTTTCTGTTTGTTTTTGTTTAATGTTACAGCACGTACAATGGAGAAAAGTCCTGCTTGGAAAAATATCTCTTGTAACAAATACCAGCTACTTCAAAGGCTATGATACTCATCACAAGCATTTGTATTAACTTGTGCCTTGATGAACCCTAACCTTAAAAAAAGCAACAGAATCATGATCTGTTCTTTATCATCTAATAATTCCAATTATATTTATATATTTGAGATTTTTCATGTCACAGGAATACTGTTTTAAGGTTCTCTTTACAACCACATGGGCTAGACCTTTCTTATTCTCCTTTTTCAGTGAAAATGGACATTCCGATTCTTCCATATTCACCTTTATAAATAATGTGAAATCAAACACTTCCAGGGAAGACTAAACCCAGCAATACTTCTGATAAGGCTGAGAGCCTTATTAACTGCTCTGAAAGAAATCTTTCTTCAAATCCTGATGCTTTCCAGCTTATCCCTACACCAAGGGCTCTTCAACTGCAGCCTGCAAGGCCAAGCAGCCAGCCACGGGAGCAGAGTAAAGGATGCCTTTAAGGGAAGTTTGTTAGCATGAGTAGAGTCGTCTGCAAGTAACTCCAGAGGCTGAAAGTGAATTGCTTTGCTCCTGTGTACTTAAACTGTCCATGAGCAAGACCTAAAACCAGACCCACATTGTGCCTTTGGAAGCTTTTGATGGCAGCAGCAAAACCATATTACTGACAGACGTAGAGAGAATATAAATGGAGATGTGGACTTGTATTTTATTGTTGACACAATTCTCTCATCTATTACTAGCCTGTTAGCCTTCTCATCTGTCGTCTATCCAGCTGGGGTTACCTGGATACAAATTCCTGAAAGTTCCTGGCAGAAAACATTCACAACAGGCCTGTGACCTGGTACTATTGCTCAGAGAAGAAAAAGGGCAAAAAGACTCATAAGGTTCCGTCAAAAGTCCAGAAACAAGGCCTTGTCTCCCAAAGCAAGGCTCACATGCTCCATGTCCATTCTTCCTCTTGGTATGGCTCTGAAAATATTTGTGTTTAAGGAGTGGTGATATTTCATGGGAAGGATTGAGTGATTCAAACAAAACAAGCTGCACTATAAACACAAAGCTCTATCACAGTGTAACAATTATCAACAAAGCACACAAACCTCAACATGCAGGTAACCTATTTAAATGAACACCTGCTTCACTGCACGAGGGTGCACAGAATCCAGGATGGGACATGCTGGAGGCACGGAGTCAAGGATGGGAGATGTGTGCACACCATGCAGGCCACAGCAGCCAAGTAACACCAGGTGGGGATCACTTCTGCCTGTGGTTCCCTGCTCTGAACAGCCTGACTCACCCTGTGCACCAGATCCCAAGTGAGAGGAAATGGGAAGGTGAGTTCTCTACTGTTCCCTAAATTCCCAGTGGATCTCAGTGCTATCAGTCAGCCAGGGCAGAGCCAGCAGTGCAGTCTGTTGTTTTCAGCGTGCAAGTGGAGTATTTCGAGCAGCCACAGCATTGCCAAAATCACCCTCAAGAATCACTTGTGACAAAAATGTGATGGCCATAAGCTATAGGAGCTAGTGCAAGGGGTCAATCAATAGCCAGGAAGAGCTCTTATGGTTTATTTAAGCTGAGAAAAACAAGGTGAAATGCAGCCAGCAAACCTTGTGGGTGTAATGATTTTCACTCATCCATCAGGAGCAGGAGGAGCCAGCAGGAGCCAGCCAGGGATTGAAGTTTTTTTCCTTTTGGCTGTATTAAGCCAACTGCTGTGCCAAATCAAGTTATGAGAGGTGACTCTGGCAAGCATGGGGTGTAGGAATACCTGAAAGTCAGTCTGACTTTGAACCTTTGGGGCTGCATTCCATGTCTGGTCTTACTGCAGGTGCAGTGAACAGAGCCCAGGCAGTGCCAGGAGGGGAGACCAACCCCTCTCCTTGAAATCAGCAGGAGCATCTGTACAGCAAAACATGTCAATAGCATAAAGACTCCTGTTTTCCATGCCTCAGTTTCCCACCTGGAAATGGACACAGTTGTTCTACCTTGCTCTGTCCTATCTAATTAGTGCGTGAGCACTCTGTGGATGGTGATGATCCAAATTTTGGCTCTTATTCCAGGAGATGTCTCTGCAAATCCCTAGCTCACAGGCCCTGAGCCTGGGGAAAGTCCATGCCAATCAGAACCACGCAATAGCAAAGTATCCCTTTCCAGAGGGTGTTGCACCACCCATCAACAGGATGGTTCCTACTTTTTGTGAAATCCCGTCAAACTTTCGTGATTCCAGCATCTTCCACACCCCTCTTTCTTTCTCCTGCTTTCCATAAACCCATCGGGCCCATTCTGTCAGGTTCCTTTGGAAGGAGAGGACAAGGAACTCCCTGCCAAGCTGGCCTCTGCTGAAATACACCCACTTCAAAAGGCCTCCATAGTCTCCTTGGGCTAATGTAAACTCCAGTCCTTCCGTTGTCTTTTCTGCAGTAAAGCCTTCCATGCCCACTGCCCTTAGCTGAAAATCCCAAAGGCCACCCCTGGTCCTGCTTTGCATGAACATTCCAGACCATTTTCTTGCATTAGAGGAGGCTTCTTGTCATTCAACAGATCCTGCAGGAGACTTCAAACCCATGTGTTCCCCCTTTTTTTGGCTTACTGTAAAAGCAAGAAGTTGCTTAAGCAGATCACCAAGGATACATAAGACTTACTACTACTGCCTTTTGTTTGGCTCACTATGGTTACTGTAGGTTTGGAGCACACTGGCTAACTGAAAGCCTTTCTTGATTATTTTAAAGAAGTTTTCTTCATTTATTCCTCTCTTCCCTTTCTTCTAGGAGCTTTTGTAACAACAAATTCTCTGCAGCTCTTAAGATGGATTATTCCATCTTTGTGTCCTTTCTCTGATGAATGGTACGTGTGATTCCTAAGCTGCAAACTTATTTGCTCAAGTTTCTCAACAAAGAAGGGGAGCGATCAAGCAAAGATGTGTGCACACTGTATGCAGTCGCACAGGTGAGAGCAGAGCCACGCAGCAGATTAGGACAGTTCCTGGGGGGCACCTGGAGATGCCCTGGAAAAAACAGCAGGCTAGCATAGCAGGGTGTTGACAGAAGCAGCAGCAATTGCAATGGCAAACTACTGCCCTTTTCATGTCAGATATTATAATGATGGGAAGAGAAGCATCACAAATGAACTGCTGGAGGTGGCTGTTCAGAATTCCTGAGCTGCTGAAAAAGATTTTATAGGAACCGACAGGGTGAAAGAGGAAGAAATTTTGCCCCATGAAGGAATAGAGAGAGGGAGCTTTCGCTGATGCAAGGAGTCCCTGACTTTCCCAGGAGCAGCATTACAGAAAAATGTTCTCTGCTTTAGACCTCTTGTTTTCAAATATTTTACTGGAACCATTTCCATTCTTGCCAGTGGAAAGATGCATTTCCATTGAATCTGGGGTTTATCTCTTCGCAAGGTCATTAGCACCAGTGCAATGCAAGGGAAAGGGTTAAACCAGAAAATCTGACTGTATCCATTGCAAATTCAACAGCCAAGGTTTTAATCACTTTTCACTGCCCAGACTGGAACTTCAAACTGGGAAGACTGGGATGTTTCATTTACCTGTCCACTGTGAGGTGTAGCACAGCCATACCAGACCATTCGTGCATTGCACCCAGTACAGAGCAGGGCACACATATTTTGGCTTGTTCAGAAAACTCGTTGAGTTGCTGAATTGATGTGGGCTTTGTGTTGGAGATTTTTAATCCCCTGTGGAGTTGAGATGGTTCTCAAACCTAAAAACAAAGTTGCAGAGCTGCTGAATGTCTCCAGAGAATATGCTGCTCCCCTCGTTCAACCTTAATGCCATGTCACAATTTGGGGGCAGTGACATGCAGCAGACAGAAATTCCTCCCCATTGTCCCCAACCTCTGTGTCAGCGTGACAGAGCAGTTAAGACAATTCAATCAAGAAATAGTTTAAGTCAAAGGTCTCCCCCTGGAGCCATGTCTCTGCTGGATTTCCCCATCCCTGCTGCATACATGCATCTCGAGAGAATTCAGCTATTGACATTTACTCCAAGCTAAGGAAAGAGTTTCCAAATTAGTTATTGTTTTATGCTGCAGGGAAGCAAGGAAGGCATTTTTTCTCATAGTGTTCTGCATTGTTCTACAGTAACATTTCTGCTCCCAAGTACAAAGCATAGTAGTGGACAGACTAATTTATTCCAGGTGATCATACAAGGTTCATATTGAATGACCTCACCTTGAGAGGCTGAACTTTATTCAGTGGAAGAACAAGTTAAACTCCACAGTTTTGAAGGGTTAGCAGTGCTCTGAAACCTTTCCAATACTTTAAAGTAAATCTGTTCTTTAACACAGGCAAAACAAGGCATTTTCTCCCACGCCCAGCCTGAACATGTTTATGGCCATCCAGGATGGGAGTGAAAGTGGTACAGATGGTACAGCGACTGTGGGCACCAAAGCTGCAATCCAGCTGCAGATATGCCAGTGGGATCCATGCAGGAGAGATGCAAGTTACTGACAAGGGGCAAGGATTCAAGGTCATTCCTAGGACTACCCTGCAGGCTGCGACGCTTCCACACCTTTCCATTTCCTGCGTGATTGTTTCCTGTCCTGGGAGCAAGGTTAATCTCAGCAGCCAGCCCCTCAGCAAAAAGTGGCAAGAAGTGAATGGAAAACAGATTGCTGGCTTCGGCTCCAAGAGATAAGGAGACATGCCTGGATGAGTTTGCGTCTGACTCCTCTTGGTCACTCTAAATTCCTAAGCCAGTGGAGGAAAGAAGGCTTAGCTCTTAAGATAATTTTCCACCTTCTTAAGCACAAAACTGTTAGGCTCCCACAGAGATTTTTACATTTAAAAGAGGAAGGGGCAGGGAAAATCAAGTCTTCTTTCAACTAATGCACAAAGAAAGATAGGCCTATGATGCAGCTTTGATTCAGGCCTTCAAGAAGCCTACAGGATCTTTTCTGTAACAAGAGGCAAAACTAACAAGAAACTTTCTCCACCCCTTTTCGTATATACAAGACAAGGAACTAATCTGTGTTTGCTGTGGGTAACGCCTCGAGCCATATCAGGTCCCGCTTTTAGAGGCATGGTACAAACACCTCATCATGGACAATTCCTGCCCAAGCCCTCCAGGATCAACGGGCGGGTTTGACAAACAGAGGGACGGGAAACAGATGTGGAAAAGCTGTGATGAGCAAGCAGAGAGACAGCACCAAAATCGGCTCTCAGCTACACACTAGCAACATATGGACTGAACCTCTGGGCAGGGAGAAGAGCAGCTGCAGGACAAGGCAAAACCAGCTAGCTGGTTCTCAGACAGCATAAATCCATCACCAATGCCTTTTTCTGCCTTTCCCTCCTGATGCTCACAGCCCACAGCAACCAGGCCAGGCAACGAAGGACCGAGGTGCACCTGGGTCAGCTACATAACAGCGATGCCAGTGCAGGTGCAGAGCAGTGCTTGCCCTTTGAGGGACCACTTTGTCCCGTTCTTCCTCTGCTTCCTGCTTTCAGCTCCAATCCCAGCCTGCAGAACACACCCTGCCCATGCTCCTGGGAATCAGAGAGCCTTACTTCTCTGCTCACTGTTTGTTTTTTGCAAACAATCCATTCCAAGCATGCCACAGAGGGTATAGCACCAGGTGACACAAATATTGGGGCCTGAAGCATGTTAACTTGATCCTGTTTGGTCTGCGGTGATTATCGGCCAATATCAGCTCAAGGGGCTACAAGAACTCATTCCCTGTTCCTCTGTTGTAGCTGATACAGCTCACCCCTCTCCAGAGAACACAAAGCCAGTGGTTGCGCATGGCTGAGAGTTAATATTTGCTTTGCAAAGGGAGAGTTAAAAATAGCTGTTTGCCAAAGAGTCTGCTGGAAAAGTCTTCTGCTCTGCCCCAAACACACCCAAGGACTCCTTTTTTTCCACCCTGCTTTGCCATCCTGCTCCCAACCTTACAGTCCTTCCTCACACTTCTCATGAGGTTTCAGTAACTAAAAATCCAGTTTCTACGACATTTTGATAGTAAGCCTGTTAAAGCTTAGATAAGGGACTTCAAATGTGTGGCCACCCAGCACAGGAGAGAGCACTGCCTCACAGCTATGGAGTCCGTGGCACTCAGTGTTCCTCACCCAGTGCCATGCATCCCTCAAAAATGGAGATGGGCCTGTGGGAACAGCTGTAATTACTAAAACTGAGGTAAGGTGCTGCTCTGGGACTGCCTGAACCCTACAAACCTTAGGATATACGGTCAGTGGTATTAGCTGTTCCCTAATCCTTCTCACAGGCACCTGTACAGAGCCCACACACCATCTCCAAACAGCCCTTCCTGGTAGTCGCAGTGTATCCCTCAAACTGTGGGATCTTAAGGACTAGCATTCACTCACAAAAAGGTAAAAGGCGCAAGAATTGGCCCACCTCAAAAATGCCACCTTGGGCACTGAGTGCAGATGGATCAGTGTAGGAACGTGTTACAGATTGCAGATTGCTTTGCTGTGCACTGCACCACCTTCTGTACCTTCCGCCCCCTCCCTCTGCCCGTCCTTGCCATCTAGGAAAGCAGACCACTTGGAGATGTGTCTGCAAAATGGTATTTGTTCCCTACTCCAAGGACAACTTTTCAAGGCTGGGGAAAGCCAGCCCTAGCGTCACAGGAACAGCCATAGAAGGAAATTCAGTCACTGCTTTAATCTCCTGGCTGTTCTAAAATCAAGGTGCAAATGGTAATGTGTCCTTCTCTACAGGATGTTTAACAAGTTTTCCCAGACTTTTGTATTACTTTTTTATACTTGCTTTTATGCTATATGCTTCACCTCCTGAGGCTTGACAGGGTGACCAACAGCCAGGAGACTTTCTTTGGGTTATTTCATTTTGGGGTAACTGGAAAATATTCCCAGGTAAGAAAATATGGCTGAGAGGTACACACCTGGTCTCAGTTTGGAGGAGAAAGGAGACAATCAGCAGCTCTCAAAGTACAGTTGTCGAGGGTTTTTTTCATCACATGATTAGGCAGTGAACTTCCTGCCTTGGCATATTGCTCACATTAATTCAAAGCAGAAATGTCAAGAAAATCCACCCTGCAATCAGTTAATTCCATAAATTATGTGAATCTAAAGCTATGGGATTTTCTGGCTACTGGAACAGGTAGTACTTATCTTTCCTGTAGACAGATCCTTGGCCCCAGCATGGCCAGTTACTGCTTTTGATGTTTGCCACTTCTCTTTCCCTTATTTCCCTTCCCCAATATTAACACTTCCATTATACCTATTATAAATAGCAATAATGATAGTAATGAAAACAGCAGTAATCATCCTCAAGAACTTTCCTTCCATTAGCTAATTTGACCTTTCAACACCATGGGGACACAGTAGGAAGTATTGTTCCTAAATTAGAGAGGAATAAAACCAGAAGCCACGTTTATGTAACTTTTGCAGGGTCACAGAAAGCACCACACAGCAGCGCTGGAGCCGCACTCCCTGCTCTTACTGAGGTCACACTGCGCTGATGCCAAACCAGACTCCTCACCTCTAATATTTCATCCACACCCCCAGCACTGGGGCATTTTCGCTCGCAGCAATGTTCCCTTTCCCACAGCCATGAGGAACTGCTCTCGGATGTCCTGCCATCATTATTTCTGGTTTCCCACTTGTCTCCACAGCTTTAATTCTCCTCTGTTTGCTGAGGCTGTCCTCTCCCTCGTGATACTATCATTTCCCTTTCTACCTGTTGCCCTTTATCACGCTCTTCTTCCTCCCTGAGCCCAGTAATACAAACAATTAACCACTTAACGGTCTATATCTGAGAGGAAATAAAAACAGATGAAGCAGCAGAGCTGTGCTTGATGAACCAACTGGAGCTCTTGCCAGGACTCAATAGCTGCTGGAGGGATTTAGGTATGCACTTCTCTCTCATTTTAATGAGAATCAGACATCAAAATTTTTAGGCACTCTTTGAAGATCAAAAGAGCGGCCAACAGCAAATAAAACTCAGTTGAACATTCAGAGAGGTGTCCTTCAGGGCAGGAGAGTACCACTGGAATCCCTAGGGATGAGAAGGAAAAGCTAACGGACTTTGCAGAAGGAGCTGGGCCGGCTCACCCCAGCATCTTGACTCAGTGCCAGGTCACACACCCTGCACAATGCCACAGCCAGAGCTCCTCTCGGAGCAGAGAATGGATGGCAATAGCGCGGCTCAGAGCCACGGTGCCGGGACAAAAGAGGAATTTCACGGCCCAAGCCATTGTCATCACATCACTCTTGGCAAACCCCTTCTTTATTCCCCCAGCCTTCTGTAATTCTTAAAAAGTCTTCTCAAGTGAATTTAGTGCCCATGAAAGATGCCAGGCTCACAGCCCGGGAGATTCTTTTTCCTTGCCTACAGATCAGCTTGTCACCCCTCCTCCCTGCTGCCTTCTTCCCAGTTTCTTTTGTCTCCAAGAAAGACTTGCTCTGAGATCTTCAGGGATGGTCAGCTCCAGAGATCCAAGTGCAGCAGCTAGTTTTATATAATGGGAATTTCTGTGTACCAGGCTATCCAAATGGAAAAGAGCACGGGAGCTGAGGCGCCTGTTCTTGCTCTGGCCCTGTGGATGTCTTGAAGTCCTTCCCAGCCTTCCGGGAGAGATTCGTACCTCCCTACGAGGGAGATACCCAGCCCTGTTCGGTTTGTCCCCGCAGTCGCTATCTCTGTCCTCTGCTGCCGCCCCGTGGCTGCTGGACATTCAGGGGACAACGGCTTTTTCATGGAACTCATTTTTCAATGGAAATAGTTTTTCAATTATTACTGCTGTTGTGAAAATAGAGCAGTGCTGCACTTAAGCCACAGACGATATCTGAAACGTTCAAAGGCAGATGCTTGAATAAATTCTACTGTGTGGGAAAGCAAGAATAAACTGTTTAAGAGTGGTATTTACCTTATTCCTCAATTTAAATACTGAAAACCCAGACAGGCTCATCAGGAAATGCTGCAGTCCTCTGTCTAAGTACAAAATGAGAGGAAAGGCATCCTGACTCTTTCAGTTTGTCTGATATCTTTCAATGCTTCGCACTCTGCCAGACGTGATGTCTGAGGTCTCTTTTTCCTGATAGTATCCTTCACCTGGTGGTTCAGAACACATTCCTTATGATTTTGTCCGGAAAGTACCTTATGCTGCTAAAAAATATTTAACACTCTTGTTAATAAGCACTGAATTAACTTTGTTCATGCTCTGTATCAATTCTTTAACTACTGCCCACGAGGCAAAAAACCCCTGAAATTCCCTGACCACGTGTCAGCCAAAAATGTCTTCAGTCTGCATGGCAGTGTTTTCACCAGCTCAAGAGAATGCTAGAGCAATTTGGAAACTAAGATGATAAGAGCAGGCTTAGCTAGTGATTAACAAGGCATTTCATAGCATTCTGGGAACTTTAATTTTATATTGCAGATCCGGACATTAATAGTGCAAAAACTGCCGGGGTGTGAGAGGAAAGACGTTTGTTCTCGTCTGCCTTAAAAAAATCCCTTGAGATGTGGGTGACAGGGAAAGGTGCTCCCTAAAGCCACTCTCACAGTTACACACAATACCTCTTCCTCTCCTTGCCTGAATCCTCTGAAGTAGCCACATCCTGCTTGGAACTGTCTTATCCAGACATTTTAGGGAGGGGAATTTATACCTGCATTTCCAAGCTTATTCGTTTATCAAGCCAAACGCTTTTTGGCCAAACTATTTTTAGCTGCAGTAGACACACAAATGAATTCAGCTGCAGTTCAGGTTGAGGCAGGTCCAAGTTTCCAGAGCTGTCAGGTGCCACGGAGATGGATGAGGTAAACATACCTGTAAAAACACCAGGCACGTTGCCCGCTGTCTCCCTCCTTCCTGTGTGCTTTGGATTTACACCTTGCGCTGCATCTCCAGGATGACATGTAAATACCTTTCTAGAGGAAGGGTTTCAAATTGTCGTTGGACCATATTGTGCCAGTGACAAGTCCCACACAAGCATTGCAAACACAAACTGAACACATGCATTCCCTTCCTGCCTTCTCCTCCACTTGGCCCCATTTCCTGGTTTCTCACAGTTCTCTCAATTTTTTTTTAAATTTTTTTTTTCTGCTCTTCTGTTTCCAAAAATGTCATTGAAAATAAACTGACAGGACAAACAACTCCGAGATTCCCACTAACAAAGTCGATGTGAAATGACATGTTCGGCTCTCGGCTGCAAAAGGCCCTTGATCTCAGGAAGGAATTGGATTACAGAGATTCCAGATTCCAGTTTAATATCTGAACTAGAGCAGGACACAAAATGAACCCTAACTCCTGCATCATGAGAAGGCCATTTAGCTCGCTGCTCTGTTCTCTTCTTGCATGCAGTGCCAGGTTCTGGAGGTATTGATACAGACACAAGGTGATGATGAATCTGGGTACAAGGAGCCCTTCATACCCAAATACTGCACTACCTTTTCCATTTTCTTAGCTTCAACCTTAAGCATTGAAAAATCATATTCCTGCTTCATGCTGTTTACACAATGCACTGGAAAGTTTACCCTTGCATCCCAAGGTGGGAGGAGGAAGGAGAAGAGCAGGAATAACTACAAAGGAAGGGAATGTGCCTGCTAAAGCCAGACACTACACAGAGGCTAAACAGCACTTCTTTAATGGCTGTAGCTCCAGGGGATAAGGCAGCAGGCACATGTTTTTATAAGCTGAATTATACATTAATGAAAATCCCAGGACATTCCTGTAAGAGCAGAGGCATTAGTGGTAGCTGGGATGCTGGCCAAATTCCAGTGAAGGTAACTACACTGTTTCCCTATGGTGTCCCCGCCACCTCAGTGAATGTGGCCAATTGTTTCAGCTCCAAGTCGCTCCGCAGCATCCCTGGGATGTACAGTTCTCTGGGATAACATTCTCACTTAAGGAATCTTGGTGGAATTCAAAAATAGCTCCTGTGAATGATGACAATGTCCTTTCTGGCAAACAATTTTGCAACAACAAGCTGCAGAAAACTTGAAGATTGCGTAAAAGTTCCAAGAGGAAAGAACAAAAAGTACACTGGAAACCTCAAAGCAGAAATACTGTGGCAGACACTGCTCTGTTTGGAATTAGTTTAATTAATATCCTTCCAGGGACTTGACCACACATTGCTAAATTCAGAATATGCCTTTTCCATTTCATGGGGTTTGGATGAAGCCTATTCAGAGGGATTTTTCAGGGAAAAAATCCCTGTGTAAGAGGGCTTGGAATGGGTATTTCCTTTGCTATGGCTACAGATGGCCAGTAGCAACCCTTCCTCCAGGCTTCCAAATTTTTAAAGATACCGTTTCTCTCCAGGGAAGTGTCTTTAAGTGAGTTGGTGAAAACCAGGCACTGCCTTGTCTGTATCAAAGCAGACTGTGCTGAACTTGTGAAAAGCTTGGATGAGCTTTGAAGACCAGCTCATGTTCAAAGGGCCTGGCAGGAGAAGAGCAAAACCACAGGGAAACGGGACAACAAACCTTAAGGCTGCAAGTGTGAGTTTCCAGCTGTCCCATCAGAGACTTTTGGGAACACTAATATTGAACTGCTGCTGTTGGCTCTCACCCTTGCCAACACAATAACACAAAATGTACAGTGCTGGCCCTTTGAAAAGCTGCACAGAGCACCAGTTCCAGTAAAATCCCAGCATTTGTTCCTCAAGCTGAATTAGGAGCAGAGCCAGCTGACTCTTTTAGTTGAATCTCCCTTCTGCTGACGGGAGAGACCCCCAGATTTGAGCAAAGCCTGAGCAGTTCGATTCTCTCCTGCATTCTGGCCCTTACTGAGGTCAGGATTAATGCCTTCATTGCATGGAGACCCGAAACACAGAGTATGAGAAAAGCATGGTGATCGTGGTGGCCTCTTGACTGTTCCTGTTGGATCCTAGAGATCCCCACGAAAATTGCAGATGTAACTGTGTGCTGGTGTTTGTCTTCAGAGCTAAACAGTGTGCAACGCAGGGATGGAGTCTCTCCTCTGTACTTGCCACTAGTACTGTCACCATTTGTCACAAGAACTGCCTTCAGTTTGGATGTCCATCTGTGGGGAAGCTGGTTTCAATTATTGTTAAAATATATAAACCCCAGAAGCCAGCAGTGGCTTTCAGAGGAGCCCAGGTGACTGTGGCCAGTGCATGATCTCAGCGATGTTTTCTGCTCAGCCATCCCTGTCCTGATTGATTAACTGAGTGGGGGCTGAAGGAGCAGCCTGCAGTACTTAGCTAATTACACTGCCCGAGGTCTTTTGTCCTGCTGCCGCTGGATCGCCTCAATTGATTCTTTCAGTCCCTAAACAGCTTTGTGGGCTGCATGCCTGGGCAGAATAAGGTCTTTTGTCATACTTTAATGAACGAAAATGTTTTAAATCCTCTCCTTCTCCCTCCACTCCAAGTAGCAGCAAGGGTAAGCCTGGCGCAAGGACAGCCGTACGTGGCCGATGGGTGTCTGTAACCGTGAGCATTCTCCTCCTCCGAGGCTGGGGGAGTTTACAAGCTTCCCAGCATCAGCTATCCCATCTATCCAAGTTATCTATTGCGACCTCCATCTTCATGAACTGCAGGGATTTAAGTATTGGAAGACTTCTAAAATACAGCTAAAAACGTGTTAGATGTGTGAACATTCAGCATCATAACACAGGTTCGTGAGTAATTAATTCATGCATAAAGCAATCTGAAACTTTTCTGTTGCGGAAAAAAAGAATTAAAAAATAAAAATCCCACCTTCAGTTTAATCTTTTCCCTGCAGCATCTGACTACTGGTGATGTAATTTTTGTAGTTAAACTGAAAACACTTAATATTGCACTTAAAGCACGGGATTGGCAGCATTCCCAGTGAAGATCTCCACAAAATGTCTCCTAGTCAGTTAATCTAATAAACTTTTGCATATACTGGACAATTTCTCAGCATTGTCCACAGTCATTAATCTTGGCACAGCCTCCCAAAGCACAAGTAGTAAAACACGGATGTCACGACCGAGCTATGAGCTGACCCTGTTGTGCTCTACATGCCCATTCTCCAGAGCCGGTTCTTTTTCAGCTGGCTGAGTTTTAGATGTGAATTAAAGTGATTAATAAATGAAAAGGCTCTTATCATCCATTCCTGTGCTCACGGTCCCTGAACAATTTTGCCCTGCCACTTGCCAATGAAGCTGTAATAGCTCACAGCATATGCTTCATCACTTCATGGTCAAAACTCTTAATCTGAGTAATAAGGGCAAACCCCATTCCTTTTTCCAAAGGAATGGACGTGGGGAAGGAGAGAACACCTTGGGACTAACAAGCAGTCGTTAACCCACCGTGATCAGAAAATAAAGGCGTGCTGCTCTTTTGAGACTGCTGTTTACACTGAATGGGCTCCACGTCAGATTTGTTCCCTTGGAGTTCAAGTAAGTTGGTTCCAGTGCCAGCTTGGCGTGTCTGAAACGCTAATTGTCTTGTTTCCATTTCACACATCATCATCACAGTAACATTTCTGGAACTGGGAGACAAATGCCAGTTTGACTGGAAGGCAGACTGAAACACAGCCAGAGAACATGCAGGTTTAGTGCAACTCCAAATATGGCTTTTCCCTGGCCCAGTAAGAAAGTAAGATGCTGGCAAAGATGCAGCCCTATGCTTTGGTTTGAAAACTATTGTTTAAAACAAGGGCTTTTGCTGAAATGCTCACAATATGTTTAGGTGTCTGCTTGTACCTCATAGTCTCGTAAAAGCTTCTTTCATTCAGGAAGTACAGAGAATAAATCAATGTATAAAGGCCCAGGTCCCCAAATGCACACAGGTGAAACCCTTTTGGAGTTAAGTACCGAAGCATGACAGGTAAATACAATTCTCTGCAGATTTCAAAGTACTGTAGGAACAAAATTAAAACCAGAATTTGACTATTTGATTGACAATGAAAAATAAATGCATACAGATAACTTAATGTGATAGGAAAATGCATTAAACCATTTTATACAACATTTCCCTTATCAGTCCAAAAACACGGACCAAGTTTTAATATCTAGTGGTCTGGCATTGTCTAGCTCCATTACCTCAGCAGAAGGTTTAGAAGTTGGGCACAGGATTCACTGAATGCAGACGGTTCACTGGGTGCAGGGAACAAAAGCTGTGAAATATATACAGTCAAGCTCCCCAAAATATTCTTGTCTAATACCCTTCATTACGCAGATTTTCGTATTGTAAATACATCTGTAGTGGAGTTTAAGAAACTTTCGGTTTTTAAATTATTTTTCCAACATTTCAAGTAACCACCCTCCTGCTTAATCAGACTCTTCTGTGATCCCTTCCAATCTTCACAAGCAAACATGGAAGTGTCTGGTCTTGAAGCAAATGTCAGCCAACAGATATTTCTTCTTTCTCTTTTGGGAGGATGATGAGAAGTGTTCTTCATGCTTTCCCGAGGAAAGAGTATGCTCTGAACAAAACCTGTGTGGCTTGCTCTTTGGGCAGCACAAGAACTGAATAACCTGATGCATTTTTTAAGTTTCTCTGCATTTTTTTCCTGTCTCCTCCTCTTTGAAGGGTCAGTTCAGAGGTTGAATGTCCTGCTGAAGCAGTACATGAAATTCTGTTCCTGAGCTTTATGCCCAACACTGCCTACCCGCATTCCTGAGTCTTTTCCTTATGGCAGAGCAATATGCCTAAGTAATCAGTTTTGTACCTTAGGGACACATTATTCTCTCCAGTGAAAGAAAAACTCAGGGCAATTTCAGCCAAGATCCTGGTGCTGTTCCAGTATGACTGTCCTGGGGTGACAAATGGGTTTATTTATATCAGCTAAAGCACTGGCCTCTGGAAATCATTGCTCCATGCATTATATCTGGTGATTTTGATGAATCAGGGAGCTTTCTTGGGAATGATGGAGAAGACGATATTAAACCAGGATCTAAGAAAAAGGCCCCATGGCTATTCAACAAGTTTTTTTTCAGAACTCAAAGAAAAAAGGCCATCATAATTTATTTCCTAAGGCCTGGCCACTCTGTCCTATGAAACGCCCCCTCTCCATAGCTCAGGCACAGCACTCACTTATCTTTGTCCCATCAATAGCTAATTCCAAGTCCAGTTGTGGCCTGGAAAATGCAGGGGAGGTGTGAACCAAAGGAGTATCAGGCAGGAGAGAGGTTATTTCCCCTGCTGCTGGGAGACAAGCAGCCCAGATAAAAGATATTGTTCTTTGATGCCTTAGTGCAGATTTGGGATATTGGCCAACTCCCAAGGGCTGTCCTTGGATGACTCTGCTGTCGTGTCTCCGTTTCTCCAGGCAGATAATAATGCTCATCCATCACACTTAAATAGCCAGAACCAAATTCTCCTTCAGTTACCTCAGGGCACAGCAGAAGAAACACTGCTGACATCTCACTCACTCTTTCCAGGTTTACCACAGGACAATTCCAGGAGCAGATTCCCACCCTGATGATTCATCACACCCCTCACAGAGGCACTCAAGGGTATTACTTGGAAGCCTTTGTTGTGCAACACCCCAAAAAGCCCTCTGTGTCCATGTTAGTCGCATGGCCCATCACCTACAGCTGACACTGTGTTGTGTCTGCTCTTGTCTTGCATCTCCTGTGTGCCAGCAGGAAGACCTCAAATGGCCCCAAAACAGAAGTTAGGTAAAAGAGGGTACGAGTGAGGGCCCGAGGTAGAAGTGGATTGTAAGCAGCAGCTCCTTGGTCCTGCTGCAGGGCCCCTTCTCTTGAACCACACTGCTTTCCTCACTGCCCAGGAATTAAACTGCCCAAAGCCACGGGGCAGAAAGGATCAGGCCTGTAAGCTGGTTTCACTTTTATTATTTGTTCCTAATCTCCCATCAGTTCCCATGCAGGTTTTGAAGTATCGATCACCCCACAGCAAAAGCCTCCAATGAACAATAGATCTGTGGTTAATGAGTCCCAGGAACTCCTCTCACCTCGCTCGAGCCCTTGGGGTGAGAAAGTTAAGTGCTCCTGTACAAGCTCAAGTGAACTGCTCACCATTTCCTTAATAATCCATCTCTTTGTGTTTTGCAGTTTGCCTTCTGCTGAGCTAATGTTTATTTTTCCAGAGAGCAGTTATTGTGGTAAACTGATATCAGACCAGCAGTGTGGGAAATAAGATTCCATCTCCTGTACTTCAACACTTCATCCAGGAAGGCAATGAGAGCCAACCTAAGAGCCTTCTTTGTCTTTAACAAGGATGACATCTTGTTGCTACTGCAGTGGTGATGCCTGTTACTCCTTGATGCTTTCTGGGTCTCTCTTACCAGTGATTTCCCATTATTTAGATTCTGTGTTTTCTTCTAATGGAGAAGATATTGCACTCCCCCCATTTCAGTGTGAAAACCCCTTGGGCACATCAGAATCTGCTGCTGTTGTCTGGGTATTTGGACACCAAGACCTCTAGGAACACGATTCTTTCCTGTTTGCTCATTGTATTCACACCCTTGAGCATGTTTTACTTTACCCACATAAGTAATAGTTATTATGAGAAAATAATGGGATTTCTGAGCTGAGAATGGGCTAGGCCCCATTTGTGTGTTTGTAGAGCTCTCCTATCCAAAACTGTGGAAGAAAAAATGTCCTTTTACTTTTGCAGCTGTGGAGAGCAGATGATCCTTTATGGTTAATATAACTCTCTAAGAATGTTTTCTATTCTAATCTTGCTGACTAATCTTTCTTCTTCTAAAGTTTTAATCTTGCTTAAGGAATAAATGTGTGATATTGTGTTAGAAAAGCCAATCAACTGCTCAGGCTCTAGCTGGGAAGCAATGTGAGTTCCCCTTTGTACAAGCTCTTCTCAAATGTGATTGTTTCCCCAGTGTCAAATTCCATGGATTTTAGCAGCTGAATGGGTACAAAATTTGACATGGTCAGAAACGTGTGCTTATAAAAACTTATTACCATTGAATAGCTGGTGCATTCTTGGTGCACTCATGTGCAAAGTGCCCTTGGAGAGGGCTGGCTGGCAGCACCTCTGGGCCTCATTAGTGCACGCACGCACCCACCGCAGCCTCCCTCAAACACCGTCCCGGCTGTTCCCATGTGCCGCGGGGAGGGGACGCGTGAGGCTCGCGGAGCCAGCACCCTCATGCAGCAGCTGTCCTCAGTTAACCCTGGGGCTGCTCCGGGCGGGGCAGAGCCACCACGGCTCCTCAGCCAAGGCGAGTCCTGCGAGTGAGGCAGCTCTCGAGGGCCAGAGCTCACGTGCTGGGAATTACAGCCAGAGCAAGGCTGAACTGAGAACAAGGGTGGGCACGAACACCAAGTCTCGTGACCTTCCAGCTGACGTTGCTGCTCGAGGGTTCTGCTGCGCACTAGCACACAGATAGCTCCCATCTCCATAGCCTGCTTCCCCAGGCCAATAAAGTCCAGCAAGGTGTGGTGAGCTACAGGTACATTTGGATGCCTGGGTCACTGTAACCCAATCCTATGGCACCAATGCAAAATGGAGCCCACAGGGCTGTATCTATCTTAGAATCATCGAGTGGTTTGGGTTGGAAAGGACCATAAAGACCATGTAGTTCTAACCCCTGCCACGGACAGGGACACTTTCCACTATCCCACGTTGCTCCAAGCCCTTTCCAGCCTGGCCTTGGACACTTCCAGGATGCACAAAGCCAGTGGCTCACATAGCACACAAGTACCGGATCAGTGTGCATACACCAGCTTTAAGAAAAGCTGCTTCACTCTCACAAGTTGTTCCACTGACAAGGCCTTACACTACCAAAACCTCTTTGCCTGGATTAGTGCTATCCCTAGACTTAGAGACAAATCTCACAAGTTATTTGGGATAGTTGAAATAACAAGGTTTGGGCAGCCGGGGCTGCATGGGGAGGTTAAGCACAAATGCTGAGCAAACGGTGCCTCCTTCCCGGCCTTATCCAGCTCTGCACAAACTTCTGCTTAGAGCGGAGCTTTTTAGCTCAGGCAGAGGGAACTCCAGGCCTCCTGACACACATGGGGATGATGGTCATGGTAGGATCTCTTTCCCTGCCTCTCTGCACTGCAGCTTTCACAGGCAAAGGGCCACGGTTTCCACTCTGGGTGGAAAGACACCACAAGTGAGAGCTCTGGGTGTGAATAAATAAGAGCAGTTGCCAACAGGAAACTTCAGTGAGAAAGCTGGATTTTTTTATGAGTATTCAAATAAGGACCAGGGAAACTTCCCTGGACACCGAGTGTTCCTGCAAATCCAGTTCTCATCTGCT
Source organism: Dicrurus megarhynchus (assembly GCA_013399195.1). Lineage (NCBI taxonomy): Eukaryota > Metazoa > Chordata > Aves > Passeriformes > Dicruridae > Dicrurus > Dicrurus megarhynchus. The sequence continues at coordinate 226,863 of VXAD01002582.1, forward strand.
TGGCTTTAAAGACTGCTCATCAACTTTTCTAATGCCTATGTGACTTAGGTGATTAAATCCAACTGGTGTCATGTTAATAGTGGAAACACTTCCCAACGCACACTGATTCTGATAAGGTATTCATTAAATAAAAAACAGCCTGAAGGTCATTATTTTTGAAACAAAAAGCTACAATTTTTCAATTTAAATTACCATGTCATTATTTGATTTGATTTTAGTAGTTGAAGCTATCTCTGGGAATTGTCAAAACTAAAAATGTTATTGAAGTGCAAATATTTTTTTAACATCCAGTGACCTGAAAATCCATTTTTCACTCAGCTCCAGTTACCAGTAATAATAAAGAAAGCAAAATATCTTTCTCCATTAGAAATATGACATGCACAGGAATAATATCCAGTGATGTCATCACATCACATTATGAAAATTCTGCCTTACTACCTAAGTTTTCCTAGGAGCTTAAGATATCCCTTGTACTATTAAGAAAAGGTCTTAAAGGGGGATTCTGGCAAGGTTCAGCTCCATTTCACCAGAAGACAAAAGGTCAAAATAAGCCCCAAAGATAATAAGGAATGTCATTCATAGGTGGGATGAGGGCTAAATTGCTCCACATTCAAGCAGAGCTTTAGTTTAAAAGACAAGAGCAGGGCATCCTTATTTAGCAATAGTGATTCCACTGGCAAGAACAAGGCTGCTTCCACATGCAGCTTAAATACAGTAAGGGGTGTTGATCCCTAAAAGGCAGGGAAGAAGGAATAACTCTAAAGGATTGAAACTTTTAACTTAGACATTTCTCAAGCAGAATACTTCAGGTTTGGTCTTGGTGATCATTTTCATTTCAGAGTTCACCTGCATTTATTATGCAGGGTCAAACAAAACTTGTCAGTTCCGCACAATTCCTATTTTTTTTCCTATTCTTTCCATCTTGCCATGATTTTGGTTCAGGGTCCACAAGAATCAGTCTCTTTATAGAGGCCACCAAACCAAGAATATTACATAGTTCTATGTTCTTTAAGCTTTCCATGTATTAAAAGCTAGTATTCCTGCCGTGGTCAATATGCTGTGAGTAAATGAAAACTGTAAATCCAAGTGAACAACCAAACTCCTGACACTGCCTGCTCCGAATCCACATCTCCTCCTACACTGTCCCCTAAGCCAGCAACACACATATATCCAGATACACAGAAAGAGAAAAGGAATTTCATAAGCCCCCAGGCCAACAAAATTCTTCCTCTGTTCTCCTCCTGACCAGGGTCTTTGGGTTTCCAGCATTTTTCTTCCTGGCCGCTGTTAGTTTTGGCAAGAGCAGTAACACCACTAAGAAGTTACAGACCCTCTGTTCCATTCCAAAACCAGTTTAGCTAACTTAAACCAGCAAAAAAAACCCCACACACCTTCTTATCAGCTGGAATTTTCACTAGTGCCTGGGGGACAGAGGAAATCAGAAAGCACACTAATTTTTCTGACCATGATTAATGCTTCCTTTAGCCGTGGAACAGAATCTTAGCAGATCTTTTGGGATCCTTGGAAGAATTCCATTTACTGCTCTCCAGGCCATATTTCGCTGTGAAAACCTTATTACACAACAGAAGCATTAACGGATTCAGAATAAAATAAGAAAAGATGTATTATCCTAAAGATTTGGAGAACAGGGAGAGAAAAAGTTAAGAAAGGCACACAGGCTTTTCCTTTCACTCCATGTGATTATGTTGTGATAATGCCCGCTACAGACCTGTCCATCACTCGTGGACTCAGGTCAGAGAAGCTCTCTGACCCGACCAGCTGGGTGACACAAGCCAAACAATGACAAATTCAGCTTCAGTTGCTCTTGCCAGAGGGATCTCAGGGTTGCCTGTTGAGCAGCTATGACACAACCACACTTTCCTTTTATCCATCTTCTTTTTTTCTTTTTTTTTGGCTAGGGAATTTGCAGGGATAGCTACAGAGCTTGGAAAGGCCCAATCTCTCATCTCTCCTATGCAGAAAGGTGTCTTTCTAACTTTAGTTTCCTTACCTAGCTCCCACATTCCCAGCTTTTAGCAGATACAGAGATAATTGCCTTGAACTACCATGATAGGAAGTACTTCAAAGCCGTACTCTGGCACAATAAACTCACCTTGCAGATTTCTAGGTATTGCTGTGAAGCTGGCCAGTGACATCCCACACAGATGCAGGGAGCCAACTCATATCCAACTGCCACTGGATTCATTTGCTCCCTTCCACTCACTAGGGAATGCCATGGCCACAGGCATAATGTAAGATAATGCTTTTATTGGAAATGGCAGGATACTACCCCCATTTTCATACTGCCCTAAAGAGAAGCAGACTCACTCTGGAGTGCTGAAGAATCAGCAACTAACCCAAGACATTTGACTGAGGATTGTGCTTGGTCTACAACTGGTCACCAAAAGTACAGGGACAGACTACAACCCCCTGTGAATTACAAAGAGGGCTTAATGTGACTCAGGAAAAATCAAGATGATAATGCAGTTGTTGGCATGTGATTTATCCTGAACAGAATGTAGCTTGTGGCATCACATTTTTTCCCTGGTACGATATGCCACCGCCTGAGCTTCCATAATATCTCATCACCAAAGGCAGATGGTCTCACAGAGCAGCGCTATCACACCCTCTCCCCCCAAACCCCGAGGGGTCAGTGATTCAGCACTGGCTCAGTGGGAGCAGGACCACAGACCGAACCACTTTGTGTCATTTCTCTTAGCCTTGCAAAGTTTCCCATCCAGGAGGTGACACAGCCCAACCTGTTAAGCTAATGAGAGCTGACAAGATCCCAGCCCGAGAAGAATAAAACATAGAGAACAATAGATGCTCACCCTGGTTCTCTTCAGCTCCAACCAGCACAGGAACCTTTTGTTTCAGCAGCTGATGAGATACATAACAAGTCGTAGAGACACTGAGTCACTCAAGCGCACTTACTTTTGTTTCTGCTTACTCCTTCCTCCAAACCTCCAGCTTCTGTTGGTGTGTCCATGGCTCACTCTCCATCCGTCTCCATCAAACATTGATATAAACCATAAAAAGCCCCTGTCCCTGGTGGGCAGGGAAACCTCTGACTGCAGTTCATAATTAATGTCCAACCCTTGGTTAAGTAACAGCCAGTCTTAAGGGAAGCACAGATGAAGGTTGTGCCTTGACATTTTTTCGCATAGCACCAGTTTATTAGGAATCTTGGATGTTCTCTCTACAGGTTTCTCAGCTCAGACTGTACAGAGCACAGTCTCCCCACAGTCTTGCTGCCTTTCCACGCTAGCCAAAGGAAAACAGAGACTGAAGCACCTGCAGTTCTTGTGCCTGGAGTTTACAGGTTGCTACTCCAAAGGACTGGATTACATGGAGGGAGGAATGATTTTTGGAGGTACCACTTAGTGAACAGCTGAGGACACAGGTGCTGCTGGCAGGTCAACGTGTTGCTACATTAGAGACGGACTCAGAAAGGAGCGCAAGGACTTCTTTTCCCAAAGTAGAAGGAACTGTTAATAAATTGGAAATCCAAGGTTTTTCCAGCTGTGGATGTGTATTGCTGAGAGTGGCCCCTGCAGAATGGCACAGAGGAGTGTGGGGACCCCTGGAACAAACCCAACTGCCATTGACGAAAGCAGGAGTGGGAAGAGGGCCTCAGGCTGGAAAAAAGGGGCTGTTCTGCACTTATGGGCAAGGATTCGCAGGGAGTCCCTCCCCTCCCATGTCTGTGGCTGTGTTTTTGGCCTAACGAAAAGGGTAAGTTGCCCCTGATGAAGCTGTGATGGAAAACTAATCCTCTCCAACAATAGCCCAGTGCTAAGAAACATCCATGGATCTGGGCAGGAGAGAAAGCAAGGACCTCTTCTAAGGGCATTTGTTTCTCCATCAGTCTTTTGTGGTGTCTTTCCCTCTCACCCACCTCCTTCCCTGCTTGGTTATTCCAGCATTAGTTTGCACGGGCTGTTTGCAGAGACAGAACAACAACAGAGGTCTGCTTGGAAAGCCAGCAGAAACCTCTTAGCTTGAGACCAGAAATGTGCAGAATCCCCAAAGAACAAAAATGCTTGAACTTGCCTCCCCAAAAGTGTTGTATTCATTGACTTGCAAGCAGGGGGAACAGCCATAGTAATTTAACCTAGGGAAGAGTGCCAACAACTTATTTAATTGCAGAGTTTGTGCCAACAACCCCACAATACAACTATTAATACAAGTCTGCAGTACAAGACTAATTCTACTAACCTTTTGCTGTTGCCTTTTAGTCAGGTCAGCGGCTGCATCCCTTCTGTGCTGACACTATTCAACAAACACTGGCAACTGCTTTTAAGCAAACACCAAACGGAGCAGGGCAGGAGGGAGGGAAGAGGGACCATTGAAAAAAATGAAGATTCCCCCCACGACTCCACCCCTCGCTGTCCAAATGTTTCACATTTCTTTCTCCATTTCAAGCCCCTCTCTTGAAACTGGAAATGTGTCTTGCCGTGTATTTGCCCCTGGAAAACAGCCAGATCTTTGGTCTGGATTCCATCAGCTCATTTCCCAGTTTCTATGAGACTGCATTTGAGAAATGTGGGTCTCTCTCAGTACACTGGCAGGACTGGTCATCAATCAATGTATGAAAACATGAGATCTGACACTGGGGACCAATCCACTTTCCTAAATGAAGCATTCCTTTAAAGAACACATATTTTTACAGAAAAAAAAACCAAAAACCCAGCAATAATGGACCCGGCACTACTGCAAGTTTTCAAGGACATGATTATGCCAGCAATTATGTGCCATTGTAAACATTTTAAAATCCAATATTAAATGATGCATAAATCTCAAGAAACATTATCCTTGTATGAGGTAGTAATCTCCCTAGTGCGTTTGCAGACACTCCTGCTTCACTCTGCACCCATCCCCACATTTGGGGTTTTATACTTGCATCTCGTGACTGTATCACAACTATAAATTCCAACCGCCTGGGAGCGTAATTTCTTTATTACATTCATAAACAGCATTAAAGGGGTTGTAGCTTTTAACTTTATCCTGCTGCCACTGCCATGATAGAGAAAATAAATACTGCTCACAAGCTCAACAGAAAACCGAGGTAAAAACTTCCATATGGCTACAGTGGATGCTCCTTCTCAGGGACTCAGTTCTCCACAGGTATTGGGAACTTTTCAGACCCTGCTGATCCTACAGACCAGTTCCCCAAAGACTTTAGCTCACAGGTGGTACCTCTGCATGTTTAGAAAATGCCCCGCTCCCGACAGTGGCTGCTAAACCCCGGTATCTCTCGGATCTCTGCTGGCAGCAGTTGAAAACATCGGAGCGGCGGATGTGGCCGGGCCAGGGCTGCTTACGGCATCACTGCAGAATGTGTGACTGAACGCCGCTACAACACCCAGCCACGGCATTTGTCAGCCAAACTCCTCATTCAGCTGTGCCTCGGAAAATCCCCATTCTTGATGGAGAATGGGGAATGGCTTTCAGGCTGGCAGATTATCTGGTGAGTCTGTGGGAACTGCAAAACACTGCACCTGCCTGAAAAATGGCACCAGCTCAGCACAAGACGTTTCCAGAGGGGAAAGTTAATATATGGGAGGAATGCACATAAATCCTGTTATTTCTTAATGGGATTTGGGAGCTTATTTCTCACCCCATGCTTTGAAATGTATCCCACAGCCTATTCCATTAATGAATTTAAGCACAGTGATTTTCTTATCAGCAGGAATCATTCTTCACTGGGGTCTGATTTTTTTTGGTGGGATTTTTTAATACAAGTGTGAAAAATTAATATTATGCTTGAATACCAGTTAGGATGTTAACAAGCTGTGTCCTGGATAAGCTGCTCTTGTTCTGCTCCTGTTGTTCTTTTCCTAATTTCAGTTGACCAAGAAACCTGGAATCACTTATTTGTTGAGGTTTTTTTTATGATTTAGGCGGTGGCTGGCTAAAAACAGAAAGACAAGAACTCTATTTCCAGTTCAGCTGTGAGAATGAGTGGACACAAACCTTCTCTTACTTAAAACAAAGAACATTTGGAAAGTTTTTTCCACATCTCAGGTGTACTCAGTTGGTACTGATGGTGCCAACATCTTTCAGGGTTTCTTGGCACGGCCTTGGATGCTCTCTCTGCTGCCACTGGATGGGGATTCATTCGAGGCTTTGGAAGTACACAAATGAGTGACAGAAATCATCTGCCTTAGCAGTCTATTTTCAAAGGTCTCTGGACATCAGTCCTTTGACTACCAGTGTTAGTTGGAAAGCAAATTAGAGTTCACCTCATTTTCACTTTTGAAGACCCCTTCCAATTCTGACTAGTACACAAAATATCCTGAGTTGGAAGGGACCCATGAGGATCATGAAGTCCAACTCTTGGCTCTGCACAGGACCACTCTAAGAATCCTACCATGTGCCTGAAAGCATTTTCCAAGCGCTCCTTATGCTCTGGCAGGCTTGGTGGCCATGACCACTGCCCTGGGAAGCCTGTTCAGCGCCTGACCACCCTCTGGCTGAAGAACCTTTTCCTAATATTCAGCCCAACATCTTCTGACACAGCTCCAGCTGTTCCCTCGGGTCTTGTCACTGGTCAAATACTTCCCGTGCAATAGATCCATGCCGGATTCATGCTCCACAGTTTTGAGCTTCATCAAAAGTCCCTGAAGGCAAACACCAGTGAAATTTGAGATGAGATTAGCTCAGCTCCAGATCTATTATTGATGCTGGGTTTTCTTTCTATGCCTTGGGCTCCCAAGAAGTGTGGGAAAAGTGGAAAGTAGTGGACCCTTTCACAAGCAAACATCTATTGTGTACAAACACTGAGTTAAAAAGTGCATACCCTGGGTCTCATTTTAGGATCAGTGTAAACCTCAGCTCTGGCTATATCTGCTACAGCCAAGTGAACAAGGATATGTGGCATTTTTCTGTCTAATCTTTCATGTAAGCTAAAGCCAGGGCAGGATTTACAAAGGTTTCATTTCTTGACCCTAAGGATTACACGTTGTGTTTAATCACACAGGATTCCTCTCTGTCCTGAGAAGAAAATATTTCTTCTCTTATACCTTTCTGTGACTTTGAAGGATAAGACGCTCCATAACTCATGTGGCTGCAATGAGGGGTGGAGACCTGATCTTTCAGAGCAGCTGTTTCTGGGGATTTGGGCCAAAACTTCACTGCTTGGGCTGACCTCTGCTAAGGAGGAAACTCCAAAGCATGACCGGTCAACTGGACACCCACACCTGGCAGACACCATCCCTACCCCTTCTCAGCACAGAGAGACGATTTTTAAAATAATTTCTGTCCACAGGCATGTTTATAATGGAGTTGTCTGTGCCTCATGAGATTCCTAGCTTGGGACAAGCAAGGTATTCCCTGTAGCCAGGCTCCCTGTGATGCATCACAGCACAGCTGGCACTGCCCCTTCAGCACTCTGAAGAGCTGCCCCTGACCCTGCTGGAGCAGCAGCAGTGCCCACCAGGCCCTGCTCACGTCAGGCACACTGGGTTTGCCTGCAGTTGCTAATTCAGCGCTGTGGAAGTGAACAGAAATCTTTTTGTGCTGGAGAACGCTCAGCAGCCTAATGGAGGGGCTGACAATAGAAGCCTTTTCATCCAGCAACTCCCTCGCTTTAAAAAAAGGTGGGCGATCCTGTCCCTTGTGCTGGCATCAGCAGTCTTTGGAGAGCCCCTGATGTGAGCCCTGAGAAACCAGGAAGAGTGGTGAGGGATTGCCTCCTGCTCCCTGAAACAATTACAGTGGCAGTTGCCAGTCTGCAGCAGTCAGATTTCCTTGATATCTGGGATCAGGCATCTGCTTTGTGCACTGCTGCAGTCCTGCAACAAGAGTCAGATGTGCCGGCAGATGATTTTGCACCATGAACCCCTTACCAGCACCAGCCCACTTGCAGAATATTAGAAGATAAAGGGTGAGAGGGGGGTGGTTTTTTAAACATTAACAACGCAGGCCCCAAGCTATTCTTCAGCAGCAAGGAGAAAAATCAAGTCCATACAGACAGGAACAAGGGTGGAAATGTCCAAAGAAAAAATAAAAATAAA
>VXAD01002582.1:234885-267086 GCA_013399195.1 Dicrurus megarhynchus
AAAAACCACAGATGTCACAATGCCTCTGGCTGAGTTTCATGTCCTAGTGCCCAGGCCAACAAGTCTCTCACGACTCTGCCAACTTCAGAGAAGCCTCTCTAATGTGAGCACTGGCCATGGGTTTTGTGTCTGCAGCCCTACAAAAAGGATAACAGTTCCTAAACTGTCACTTGTCGCACCAAGGGATACAGGGAACAGATGCAAAGAAACTTTGCCTGTCAGTGCATAAGATAATTTTATTTTGTTTATAGGGACTCCGGGCATTCAAGCGGGGAAAGCTCCTGGTACTGGGATTCCCAGTTCTTGGATCAGAGACAGCAATAAGTGTCTGTGGAACAGCTGGGTACATAATGGCCTTTTGAGTTTCGTTTTGTCAGGAATGGTGGAACAATTCTCACTGCACATCACTAAGTGCTCTATGAGCTCTCTCAACCAAAATTACCAGAGAAGTAGCACAGGCAGGGGAGCCTTGTGAAGGCAGCTGGGTCCAGCTCCTGCAAGCACTGACTGCTGTTCATTGTATCAGAGTTTGGATCAGGCTCCAGACAAGGTTTAAACACCTTACAAGAATTCCGGATTATTTCTCAGGCTCTCTCCCAAACTATTCCCATTATTATTAAACTTTTATTGCTTCCTACATCCCTGCTGAGAGGTAAATCTCAGAGTTTGTGTCATGCTTTTGGCATGAGGTCCCTGCAAACGACCTGCCCTTTTGAGTGAAGGGAACCCATGAACTCCAGCACAGCATGTGAAAAGTGTTCCCACACAGCCACTATCCAAGGGAGAACGCTTTGGATGCTTTAATTCCTAGGCAAGAGAAACAACTCCTTTGTTAGTATCGTCAACACGGAGCTCAAAATAAAAGGGCATTTCAGAGGCCTACAACAGCCAGAACTATTCCAAAGGTTTGTGTAGCAAGGAGAAACACACCACAGAAATACCTCTCCTGGCTCCAAAATGGTTGAGATTGATTAACATTAAGTACCGTAGGTTAAAAACTCTTAGAGAAAATTGAGAGGGAATGAACCCTTCTGTTACCAGTTTGCCTTTACTGCTTAGAACAGTCAGGGCTTTCATTTTTACATTTTTGATCTTACAGCTAAGGGTGAGCCAAGAAAGTAATTTGGAAATAGAAATCTGGGTTTACTTCTGGGTATTATCATGATTTTGAGGCCACAGGATATTGGATTCTAATTAAACATTTGGTATCACCTGCAATGACTTTGGCATTTGTCATTGCAGTTCTATTTCCAGATGAAGAAACCCCTTGTTTAATGAAATTTCCACTGTGAGCAAATATCCCCAAATCTGGACCAAAATTACAGGGTTCTAAACTACTAAACAGGTATAATAAAAAAATCAGAACTTCAACTGTAGGACCCAAGGTTTGGAAACAGAGGAGTGGAGGTCACTTCAGGGAATCTGACTTCTCATTTTGAAGCCCTAGTGACACATTGAGAACACTGAGTTAGTTCTTAAGCACAAATGTGTTTAAACACTAAAAACAAAACAAGCAACTGTCACTTTTTTTTAAAAAAGGGAAGTAATTAAAAACTTGAGAATCTTCTTGCCAAAGGACTATTTGACAACGTCATTGACAACAGGTCTCATACCGCAGAATCAATACAAAAGGGAAAACACGCCGTGTTAGTTTGCCTCTATTTGGGCACTGTCCCACTGCTACCCAGGGACATTCTGGTGCCTCTTTAGGTACTGAGTTTTGGACATTTCCTTGAGGTGCAGCAGAAAAGGAAAGTGCGACTGACTACCTTTTGCCCATCCTTCCATTCTTTTCCTGCTGGTACAACAAAAACAGATGCTGGGAGGATTCCACAAAGCTTTATTCCGTGGCTTCCTTCAGGGAAAACTGTGAGTCAGATGTAACAAATTTATGGTCTGCTCTCACCTCCAGCAAAATAAATGATGAATAGACCTGCCTTGAGGACTTTGAATCAGCTGCCATGAAACTGTTTCAGTATAGGGCTGCCTTTCCACAGGGGAAAAAGGAGCAGCATTAGCATAAAGCATCTGTGTGTTTTAGCTACGAAAAATTCACGTTAGCTGCACACCCAACACTTCTGACAAGTTGAGTTAGGCTGGGTTGCATGATGCGCTGAGCACCGTGGCTGAGTCAGCAAAGCTTTACTACTGTTTTTAACTGGAAGTTTGCCCATCTGTGCACTCAACCACCACCCCCCCTTCCAAATCAGCCTTTCCCGCCGCACAGAGAGCAGCAATAGGTCTGTACAGCAAAGGGAATCTGACCGAAAGGCAGCAAATTCTTATTTGTTCTTATTTTGAAGGCAATACTAAAATACACTAAAAGGATACTAAAGCTCTGGTAGTTGGCTCTCTAAACCAGCACGTTCTACCAGCTGAGAATATAGGTCTGCTTTTTGCACTTCCACTCCCAACTGTTGCTTCCCTCACTTTTGGGTAAATTCTTGGCATGTTATTGGTAGAGAAACTTGTCTTTCCCAAGGGCTGCCCAGGGCTGTGAGAAGCAGCTTTTGTGCACGTGGGCCGTCTGTAAATTCACTCCTCTTGGTTTTGAACTTCCATTACAGCCTTTGGTCTGAAGCTGAGACACACCAGTACTCTGGGCCCCCAGCAGTTCCTGATGGCTAGAAAGAGCTATTGTATTCACACAGATCTGTTAGCTCTCATCTCTCTACTATTCCATAACACTACATCAGTGTTACTTTGTCACATTGCAGCTTAGATATTTGCTGAAATGTCCACTTTTATTTACTGTAAGGCCATTTAACACCACTCTGTCAGTGCAAACAGACAGATAAGCAGACATAAATATAATTATTTCCCAACAGAACAGGGAGCCAAAACAGAAATAAAATTTCTTAATTATGAAAAATCAGAAATTAAAAGCTGACATCCCCATTTTCTGGTATTTATATGTAGTATTATTTAGAACTGTTGTTGGATCACTCCCAGTGCATGCCTGTGTCTTTAATGGTCCCTTTCAACTCAAAACTTTCTATGATTCTCAAAGCACTCTTGTACAGAATTAAACCTGTAACATAATTCATCATTTCCCCACAGTTCCTCATTACTTCACAGTACAATCAGGCGAGGAATACTGAATTAGCTAAATGACTAATATGCAATTAATTCTGAAGGGCACATAGTGAACTGAAGCACAAGAGGAATTTCTCAGTTGAAACTGGAAACCAAGAAACGGGAGCTGCCTGAATTCCAGAAAGCAGAGCTTTCACATGCAGCCATTCTCCCGCTCTGCATCACCCATGCCTGAGCGAAACACTGAAATGCTGCCACTGATAGCACAAACCAAGCAGGGACTACAAGGAGAAAAAAGGCAAAACCCAACCAAAACTAAAACCCAGCACATTTTTGCAGTGTTGTTTCAGGAAAGGCAGGCACAAGTCATACAGCTCCCAGTGGCACTACACACACTCCAGGCATGTTTGACACTAAGGGGCCTGGTTGTTGTGGAAACCAAATCCCATAGATTAATTAATGTTCAGCAGCCAGAGCCATCTCCCATCCTCTCTGCCTCCCTGCCCCCAATTAAAAAAAAGAAAAAAGGAAAAAAAAAAAAAAGGCAGGGGGGTGATTTTTACATCACAGAAGAATGTCAAAGCCAAAAGAAGCTCTTTCCTCACAACTGCAGAACACTGCCAGGAACAGTGAACAGCCTGTGTTAGTCTCAAATGTTTATAAAAGAAAAATTATAACACCACTTCAGTGAGGCTACTTTTGCTGTCTGTGGCTATGCCAAACTATCTCCAAGAAGGTCCTGCAAGAAAGGTGATTGTGTGAAATTTCTAAAACCCCTTTATGATGAAAGGACTTTTATGGGAGTCCCCCTGTTTTTTTACTTTCAACATGTAAATGCACTAATCACAACTAATTTACTTCGGTGACTGACAGTCTTCATGGGGATGTGTTTGCACAGGGAGTTGCAACGGGATTTGAAAATGCAAAGGATTTGAACAACATTGATTCTGAGTGTCAGCATTTTCTTTTAGCTGCTGCTGGTTCTGATCCATTGAATTCCCCACATACATCCCAGTTTGCAGGAGGGAATGACATTGGACATATATCCCTCTGTGCACCTGGTAGCTCGACATACACACTATAAACACACAGAATGCACCAGACTGATGACATGAGACAAATATGGTTCAGACCCACTTGAGGTAAAATTTCAGAATTACTTATATCCTATTTTCAGAACAGTTTTAGGGCCATAGGTCAAACCTATTTTAGATATTCACAGATTCAAGGTGATGCTTTTCAAAATCCGTTTTCTTCAGCACCTGCATCTTAAGGTACCTGGGTACTTGTAACAGACTGGTTCTGATGAGAACGAGGAATTCCTTCTCCCATTTTTTCCCCTCAAAATATCCTTGTGAGCTATGCTACTAGTTGCCTGTTGAAAATACCCAATTATTAAATAATAAAAATCTTGAAGGCACACCATACTTAACAGATATTTAGTAAGTAGAGAGTACACAGGGTGAGCACACCACTAACACAGCAGAATATCTACACTTACCAAATAGGTGCAAGAATTTATTGCACTGTTACACACACACACTTCTAATTAGCCAACATTCCACTGTGTGACTGAAAGCACTCACTTTGTTCTCACCTCAGGAGCGGTGGGGATGGATTACTGACCGTGCTCAGATTTGCCAGGACTTCATGACACAAGATCACTTCATGAGAGTCCCCTACTCCCTCCCATTCACAGCAGTGAAATAAATACAGCCAGTTTCAGCAAGCTACAATACTTCCTGTGGGACAAAACCTGCACTTGCATAGTTAAACAATGCCGAGAGCTCTCCTGTGCTTCTCAAATACGCAGCTCCTGAGCGAACCTGCTGACTTGAACAGGTGCTCAACACTTAAAACCCAAGCCAAATACAACGTCAATTATAACATCTCAGTGTTACTTCTACAACACTTGCCCTTTGGGTCGGGCACCACTCCCATGTTGCTTGCATGGCATAGAAAATGAGAAAAGTACCTTTGAGATGATTAATGGCTCTCCATGCTCCAGCCCGCCCTTCAGCGTGAATCCCCATGGAGCACCTCCGTGCAGCAGTGCCTCCAGGTAGATGTATCTTCCCTTGTGGGTGATGCTGCACTCTGAAGGTGATATGCTCGTGTTAATGTTGTCTAACATCCTCATCTGTCCTAATCACATACGCAGGCAAACACAAAACCCATGCAGGCAGTCACAGAGCGACCAGGTCGGAAATCAAAGTCCCCAGAAGCCCACCACAAGTCATCCCTGAATATGAGAAACAAGAAGAGCCTGAGGTGGAAAGTTCTTCTTCAGAGCCAGAGTCCAAGGTGATGGTTTAAAAACAGCCCCATCAACATTTCACCACGCTGCTTCTCCGTCAGGATTTTACTGGTGTTTCAGCACGGAGCGCTTCCCATTCCCAGGTACTCTGGGCATGAGAGCTTGGTAAAGATTTCTCTTCCGGTCTTCAGCAGATCAAAACTGTGCTTTTAAAAATGGGGCCAAAGAAAGGAAAAAAAAAAAGAAAAGAAAAAGTTTACGGATTTAAAAGCCCCTGGCCAGCAAATTGCCAAAATCCAAACGAATGCTTCATTTGTGATTGATTATCAGTCTTTTCTTCCTTTCTGCATGCGATTTACCATTACAATGGCCTTTTTGCCTCAGCCCACTGCACTAAAAGAATGGAAGCGTCTTCTCCCTCCCAGCTCTCAGTTACTCTGTTCGCTTACTTCACAATTTTCTGACTTGTCAGAAAAAAAAAAAAAAAAAGGCTGGGGGAGGAGAAGAGAGAAAGTCCATTCCTAAAACCCTTTAGAGGGGTTTAAAATGTGAAATAACTCCATACTTATTGGATTAAAAAGTGAAAAAAAAGCTATTGGGAAAACTGGAGAAGCAGGTGAAATGAATCCTCAGGGAAAAACGTTAAGGCGATAACTGAACTCTTTTCATTTTCGGTGCTCTCCCCGATGAGCTGCCAGAGCTGCAGCAGCTACTGCTGCTCTGAGGGAGGGTGAGGAAGCGAGGGGGAGAGAGAGAGAGGTGGATTAAGGCAAGTAAGGCAGTGCTGCCCAATTGTGCACATCAAGCATGCAATTATAAAATGCAGTGTGCAAAAGCTGGGGCTCACCCTTTTATTATGCCCCCGGAAACCACCATCTTTCTATTGTCCTTGCCAAGGAATTGTAACAATCCAAACTGCCAGTTGCTGAAAACACAATGGACCTGTTCCAAATCAGCTCAGTGGAGCACTGCTAATAATTCTGCTCTCATAAAGTGCCTTTCCTCTGCACGGAGCCTACCAGCTTCCCTGGACATATTTCTTTTCCCCATTCACATTGCCAGAAAAGGCCAATGCCTTCCAAATACATGGAATAAGAATTAACACCAAAAACTTAGGATACTTTTATTAATGTAGGCAGTTGCCTCCTGTAGAAGATGTGGACGTGGGTGCACCTGCTCTTCCATGTGTGCATGTAGGCTTAGGCACTTGGCTCATCACTTAACATATATGACAGCATGTGTCACTGAAGGTGTGCAAAACCTTTCCTGATTTTTAACTGGATCTAAAACGGGACAATAGAGAGAGGAGTCCAGAGCCCACTGCCCTTCCTGGTGGCATAGCTGAGGAAACACATAGTGATGTCTCTGCCTCTAAGACACCCCTAGCTTTTGATCCTACAATGCCTGGGATGTGCATTATTTCTTCTTCGGGTTTTGCAAGCTCTCAGGACCTAATGTTAACAAAACCTGAATGAACTGTGGGGGAAAAGCTTTGGAGCTGGGACTCTAAACCCAGGAATCCATGCATTTGTCCATGCCACCCCATTCCTATTCCATTCCCTTTAAGATGTTACAGGTTCCCAGAGCTTTCTACTTGCCCCATGTGTCCCAGGTCTGATTCCCAACAGCCATGGAGAGAAATGCAGAAAAGAGGCCCCTCGCTTTATTTTTCATGCTAGATGATTCCTCAATCCTTGCTTATACTGAGCTTTGCCCCCTCAGCTACACTCCCAGGGGCTGAGTTTTCATTAGCCTCACATCCTGGTCAGGCTCACGGACTGCTATTATCCAGAACTCACCCTTTCACTGACTCAAATCAGATTTCTGAGCTTTTACACTCCTAATGTTTCAGTGTAAAAACCCTCACTCCAAGCCACCACAAAGAGCAATTCATTTCCACCCTCTGCGCAGCCAGCCCTTCCAGGGACAGGCGAGGGCTCCGGGAGCTCTCTCGGGGGCCATGCCTCCTCCTATCCATAGCCAGCAGGACTAGTTAAGGCTGTGTAAGGACACACCAGCCTGTTAACAAGCCCAGGCAGTTCTTTGGATTACATCCATCTCCCTTAGAAAACGTTTGTCACCACACCTGTCTGTGGACACCAGATTTCCAGTGAGAGCTGTATTTCTCACGGTGCCTGCTGCATCTGATGATTAAAAGTTATCAACGTATTTCTGAGAGACATTTTTACTTCTCCTCTAGAACTGTGGTTCATTTCCAGTACTGACTCCTACATCATTTCCAGTGCTGAATCCTACATCATTTTTGCCAAAAATGCCATCAAATTTGTCACCATTGCAAGCACAGATTTTTCTCCTCTTACCACCTCCCTATTTGCTATTTTTTCATCCTGTTAATCCAGCTCTAAAAAGGTCACATACGGGTGCTTCCATGTATTGGAGATTCACAACAGCTAAGGAAAAAGGTCTGATCAATCACCCAAAAAGGGCTGCCACATCTTGTGCTACTTCTGCAGCAGGCTCTTGTTCCACACAGGAGTTCCTCTCAGGACAGTGCAGAGATACTCTTTGCTGGGATGCAACAAAAGGGACCCCGGCTCAGAAGAGTGCTTTTAAAATAATATATTTGAAGTTTTGCGCAGTTTCAGCGTAAGAGAAAATAAATTTGGAACAGTCATGTCAGAACCCTTTCCCCCATCAAGCACTACGCTGCTAAAGCAGGAAAAATTACCACTGATTTCACTTTTCAGAGTTCACAATCAAACCCTGTATTTATCATCAATCAAGGCAGCTGGCAACTGCTCTGTTTTTTCCCAAATTCCTTCAAATATTCCAGGTTTCTCCCGCAAATGAAATTCATCGTAGCAACACTGCCCCCGTCTGCTGAAACCAGAAATTGTCACAGTTTAAGCCGATCGGTTTAAATGCAAACATTTCCTTGGTTAATAGGCATTTACCGTATGCTTTTCCCTTTCAAAAATGAAACAGAATCTTTCTTGAGTATTCAGAGTGGCGTTACTGATCTTACCTGGGTCCCTGAGCTGGCAAGTCATTAGGTCAGATTAAAGGTAAACCTAGAAATCAAAGACAGGAAATTCAGCTCCTAAGTTTTGTACATATCAGTAACACAACAGTAGCCCCGATACTGCCCTTTCGGCAGGAGAATTAAACATTAGGCTTAGTTAAATCTACCCGCTGCTTAGTTCTAGCCTGTAAGTTCAGAGGAAGCAGATTCACAATTTGTCTCTAAAGAGGAGTTTTGTCAAATAATATGGGCCCTCCTACCTTTCACAGAGACCCAACAGGTGACTTGCTGATGGCCATACAGAAAGCATGGAAAGGCTGAAAAAGGAAAGAAGTGCTTCTTTTCCCTTGGTCCCTGGTTTTATCACCGAAGAACTTCTCTTTTTCTTCCAGACACGGCTCTGTGTAAGCTGAGGGGCGTCAGGAATTTTAAATAATAGACATCCTTCAGGCACCAGTGGGCCCAGCTTCTTCCTCTCCCCAGGAGTCCTGAAGCCATTCACCTAAATCTGCAGTAGGATGGAACAAAACACAAATGTCAAAAGACACAGCTCTCCTGGATCAGCTCAGGACCCCTTCAGAAATGAATCATTCCCTCTTGGGGTGGCAATTCCCCTGAAGTTTTATTATATAAAAAAATCAGGAACAAATAAATAAAAAATATGGTTTTCCTATATTTACCCCAAATCAGCTTGGGCTGACTGTAACATATCCATCTCCTCAGCTCTGGAAATTGTCAGTCTGGCATCTAAAAGAAACAATAACAGGAAGGAACATAAGTTGAGGCTCTGCATGGCATCAAAAGGATTGCAATCATCAACTAATGTTCAAAAGGTGTTTCTAGAGAAAAAATCCTAGGGCTACACAGGGAACCTCCACTCAGATTCCCAGTTGGATTTGAGTTCATCTTCCTTCCAAACCACAGAATAAGCTTGTTTTTCTGGATAGGCCTAAGGTAAAAATGTGAAAAATCAGACAGAGAAAGGGGAAAACAGAGATCTGAGAGTGAAAGGGAAGAACAAAGCTGAGAAACAGAAGTAACCTGTGAAATCAATGAATCCACATCCTTTTGGTGGTGGAAAAGGCATTTGTCTTTGAAGTCTGAAAAGAAAGAATTTTCTTTGGAGAACATGAAAGAGACTCTCCATTTAATATTGCCTCCGGCACAGAGCTGCTCCGGGTTGCTCAGTTCCTCAAAGCAAACTGAAAAGCAACACGCCAAGGTGAGGAATGGATCCATCCCTCTCAGGAGAGCAAAAGTGCTGCCACAACTGAAGAATATGAATTCAGAGCATTTGAACTCAGAACTGCAGGTTTTCCCTCTGCATCTGAATTTTCATCTATCTGATGTCATCACCCTGCTGAAAACAGATTTTGGATCAGGAACCAGGGATCAAAAGAGTCATCACAATGCAACATCACAACCTCACAATGTTCCCACCCCAAATAAGGCAATTTCTAAATAGTTCAAGCCACTATTAGAGCCTTTAACCAGCTCTGAAGTGGCTGATGGGTATGGCCAAGGTATTTGAGTAGAGTCTCTGCTGGCATAAATCACTCCAATCCCTTCCTCCAAAGCTCTTTGCCCCCGGCACAGCTCACCATCTTCTCTCTGGGAGGAACGGATTATTTTAAACACAAGCAGTTTATATTTGCATCTTGCTACCTTCTCAGAGCGTTTCCCAAATGAGAGGAAAGTTACTCAGGAATTTGATCCTGAGAGAGTTATTCTGTCCCCAGAAAACTGCTGTTTCGGGAATGACAGGGGCTGTTGCGTGCTCCAGACCTGGGCTGCTAAGAGACAAGGGACAAAAAAAGGCACCTGCAGCCAGGACAGGTGGTGTTCTGCAAAAAGCACCTTGCCAGGATCCCGATGGGGAAAAGATATCAAGTTTCCCGCTGCAGCCAGGCTTTGAATGACCTTTGGAGGAGAAATCAAACTCTGGATGCGGCGTTTATTGGCTCTCCCTCATGCACATGATCGGCTCCAGGGGGAGGGGTTTGTTCCCAAGGCTGCCGAGTCAGGCAGAGGGATTGAAGTTAGGGGCAGGTGGCTTTCAGCAGGGCTTGGGAAGTTGGATTGCCAACCCGCAACACGGAAAAACCAGGAGCGAAGGCGGGGTGATGAGTGTCCCCTTCCTTTCCCAGTCTCACAGTAAGGAGCAAAACCTCAGTGCCCTATCCAAAATCCAGGAGAAACAAAGCCCAGCCCTGCCTGCCAGAGGTAGGTGCTGGCCCCCTCCCAGGTGAGTTTTCGTGCTTTGTTAACACCTGAGACTGTTGGAAGACTAAATCTCACTTCAGGATATCGTAGAGCTTCAGGATATTGTATTTACCTAAACACTCAGTTGCCTCTTATCCCTGTGGATAAGAAAAGTATTTTTACTGCTGTCTCTTGTGGGTGGTGCAATAAAAGCCCTTTCCTCGAGCTGTTTTCCCCCTGGGACTGCAGTGCAGCAAGGAGAATGGAGACCCGAGGTTTGTTTTCAGCTGGTTAATTCTTACTTTGCTGTACTAGTCCACGTAAAACCACTTTTCTCCTTTTGTGTGTCTTTCAGCACTAGCAGGATGGTTTTTTTTCTCTTGTAGATGAAAATGATGTGGTACCCTTGAGGAATGGTTATGTGTTTTTCGTCTTAGCCAGATATTTAAATAAATCAACATACCTGTCTGTCTCTTGAGTTCTCTCAGACTTAATCTCTCCAGCTCTCTGAGGATTTTGTTTTGGGCCCAGTTCATACACCTGTTCCTGGAAACGTCTATCACGGTGGTCTTTTGGATAACCTGAAAAGAGGGACAGCCTACTGGCACCTGTGTGTTCGTTCCTGAAATCGAGATCCAGAATGGGCCAGTCAGACATGTGATTTCCTTTGCCGAAGTGAAATAATTGCTTATTGCCTCTGCACCCTCTCCCTCTCCCTGAAAATACCAGGGAACACAGAAACTTGCCCTCTCTGAGGAGATTGGTGTAAAAATAAAAATATCCCAGGTTTTATTACTGAACTGGATTTAGGGCAAGCTGCTTTTGAATCTTTTGCTTTTGACCCTCTGGGCTTTTCTCTGGCGGGAGGAAGTCCCCTCACCCCGACTTCTACCTTCAGTCAGCTCACGCTCACCCCTCCAAAATGTGCCACCTTACTGGCCAAATACCACATGGACAATGATCGAGGCCCTTCCTTACCCCTGCGCGAGAAGATTTTCATCTCCAGCCTCAAGCACGGCATCGCTAAACCACCTGGGACCCCAGGCCACAAAATGGTGCCCACGCCGTGAGGGGGCAGCGGCCATGTTGGGGCTGAGGGGGCTCGGCGCCGCAATTCCCGGTGGAGCGAGCGGACCCTGCGGGAGCAGCTGGCGGCTCGGCACGGCTCCTTCCCGCGGGGGAGCAGGCGGGAGGAGCCCGGCGGCTCTCCCCACGGCGGGGTGGGTCGGCAGCAGCGCCCTGCGGAGCTGGAAGCCCTGGGAGCGCGGCGTCACGGAGCGCTGAGGGGACGGAGCGTCCCTCGCCGCCCGCGGAGGGAGGGCGGGAAGGAAAGGGACGGCTCCCGGCGGCGCCTCGGACCCCCGGTGCCTGCGACGGAAGAAAAGCTGAGGGGGTTTTCTCCTTGCTTTTCTGGTCCCTGAGGGTTGGGCTCTCGCACTAAGGGCTCCGCTTTTCTCCCTCATGTGCTCGCAGGAAGCACCCGCGGGGCGGCTGTGTCNCTCCCCTTTTCTCTTTGTGTATCTAATATTTGAAAGTTTCTCCCACAGAAGGGTCATTGAAAAGTTTGAGAACTGATGGCAAACTGAGATTTGATTTACTGATTGGCTCAGGCTGATGATTCAAACTAACACCACCCCCTCAGGAATGGAGCAAATAATCCATTGCCTGATCAATTCCAATAAAATAAGACAGTGTGGATTGGCTCAGGTTTCCTTCCTTCTGTGCTCAAGGTTTTATATAACCAAACTCTCCTCTTATTCTACAATTTCTGTCAGAAGGGTGGAGATGTGCAGAAGAGGCTGCACGAAGTGAGTTGAAATTTGGGGCCGCTTCTTAAATTTAGATGGGTCCTTGTCACTGCTGAGTTTTCTGACAGTTTCACCAGCCCTATTTTGAGCAGCCTCTTTTTTATTTAGGTCACGTCATCAGTATTTTGGTTGGTTTCATTTGTTTGTTTTTCTCCTTTAGGCCACTGAGCTATGTGAGCAACAGGAAATCCATTTAAGCCTGACTGGCAGAGCAAACTGATGGAAATGCAGTTGGAAGGAGATGCACTTCGGGAGAGCAGGTATGAAGGCCAAGACAGATGTATCATGGAGGGTGTCTGTCTGAGCTTTGAGAGGCACAGCAAGCTTCCTCTGAGAGAAGCTTCCCTCCAGGAATAACATTAGCACTCCTGGTTTAGAAAACAACTCATTTTATTTAGTTGTAAAAACCAGCAGTTAATCAACTCAAGTATTATACCTCTGAGGATAAAACTTCATGTGAATCCTATTCTCAAAATTATTTTGGTTTTGCTTCCTAATTCAGACAAAAGGAGTCTCAGAGCCAAGAGAATGTAAAAATACAGCTAAAAAGTACTACTGGAGAGCTGGAAGCTGCCAGCCAGCAGCAGGATGAGGTGCTGAGGGAGGCTGGCAGCCAAAATGAGCACCTGACAAAGGTGGTCCACAGCCTCGAGGAATTACTTCTGGAATCACGTGGCATCCTTGTGGACTGCAAAGACAGCATGAGCAGGAAGCTCTGTGAGCATGAGGACATGACCAGCCTGCTCATCCACAGCCTGAGCACAGCATTTCGTGATATCTTGCAGGATTTGGACTCGGAGGTGTCACACCTCAGAGAAAAGGTGCTCCTGGTATGTGAACAAAATCCTAATTTTCCTTCCGATGCTCTGGGTTCTGGCTTTTGGGAAATATATTCGAAAACTCCATGAGCCCCCTTCTAACCTGGCCTAGGGAAAGGGTTATGGCATAAAGAGGTGCAAATGCCCCTTTGCAGCGAAGGTGGCAGGTGCTGGCACTCCAGCCTTTTACACTGGTCCCATTTGGGACTGGGTTTAGGTTTACTGCTGGGATTTACCACATTTCCACAGCTCAAGGTGGAACCAAAAGGCAGGAAATGACACTTTAGAATCTGCTCTTCAGACTGCCTTTTCTTCAGGGGTTTGCACTGTCATCTGTTGACAATAGGTGGAAGAAGAACTTCGGTCACTGACAAAAGATTCCCAGACCCGAAAAGAACTTCTTCTTCAGCAACATCAAATTAGGTACCTGTTCTCTGGTTTTTCATTCATAAAGCATAACCAGACATTTTTCACGTGCTACACAGAGAATTCCTTTATGATGATGATGGTATTTGGAGTGGGGTGACTAGGGGCTAGCAAGCAATGTTTTTGAGGACTTCAGTAATTGTTCCATCGAGATGTTTATTTGCTCATGATTTTCTGCTGCTTTTTCCTCCCATGCTGGCATTTTCCCAGTTTATTTACCAAAAATTCTATTTTGGAAGAATCTCTGCACCTTGCTTTTCTAAGTGTCACTTAAATGGACATGTGGAATTTGTTGGGACACCAGTTTCACCATTAAAAGAAAAGATTGAAAGTAATTTTGGTGGTTAAATCAGCTTTTTCTTGCTGGTTTCACTAAGTCCTTCCTTGTTTGAGACGTCCAAATTATTGTCACGCCGTCCACTTGAGTTATACAGTAACCCCTTCAAAATAAAACTGTCTCTAACTCGATACTTAATAACAGAACATGGAAATTATTACATTTCTGGCAAGTGAAAGAAGTTACTATTTGCCAGGATGAAATTGTAACCAGTGTTTTCTTTAGGGAAGAGGGTTGAGCAGCTAAGAAAGGAGCATGAGCAGGAGGTGGCAGCACTGCCTCGTAAAGCTTGGCGGTGCCTGCAGCTTGGAAGTGGCATCCAAAGCCTGATGGAGAGAGATCATTACGTCTGGGTTTTGATTATAGTGTAGAAAATGTTAAGAGTTACCTTAATTTGAGAGAAAGGTTATGCTGCTCCTACACTCCACTCTCTGCTCTATTCTTTAGGTTTCTCAGTGATTTTGTTTGAATCAAGCGCTTGTTGCACAAACTGTGAAATGAAGAGGAAAGGGAAAAAACCTGAAACCCCACAAAACCACGCAATATAGAGAGACAAAATATCCTCGTGTTAGGCAGGCTGAGAATGAGGAGGCTGAGGCTGCTTCTTTGATGGTTCTTACAGTTTTTCTAATTTCTCCACCTCCAACTTTCCATAGAGAACAAGCAAGAATCCCAAATTCAGTGCGTCCACATCAAGTCTGTCACCTGGAATCCAGAGTTTGTCAGCTCTGTTCCAAGTCAGGAGAAACGAAGAGGACCTATGAAAACAAGGTGTGTATGGATTTGCCTGTTAGCACTGGTGCCAGTGAAAATGAGTATGTGAAGAACTGAAATGTTCCAGAGACAGGAGGAAAGTCTTTTGATGAGGGATTGCTTCAGAAAAACTGTGTGGACAATAAGATAAATTACATTATCTTAAACTTTGCACACAAGAGTATCTTTATTCAATAGCCTTGTAGACTGGTGCATCATCTCACGCACTGGCAGAAGTTGCCTCCTTTCAGAGAAAGCGAACACCACTTGGTACAAAACGTGTTTGCCTAGAGATTTCTGAACGTAGTCATGGTGAAGGAATATTCCTCTGTGAGAAAAGGTCTTTTTTTTTTTTTTTCCTAAAGTATTGTTTTACCATTCCAGTCAGTGTTTATGGTGTAGGTAAGGGACTTCTGAAGAGCTCTGGGTCAGGGTGGAAGCCAAATTACTCTCCAGAACTTCAATTAACTCTGAAATGAAACTGAGCTTAATCACCAAAAGAAGACAACACAATTATGAGTACACCCAGGGAACAACTCTGACGGGACAAAAGATAACATTTGTACTTCTTTCAAGTAGAACCTAGAAGAAAACTAGAAGAAATCCAATGTACTGTTTAAAATAGAATGCTTTAAGATAATTCTTCATGAATATTTGCCTTTTTCTAGGTCCAAGACCTTAAGCAGCTGTTGCACCAAGCTCGTTCTGAGGCAGCAGAAGCTCAGACAGACCAGGCACAACATGGCCAAGAATCTGGAAATCTGCATGACCAGATTCATCAACTGCTGGTAAAAACAAGTGATAGTGTTGAAAAAACTCTTGCTTTCTAAAAGCTTCTTCTCACTGACGGTGTTCAGATTTGCACCTTGCTTGTTTTAGTTAACTTGGAGGATTATTTCTAACTAGAAATTTGAATTAGCTGTGAAAGGCCCGAGGGCCTTTGCCAATAGCAATGAGGGACATTCAGATTTAAGACTTGACTTTGTCATAAATTCAAAGCCGCAGAAACCTATGCAAATCATATAAAGATGCTGAGCTACCTCCACTTTAACCTCGCAGTTTAGATCCCTTTGTTGAGGAACTTTGGTCCCTTAACATGTATTTTGCAATATTTATCCAATATTCAAGCAGTAAACAACAGCAAAAGTTATGATTAGCAGAAATGCCCTTTGGTAATTCAGTTTGGGCAACACTTTAAATTCATATTGTTGAAATTAGTAGCTCTGAAATGTGTATGTTAGTGTTTTTAACATGATTTACATTTTAAATTATCATTAAGAGAACAAAGAAATCCTGAATTTATTTAGGAGGGAGATGACTTTAATTTCTCATAGACTGAACTCCATAAAAAAGAGATAGAACTAAGCCTAGAAAAAGAGCAGAACAAGCGATTTTGGGATCAGAGCACAGACAACAGCATCACCATGGACCAGCTCAGGAGGCAGCTGGACAACAGAAACATGCAGCTGCAGAGCATGGAAAGGGCACTGAAGGAAATGAGGGTGGAGTGTCGCAGACAAATGGAGTGCCAGGTTGGTGATTTTGACTATAAACCTCCAACATGACTTTTTGTACGTTTCCACGAAGTTTAATGCTACCAGCTCTACCAACCACATTGTAGAATGTGGTATTTTCAGCGGTGAGCGTGTCTGTAAGAGTGGTTAGTAAATTCAAGGCCTTCATAATGCCTTACTTTATGCAGTATTTAATGAAAACATAACGAAGTTTGTGTTTATAAACCAGTGAGTGCCGTGTCAGAATTCCTTCTGACAAAGCAGACACTGTCTTTACATTCCCCTTTCTTCTAAACTTCAGCCCCTCAAAAGTGAGCTGTAATTAGATAACCTTCTTTGCATTATGAATAGAGATCCAGTTGATTCCTTTATTTTCGGCCAGACCATAGGCTTGAGCTAACTCACACATCGTTCTACATTTTCTCAATCCATTATTTTTTGTTGAAAATCCTCCCACCAGGAAGTTCACTCTTTTCTTCGGTTTCTACTTTGCACTGTTACTGGTTTCTGAATCACAGTACTTTTTGCTTTAAATGGTGCATATTGCTGCTTGCAGGAATTAAAACAGTAATGAATTATTCATGTAATTATTTTTTCCCCAACTTTATAATGCAGTCAGTTGAGTTTTATCACTCGAAGTTCTTTAGCCTTAAGTGCTCCGAATTTTGTACTAACATTGCCAGTTGATTAATTTTTTTTTACATCAGTGTAATATTTTTCATTTCCTGTGTTTAAAAAACCAATATTCTACTCGGGTATTAAAATGGAGAGAGAGGAGCCAGAGCATCCTGACCTTATTTTTCTGTACAACTCAGGTGTTGAAGATGTACTACAGAAAACCAGAAATGTGCCAGGACATTCTAAAGGTAGAAATAAAGAAACCTCTTGGTTGATCCTTGTATCGTTGTTCTTCAGATGGCTGCAATTGAGGAAAAAAATGAAAGCATTGGAAGAATGTCCTCTTTGACTGTGCAGCTGGAGATGACCGAGGAAGCACTCGCCAAAGTCACGGAAGATCTTGCAGCCAAACAGAGGGATTTGGAGACTGCTGAGCAAACAGTGTCAGATCTGGTGACCTGTCTGCAGGAGAAGGAGAGAGCCCTTGGGGCTACCAGCCGAGAAATCAGGGAGCTACGTTCCCAGCTTGGTAGCAGGATGCAGGAGGTCCAGCATGTGAAGAGTGAAGAGGGCTGCATCCACAAGGTGCAGTTGGAGTGTGAGGCGCTGAAACTGCATGTGTTGGAGAAGGAAAGGATCATTGAGATCTTCCAAAAGCAACTTGATAACATGACCCAGATCGTGGGCCAGCACAGTCGAATTGCTGGAGCAATGGAAGTAGAGAAATCCCAGCTGAAAAAAGAAATAAATGAGTGGAAACTCAAAGCAGAAGAGCTTAAGGTGTGCAAACAATGCTGCATTTATGTCTCTTTATGACAATAAATGTTTCCTGGTTTTAAATCTCTGCCTTAATGTGCTGATACTGTGGTTTTGAAGGTTAGGCAATGCCCCTGGAATTCTAACAGCACTCAGTTAGTGGGCAGAGGGGGATAATATTATAACATGACCACAAAAAATGAGTAATTCTCTGGTGAAAAGCAGCTGCCAAAAAGCTGGTGAGAGCTGGAATGACCTCAGTGAGACAAGTGTGCACGCCAGAAGAGAACCAGAAATACAAAGTGTAACTGAGAAGCAGCAGACAGGCAGCACTCAGAATTCTGAACTGAGGCCACTGGTTATTTCTCAGACAAGAAATACAGGATATGGTAGCCTTAATGCAGGTCAGCATCTTCAGAAGAAAAATCACTCAGACAGGGAATTTCATCTTCTTTTGTGAGAAGGCATTTGAGTGCACATGGTGGGGCTGCTACAAGAGGATGGAGATGATGTTCATATCCTATACCTGGTAAGGTTAATTATTCCTTAAAGCCCTCGGATCCAATTCTGCTGTACCCTCTTTGCCTGGGTTAGCAATTTTCACACAAGTAATTGGTCTGTTTTACTCTGGTTTTCTTTCTTGCCCCAAACTGAGACTTTAAGTAGTGGTATCCACACATCTTTGTGCTTGTTTTATATAATTATGTATATTACACATAATTGTTTTTTATGTAAGCAGAGTGCAAAGGATGAGAAAGAAGCCAGAATATGTGAAATGGAGACCAGGCTGAGCGAGCTGGAGCTGGAAAAGGTTCAGCTGGTTAACACATGCACCGAGAAGCTCCAGGCACTGAATGATGCAAAACTGGAAAAAGATGAGCTCCTACAGGAGCTCCAGGCTGGCCAGAGGGAGCTAGCTGGCCTTGCAGGTAGGGAGCCTCAGCTCAGCTCCCACAGCTGCTAATTTGGGCTCGTGTTAAAAATAAAAGAGCAGCCTCCTGGCTGAATCCAAATATGGCTGCTGGTACAGCACAAGGCTCCTGCCAGCACAGGATGGTCAGATTGTTCCAGGGAGCTATGTCACGGTGTGGGATTCTGGCACTGAGCGGGGGAACACAATCTTTATGGCCCATCTCACTAGGAGCAAAAATATTTAAAACTGCCCAAGTCAGGAGATGAAAAATGCAGATCTAGTAAATCACAGAAAATCAACCTGATCCTTTTTTTCAAGGGTGATGTGTAAGAGCAGTAGTGGATCCCATAACCATCTGTGGTCAAATTACAGTGAAACTTTGTTTTGTTGTACATTTGCTACAATGTTATTAAAAGTTGATGCTTCAACTTCGATGTTTTCACAACTAGTGTGTGGGAAACCCCATCAAGATATATTATTAAAGTATATACAGATGTATAAAATTATAAAAATTAAAATATTTTAAAATTATATAAATATGAATATATTA
The DNA here is from genome assembly GCA_013399195.1 of Dicrurus megarhynchus. Classification (NCBI taxonomy): domain Eukaryota; kingdom Metazoa; phylum Chordata; class Aves; order Passeriformes; family Dicruridae; genus Dicrurus; species Dicrurus megarhynchus. The sequence continues at coordinate 253,857 of VXAD01002582.1, forward strand.
TTTAAAATTTATAGAAAGCAGGATCTGGATCCAAAGCCACCACCAAAGTTCAAGGGTATTCTCAGTTAAACCTGCACAGCAGCTGGCCAGATGCTACTGCTCGCATGCTTTGCTCTCTGCACACCCCTGTACCCTCAGAAAGTACCCCTTGGGAGCACTTCCTTTATCACAAATTGGCAGCAGATCAGTAATCTCAGTCTAGAAGAAGGAAATTTTTTTGTCACTCTAACTTCAGTCTTTACTTACTCTCACTAGAGGCATTTGAAGATTTGAAGAGGAATTACCAGGGTGAAATCAAGGAGATGGAAAATACTACAAATAGACTGAAAATGCAGTTGAAATCCGCCCAAGTTGAACTGAAACAGGCCAGGTCTGCTCTAAAGACTATGGAGGGATCTGATGGCAACGGTAACTGTGGATTGAACTTCCCGAAAATCACACGCATTTGTCTTATCAACAAGAGAATTTTTGTAAGTATTGCAGTCATAATCCTCGTTGTTCGTTGAGAATTTACCTTGTGTTTTCCAGCTCTGGAAGCTGCAGTGAGAATGCAGAAGCAGATCACAGCCAAGAGAGGACAGATAGATGCACTACAGAGCAAGATAAAATTCTTGGAAGAGGCAATGGCAAACGCAGCTAAGGTCACAAAAGCTCCATGTAGAAGTATTTCACTGCATTTAGAGAGATGTGTCTTGGGAGAAATGCATGGGCAAAAGCACAGTCAGCCCATGAAGGACCAAAAATAGTTTTACTTGGTGTCCATGGGAATCAGCCTTCTGCACAGAGACAGGTCTTAATTTATGTTTGTTCCTCTTGGACAAACAAGAGTAGTTGCAATGAGAATCGGGCTCTTACATATCAGTTCTTCCTAAAAATGTCAACTTGCACATTCTCTATCCTTCTGACCCTGGTCCACGGGGCTTCTCCTCTGGATTCTGAGGCAGTTCTGGATGTAAACTCTCTCTGTCAGGGTCTGCCTATCACAATGAGTCCTTTTTCACTTTCTGTGACAAATCACTCAGTTAACAACAGCTGTGGTTTACTGAAGAATCATTTATGTCTGTTCACTATAACCTATCCTACTTCCTCGCTGGCTTTGGATCCAGTGGATGCTGAAGCTTAGAATTCCAGTTTCAAAATGGATCAAAGATCTGAGATGGTGTTTCACTGAGACCAGTCCAGTTGCACTTTTCCTTGTAAGGCCGTTCTTCTTGTTACAAAACTTCATCTTTGTGTAAGGCGCAATATCTAAGCTTCTCAAAGGGTTAGTTCAGATAATTCAAAGATTTTAAAAAAATTTACAGAAGATAGATGTCTATAATTTATAAATTTTTGACTCATACCATGTCCTCATCTTAAATTCAGGAGAAGCATTATCTCAGAGAAGAAAATAGTAAACTAAGTCAAAAATTGAGCTGTATTAGGGCAGAAAATATCAGGATTGCTGGGGACCTGGAGATCCTGAGATCACAAGACAAACGGCTGAAAGAAAAACTATCTAAGATGGAGACAGCCCTTGATAAGGTAATTTAAGGAAACTCTCAGTTCCTCTACAGTCACCTGGCAAGAGAAGGGTTGGATTTAATATGTTCTTTTCATGTGTGCTGTAAGATCCTCACCTGAAGAATTTTTTATTGGTAAAAGGCTTCTTTTTTCATTAAGAGAGTTCTTGATTTATTCCTTAGTAGCTCTGGGAAATCTAAACTACAGGGAAATTCAAGTAGATGTATTTTACAGGCTGTAGAGCCTTCCGCTGACTCTGGGCACAGCTCCTTTCTTTATTCTTCTATATGAGGGAATTTTTAAAGAGCATGGTGTTGTTTCATTTGCCTTTTAGCTTTTTTAGGTGAGGTTTCTGATGCTGGCATACCTGACCCCTAAGGTTAGGTCTGGTCTGACTGGCACAGAAATCCCAGGTGCCCTGCAAGTAAGCTTCTGCTGTTCCAGAAGGAAGAGTCCTCTCAGGATTCTAACTTTGCAGGATGGAAAGTTCTATGCAAGGTGTCATTCTCAAATTTCTTTAAAGAATGACAAAAGAATTGTGATACCTCCTGCCAAGTGTAGCATTTCTGACTTTAGATGCTTGTCACTGGAAGCTTACCTTCCTTGTAGTGTATAGATATTCTCCTTCCTTTTCAGAGTAAGTTTTTTAAGGAAGAAAAAGTATAGTTTTGCCTCAGTTGAATCTTCTAATCCCAGAGGTGTTCAGTAGGTCTGGGACTGGCCCTGGAAGGATATTATCCCTTTTGAGATGTTCTGGTGTGCATGTTATGACTGCCAGGGTTGTATAACCAGCTGCTTTTGTGAGCCTGTCAGCAAAGGCATCTGCAGTGTTTCTGTGCTGATAGCAGGAGATAAACACAGCATCCCTGTGTGCACCTGGTTTCTTTATCAGAGGGAGGACAGGGAAGAGTGTAATCCACAGAAAGTTAGCACAACTCAGCGACGCCCCCTCTGTGCTCTGCTGCAGGCGTCCCTGCAGTCTGCGGAGTGCCAGCGCATCATCCAGTGCCAGGAGCTGGAAGCGATGCGCTGCAGGCTGCAGCACACCTTGGATGTGAGAGTGAGTACTGGCCTGAGAAGCGTGGGCATTTGCTTTGGGCCCTGACTGTAGGTTTAACACTCCTTAGTGAGAAAAACTCTCAGAAGTCTGTGGTCTGAAACCCTTTTCTATGTGGAGTTCCTCAGTGCTGCACGTGTCCATAATTCCAGGTTTTTGAAGTGCTATGTACAGTAAGGGCAACAAAATGATAGATTGAGTCCAATCCCTGTCTTTACTATTGAGATGAATAAAGCATGTTTTTTACTTTTGCCTTGTTTATAACCATGGGCTATTCAGGCTGCAGTGAGGCTACTGCTCTAAATGAATGGTGCCTTGGGAACAGCAGTTGTATCATAAGAAGATACGGTTAATTTTAGTGACCCACCCCAGCTGCTGGCTTTGAAAGAGGAGCAAAGTGCTGTATTCAAAATACAGCTCTACATAAGCAATACAAAAAGTGCTTCAGAGGAAGAATGACCAAGGTGGGGAACTTTTCTTGGTTTTCCGCAGGAGCTGCAGGGCCCAGGCTACTCCTCAGCTTCTGCTCCAGGGAAGCTGCAGCACCTTGTGTCTCTGTCCCACTTGCACTCAGCTTTCCAGCCACCTGCCCTGCACCTGCCCAGCTCTGCCCCTCAGGTGAGTGCCTGCCTCAGCATAGGAAACCAGCATTTCCCCAACAGTAAAAATAACATGGAGTTCCTACATGGGAGAGCATCTGCTCAGAGTGCCCAAGAGCAAATTCCTAACACCAAAGATGAAGTGATTTTCTGTAGCTTCACATGTGCTGTGGCCTTTCAGATCTTTTTTTTTTTGTGCAAAAAACAATGGGACAACTAAAAAATCCTATAGATTGTGCTAAGACTTTATTTTAGCTCTACCACCAAAAACATTTATAAACTATTAAATTTGAAGGTACTGATCTGTAAGCAGTTTGGTTTTCACTCTTTTTTTTTTTCTGTAAATCCCATTTGACAGTGAAAATAGATTTATACATAGCTCTTGATACATTTAATCATCTGCTTGATATTTGGATCTTTCTCCAAGCCGGCCTTCATCAATTTTGATGAGTTTTATCCACATCATTGTTCTTCCCTTTGGTTTTGTACATCTACATTTAGATTTAAATAAAATTCTAGTGTTGTTCTGATTTTTCATGAAAGAAAATATCAACTCTAATCTCTCATGAAAAAAAAAAAGCTCTTTAGCTGTTTTCTTTATAGATTTTGTATAAATCTCCAGAAGTGACCTGATGTCTGTCCCAGGTATTTTCATTACTTTCAACCTCAAAATCTGTAGGAGGTTACAAGTTAATGCAGGCATTTTTCAGGATTATTTTCTGGTTTACTTCCTGATGTGGTAGCAAACATTTACCTCAAGGAACAAAGCATAGGTACTTCTGTGAAATCCTTGCGGCATCAGGCACGCCCATTCTCTTTTCTTTGAGTTAATAAATTTATACTTCTGAAGATAAAGAAGGAGAAAGGACTTATTTTTAATTGAGTACCACAGTGAGGACCCAACAGGTTGCAGGAGCACTTGAATCAAAGTCTGCTTTAATCTTCTTCGTTCCTGCATCATTAGTTATTGTACAAAATGAAGCAGCTCCAACACTTGAGACAGACTCTACCTGGGTGATAGTCTGCTTTCCTAGCTGGACTGTGGGAAAGGAGGATTTGGTCTGACTCAGTATCACTTTGACCCACTATGAAGCTGAGGATTTGTTCCCCATATAAGCCCTGCTGAAACCACTCTGCTGCCATTGAAAACTAACTTTTTTTTTCAATGAAAATGGAGTAGCAAAATGTTTCCAACCAGTTCCATCCCCAGATGGAGCAAAGGTCAGTGGGAGCAGTGCTTTGAACATGTGAAATGCTGAAAAATCCAGTTGTAAGCAGTGAAAAATCCAGTTACACTGAAAGAAAGGGTTCTTTGAACCAGCCCTTTGCCTCAAGTCCTGAGCAGTAAAATGAGAATAATATTGCACTTAATCTCTGAGATGGCTGTGGCAATAAAGGGGTTTGTATCTGCAGACAGCTCAACTGCTACAAGGATGAGTGCCTGGAAAACACCCCCAGGTGCTCCTGTGTCTCCCTTCAGCTCTGTGTCTGTGCCCTCTACAGCAATACCTGGGGTCACGGGTTAAAAAGGACAAAACAAGAGTAAAGGGGGGAAAGTATGTGCATTTGGATGAGTTGAGGTAAGAATTGACAACAGAGTGCCTTTGTAAATACCTTTTAACTGAATTATTTAATTTCAGATGCCTTCCAAGGACATTTTGAAGGAAGAACCATTGCAGGATCTAAAGAGGATTCTTCAAGAATTAACAAGCTCAGACAGTGACATTTCCTCTGTGGATCTCAGCAGCAATGGTGGGAGACAATCCCCCATAACAACCCTGAGGAATGCAGTGTAAGAATAATGGATTTATTTCTGTTGTGTGCTGTGTACTTACAGTGCCCTCTGAAACTGGGATCTGGCTCTTGATGTGCTTCAGGAGCAGAGTGGGACGTGGTTTTGCAAGAAGGTTGGGTTTACATGTAAGCTTGAGATAATCTGGAAGCTTCCAAAGCTTCTGTTGTTTGCCAGGTTCCTCAGGTGCTTTAGGTGGTAGGCAAATCCAAGGTGACCACACCATTTGCCTTTAGTGCTTGCTTTTATTTTTGTTCAGAACTCCTTTCTTCTTTTCCTGCCATATGTAAATATCCAAATGCAGGATTTTTTTTTTTTTTTTGCCAAGCAGGTGATAATGACAGTGGTACATGAAGTTGAAAAATTCAATACAGCACAAATTCTAATGTTTCTAATCCAGAACTTAGGGATATTTCATAGAGGAAAATGTAATTCATGAATTTTGATTAGGATTAAATCAAAACTGCAGCTGGAGAGGCTGCTAATGCGAGCATGGTGGAAAAGCACATTTTAGGAGAGTGAGAAGTGCTTTCACTTAGCTGAGTTGCCTGCTTCTTACAGTACTCATTTGAGGTTCAGTTTCTAAGGCTTTTTTAATACAGCCCCAGTCCTGAGCTTCTTTGTATTGTTTTATTCATACTGCTAAGATCTTCCTGGGAATTATAAAACAAAGCTGTTATGTTACTTTCATCCCTCTGAGAAAGAGCTCTGAAACGTATTTACGTTGTTTGCTTTTAATTTCCATGTATAAGACCTGGACACTCCATATGAGAGCTTCACATTCTCCCTGTGGATGCTGGCTAGCGTGACCCAACTTCAGCATAATCCTTCCAGAATGCAGGTTTTTTCCCCCTTTTTGCTTTCAGGGGTCTTGCCTGCTCACATCCTGCAGATCTTCAGCCCCAGGATGTTTCCCTGCTCCTTACATCCCTTGGTAAGTTTTCATTGGCAGCATTGATGTCAAGCTGGAACATTACAGAATATTACAAAAAATATAGTCCCGATACTGTATAATTTCCTAGGAATGTACTCAAATAGCTCTTAGCAGGTGCTGTTACAAAGTCTCTGTCGCACTTGCTACAAAATCTGTATCTTGTTGCAAAGCAGCTCCCTGGAGGCTGATACCAGCACACCCAAAATGGATAACTTCCATGTTACTTGTGTAATTAGCATGAATAGCATTGTCACGTTTTTGGAGCCTAGATTTAGGCTCTTGAGTTCTTTATTTGGATATTTGGATATGGATGTGCTTTTGAGAGGAATCAGCAAATGTTGTTGGTTTCCTTCCAAGTACTGGATGGTCAGTACCTTTTAAACTGTGGTGACATGAATTTTGTAATCTAAGCAGAAATATGAAGATGTGGCTTTGAGAAGCAGAGTTTGAAGATTCTAATCTTAACCACCTTTTCTTTTCTTGCCCAAAGATTATCCATTCTGTGAAAATTGCTTGCAGACACTGATATTGTTCTCTATTTAGAATTTAAGCCATTGTGCTTCAGAGATAGGCTCTGTTTATTGTGAGGAGTAACTACTCTGGGTACTCTTTTTGTACTTGTGAGCATTAAAGAAAATCTCCTGGGTAGTTACTGTCAGCCTTCTAGCAAACCAACTGCAGCATCTAGGGATTTTCCTAGTATCCAAAACAGCTGCAAGTAGGGTTTTTTCCCGTAGAAGACTGGAAGTAGTCGAGCATGGGGGGTTCATAATGGACAGGGAGTCTTGGGTTGTGAGCAGCCATGATATTCCCTGTTTGGGAAGTAAACGTGGAATAGAGAAGAGAACAAAAGCCATTTTCACATGCCAATGAGTTCAATAGCAACAAGCATGTTTGGTAAGGAGGCTTTAGTCTCCTGCTTGCATGGGGATCCCTCCTCTGGAGTGTGCTCACTGCTCTTTGTTTGGACATCTTCTAGGAAACTCATCCATCTGCTCGGCAGCACCTCGGTACACATCCTTCCCCAGGCAAGTCTCTCAGGAGGGCAGATACAGAGCAAGATCTCCAGTACACCTGCTCTTAACTACTCCACCTGATGACCTTGCAGCTGGCCCTGCTGCCTCACCAGAGCACAGCCCAGCCTCAGGGAAGGTTGGCTCTCTGGAGGGAGCAGCCACAGCCCCACAAATAGGTACGTCCAGTCCCGTTTCCTGATCCAAAGCGCTTGGCTGGGTCTCTTCCCAGCCAGTGCCTTCACCCTGTCCCAGTTCTGTTCAAGCAGAAGGTTTATTCTGTGATAAATGAATTGTGAGTCAAGTGTAGCAGCTAATTGATGTATAATGCAGTGAGAAGATAAATTCCATGCACTGCTAATTTTAAGGCCTGGTCAATTGCCATATTGAGGTTAAAGGGACTGTAAGGATGCTTGACATCAATATTCACAGTAACAAATATTTGTAATAGCTGTTGTGGTTCCTGTAACACATTTAGTAAAGTTCTGGGGTTTACTGAAAATTTTGGTGTAGATTTTATTTCCTTAGAACTTCAGTTTAAAAGGAATGTTTATATAATTTATAATGGCTTTTTTTTATTACTGTTGATGATGATATTATAATTTTTTTCCCTAGCTTCTCAGTCCAGGGAAACTAGTGAGCCCACACAAAAGAGTTTACAGAACAAGATGGAAAGCCTGCAAAACCTGGTGGCATCATTACAGATAAAAAAACAAGGTGCCAGAATCTACTAAAAATATTCCTGTTTTACTGAAAAAAAACACTCTCTCCAGAAACTGTTCTTGGTACCTGCTAAAGCATGACATGTGTTTTTAATAGCACACACTAGTTTTACTAGCAGTACCCACTTCTCCGTTATCCTGCTCCTGGGAGGGTAATTAGATTAACTCCACAATGCCCCTTAACTCTAATAAGCTTCAAGATCCTTAACATGTCAAGCATGGCAGCTGCTCAGGGGTGTCCTCGTGTGCTGTCATGGCCAGTTATTGGAAATTTTTAACAAGCCGATGACGCTTTCATGGAAACTGCAAGATTTCCAAAACTTTAGCTGCATGAGCTCCTGGGATGGCAGGATGCCAAATGAGATGGGATTTCTTTTCTCTGCACTTTTTTTTTATTGCATATTCCAGTTTCTTCCCCTTTGCCCCTTTAAGTCTCATTGCACAAGTTTGAGAAATTATTATTTCCCCTCATCACACAGTGCATTTGTGTCAGGGACATACAAGTGATGTAGGTAAAACGAATCAAGTTATTTATGTAAATAAGTCAAAGGTAAGTGTTCTCATTTTTGTTCTTTGCCACCATTAATATCCTCAGTGGTTTTTCTATATTCACATAAAGAATTGCAAACTAAAGCTGCATCTGTAAGGCCTTGGTAGGTACAGCCTAGCTTCTTGTGGGAGGACTTTATGAAGCTTCAGGTGTCCGCACCCGAGGCCTCAGCGTTTTGAACATAAGGTGGTAGTCAGCTAATCTGTTCTTCTGCTATTTTCAGCCACGTCACCAAGGATCAGGACTCAGGAGGTGAAGACAAAGAAATCCAAAGAAAAGGAGAGAGAGCTGTCCAAGTGAAGGTGCTGTATGCATTAGTGATTGCATTCATGTAGGTACATTGTGTTTAAAATATGTTATGTTTTTACAGATTAATAATAAAAGCCCTTACAATTTCTTTTTCTCTTGTTTATAGCTCTTATTTTAAATGAGCAGGAAGTACAGAGGAATAGAAAGGGACCTTAAAAATCATCCAGTCCCGCCCCTGCCACGGGCAGGGACACCTTCTACTAGCCCAGGTTGCTCCAAGCGTTGTCCAACTTGGCCTTGGACACTTCCAGGGATCCAGGGGCAGCCACATCTTCTCTGGGCAACCTATGCCAGGCCTCACCACACTCACAGGGAAGAATTTCTCCCTATATCTAAGCTAAATTCTTCCTCTTTAATTTGAACTCCATACTGTACCGTGATTCATTTAAGCAGAATGGGCTCATCAAACTTAGTTCGAGTCTTGTGTGGGGAGAAGAAATTACTGAGTCCTTCCTAAGCTGTCCTCAGTTATTGCCAGGAGTATTTTAATTCAAGGAATTTTTTTAGATTTCCTAATAATTTTTTCCATGGTTTCTGATAGTTTTTGCAACAGTGTTGCTAGCTCAGTCGAAATATTAATAAAAGCATCTCCCCTTTCCTAGGAATCGGTTGCACTGAAAATGAAAGGATTGCTTTAGATGGCTCATGTATCACAGTTTGGACTTGCCACACATATTGGACAAATCTACCAAAATTTTCTTAAGAGGAGAGTCAGGTGTAGAGAATAAGAGCCCCTGGGAAAGGTCACTGGTAAGTGCACTCCCAGTTGTGTTCAAGAAGCAAAGGTAAAAAGAATTTCTGAAGCTGCAGCCCTGTGCCAAGGGCAGGGAGCAGGTGGAGGGGTCAGAGAGCCAGAGGGAAGGGAGGGACATCTGCCAATCCAAAACAGCAGCTTAACATCCTTTTGTTGGAATCCAGCAGAGCTGGGGACAGGTCTGGGCTTCCCCCCTGCCACCAGCAGCAGGCAAGGAACAGGCTCGTAGACACACGAGCCTTAGAGCAGCTGAATACAACCTGGCCTCTGCAGCCCTGACATCGCTTGTTATTCCACATCGTGCAGGTGGATGGCACAGGAGGACTGTTAGGCCAGGCTTGCCCACAGCAAGGACACCACAGATGGCAACCAACCCCCCAGAGAGAAAACCTAATACCAGGCTAATATGTGAAGAGACTCCGAACGGTAAGTTCGACTCCCAGAGAGAATGTGGGATGGGCATGGGTTTTGCAAAACAAACAAGCTGCAGTGAAGGCTTTTGTAGGAGATTTTAATATGGTTTATGCCCAGTCCCCTCAGGCTGCTTGCACAGCTCACCATCCAGCTGCAGCATTCGCATTTGTGCACCAAACTACTTCACAAAAAGGAATAGTTTGTGTTTCACCCGAAAGTAATCAAATTGTCTAATTCGTTGTAAGTTTGTTGTCAGGGGTATGAGCAGGTGAACTTTAGAGGTAGCTCTGTGGCTGCAGGCTTTGACAAGCTGTGAGTGAGACAGTTTGTTGTTTGCTTGGAGATCTCCTGAGCCACCGGCTGTTAGATCCACGCAGGAATGTCAACAGTAAGTTGTTTCTCACATTGCACTTCACTGGTCTCACAGCCAGGACCTTGTATTAGCAGTCAGCCATTCCAGCAGCATCTTTTTTATGCAGCAAAGCAACTTTGTTTAAATCTACCTTCACCTTTGACCAAATAGATTGTTCAATAATGAGAAAACACCCCTGTGAACGTGGAGAAAATACTGATAGCTTCCTCCAGAAAAACTGAAATCCAGATTTTTTTATTTTGCCATACACAATCCATTTAATTTACATAGCATATAGGTCCTGCTGGGCAAGCAGTGATGTGAATGGCATAATAATTTACAGGTTGTAGCAAAAGTTTGGTGCAGGTCTTTGTGGAAACTGCAGCTAATCATTCAGCAAGATACAATCATAAGGACTGTGAGTTGTCTGTGGGATCAAAGCACAGGGTGTTTAATTTAAAAAATAAATTGTTCTCAGTTTGAAAGGCTTCTCAGTGTTGGTCTGTTTGACATGTTCACCATTGCATTAGAGAATCTATTCTAGCATAGGTTAAGTAGCTTCCTGGTGAATAACTTAATCTAATAGCACAGTTAATCTCCTCAGCCAAGCCTCAAACGTGCGTATAAATACGCTCAGGCGGCAGCGGCTGTGTGACAAGTGCTTTTTAAGTTGACAGTATCTCACTGTTTGAAGAGCTTGCATTAGAGGGGAAGAGATTTGTAATCACCTTGAAATGAAATGTTTTACTTTGACTTGAGGGATTTCTGAAGTTCACCTTCTATCGCAGCTGTATATTAGGTATAGTGTCCACTTCAGTTTATTGTTAGAAAAGACAAGTGCAAAGAATGTGACTGAGGTTGTTTGACTTGATAAAAATCAAAACTCCTACCTGCCCATGCGGTTGTTCCTTGGCCTTAGTCTTTCTCCCTCTTCACCGTCCCCTCAATACCCGCCAGGACTTCCTTGAGCTGTTTTGTGGCTAGGTCTGCAGGAGCAGGCAGCCCAACCCATTCCCATTGAACAGCTGGTATCAACGTCCCAGTAAGAACAACTCCTACACTTGTTCTTCCCAGCAGCCCTAGCATTGTCCCACCAACTGAATGCCCATTAACCCACCAGATGCACGAGGTCAGTCTCTGAAGTTCATCTTCCAGTCTTTCACCAAAGCCATTCCATTTCACACATTCAGACTGCTCCGCCACGCAGAGCAGGAAGGAATTAGCAAAGGCTTTTAGATCAGTGATGTGCTTTTTGAGGTAAATCTTCCAAATCAAAGTGCTAATTTGTATACTCGCAGTTCTCCTACAAAACTCTGCTCTCCCAGGCCAAGCTCACTCTAGGGAAGGGCTCTTTGCGGGCCAGAGCTTGGTTCAGCATTATGGAAAGAAAAGCTTGCTCAAGTGCCAGCATGTATTTGTACCCAAAAATATAAAAAAGCAGGACAGCAGAGCAGCTTTCTGCTTCTATCATATAAAGATATCAACTAGCTGAAGCTGGAAGTATTCTACTTCATCTGGCATACTAGAAGGCCACAACTTAAAATAAATTCAAGCTGAAGAGCCTGGTCTAAAAAAATAAGTACAAGTTTAAGCTGAGTATTTGCTAACAATACTCTAGTGTTATTCCTCAGTAGGCAGAATATACCACCTGACTCTGTTCCAGCCAGAACCCTATTCCCTAGCTATCACAGCATTCCAGGGTTTTTTTCAAGCCTGTTCCCACCCTGACAAAGTAATTCATTAAGCCGAGACAGTCCTTTCTGACCTTTGCTCTCCCCTCAGCAGGAGAGGAGCTGCCTGCCAAGCCTTTCATTTGAGCCGAGATGATTGCTGGACAGTAGGGGGTAGCGAATGAACTATTTTGGGGTTCAACCTTTTGTTACTCCCAAGAGTGAGGGCCGCTTCTCAGCAGTTCCTTAGCACTAAGATATCAGGTCAAGTGGCTCACTTGGATCAAAGTTACCAAAATGAGTGAGGTCACTGTTCAACTGGTAATGAACTGTCAATCTGAAAATGTTTATTGTTTACTTAATACATTACATAAATTAAAACACTTAAGTTCCTGTTACAGTGTTGGTAGCCACGCCTCCCAGTACGCTTCCCCAGCCCAAGCAGACACTACCAAGATGCATCCCATAGCCCCACTCAAAGTAACACTAACTCAAGTCCAGGGTCCAGATCCACCTGGACAGGCAGGTGCTTGGAATGCTGCTCGTGCCTTCTTAGCCTACCTTGTGTCCCTTCAGCACGCACTTGAAGTTGATTTTCAGGTTGCCAAAACATTTCCTAAAGGGGAGGGCAGAGATCCGCTGCTCATGTGGTTCGACGTGGGATTTCCAGGGCTCTGCACGTGAGAGGGTCTCCTAGAGAAGAAGGGGAGCCGATGATTCACCTAGGCAGGTCTGCCATTAGATCAGCAGCTTCCACCTTCCCGTTAATGGTATCCCCACCACTGATGAACAATTTGATCTTCGTGTTCAGTCACTAGGGTCCTGTTACTGCACTCTTCCCAGCGTCTGACCTTCCCATTCTCCACCAAGATAAATTTCCACTCTACTCTGGTGTCCACGGGCAGACTGATGGATTCGGACCAGAAGCCGTCCTTGTCGCACTTGAGGGGGACGTAGCTGTGCCACTGGCCCAGACACTCGTGGTCCCCCGTGACACCGATGAGCTGCGCGTCGGAGTGGGTGATGTAGTGCACACGGAAAGCCACGTGGATGTTCTGGAACATGGGGGGCACGGCTGCAACTCTCTTTGCTTTCGAGTCCCCATCACAGCAGTCTCCTTGTTCCCATTCCTTGCTGTCTGAGTCTTCCATGCTGCCATCCTTGCCACCCTCCCCTTCGACCAGGTGCTCAGAAACAACTTCCCACTCTTCATGGTCCAAGTCCCGACTCTCAGCTGGCTGACGTGGCTGCTCCTCACTTTTGTCCTTACAGTCGCCGTCAGAGGCTCCTGCCAAGTTCATCATGCACCATCCGTCACTTGCCTGTCCCACCTGGGCTACCAGTTCGCCTGCCTGGCTGCCGGCCATACCAGCTGGATGCTCCCCCGAGTCCGTGACACCCTGCTTCGGGATCAGCTGCTCCAGCTCCACAGGTTCGCCCGAAACCGCACCGCTCGGGACATGGTTAAGCTCTTCCCTTGAAACAGCCGCCAGATCCTCTCCTGGCTTCGGAGGGCCGCCCGGGGCAGCAGCCGCCACCCCCCGCCGCACCGGCTCCCCGC
>VXAD01002582.1:267142-278446 GCA_013399195.1 Dicrurus megarhynchus
CCGCGGTCGCGGGCCATGGCCGGGCGCTGCAGCAGCGGGACCCCGCCGGAGCCGCCCCCCCGGCGCCGCTTTAAGCCGGGCTCCGGATCGGGGGAGGAGCCGCCCCGGGCCGGGCGGGGCTGGGCTGAGCCGCGCCGCGGAGGCGGTGGAAGGGCAGGTCGGAAAAAACTCCCAAAGTCAGGGCGGAGAAAGTTTCGAGTCTTCCCGTACCCACACGCCTTTTCTGCCTTCTCTCGGAATTGTTAGGGTTGCAAGGGACTTCTGGAGATCATCTAGTCCAAGCCCCCTGCCAGGGCAGGGTCACCCAGGGCAGGTTTAATTCTAGCAGCGCTGGTGGGCTTAGATGCTTCAGCAGGGGTGTGCTGACGGGGTCGGATTTGGTGGTAATTTTAATGCTTGTGCTGGTGAAAATCCCATCCTGCTCTGGTATCTTTGAGAAATGAGATGGATTCGCTACTNGCAAGTGACATTTAGGGAGAACGGCAACGGGTTAAGCTGAGCGCCGGCAAACCCCAGTCTTCGCAGGCTCGGGCAGCCCGAGACACCCCGAGCATCGCCTCCCCGTCCCGATACCTGTGACCGCCGCGCTCCCCCGCCGGGGCCCCTCTCTGCCGGCCGCCGCCTCCCCTCCGCNAGGGTTGCAAGGGACTTCTGGAGATCATCTAGTCCAAGCCCCCTGCCAGGGCAGGGTCACCCAGGGCAGGTTTAATTCTAGCAGCGCTGGTGGGCTTAGATGCTTCAGCAGGGGTGTGCTGACGGGGTCGGATTTGGTGGTAATTTTAATGCTTGTGCTGGTGAAAATCCCATCCTGCTCTGGTATCTTTGAGAAATGAGATGGATTCGCTACTGATTTTGTAACTTCTTCATCATACTCCAATGACTACAGCTGGATTCCTTAACATGGCCCTGCTTTCCTGGCTTCTATACTATGCTCAGGAAGCTTTTTGGACTACAAGGACTTCAGAGTCCGTTAGTGCAGAGGATATTTGATGCTTATTTAAATTTACCTTCATTTTACTACTCTTGAAGTGATGATGTCAAACCTTATTTCAAAACTGAGCGGTTATACAGATAAGTCTTACTAGAAAATTAGTAAATGCACATTGGGACTTTTTATTTTGAATTGGCAGTTCCGGAGTGACAAACTGTGAAAATGTTTGTAACACCAAAGATTAACACCAGGGAAGGAGTGAGGGGAGGCAGTTTCCCTTGGTTCTGATTGCTGCCTTTTTTTAATCCATTCTCTTTATCTGACCAAAGGTGTGGTCATGACTGGACTTCTAAAGCCCACTGATGAGATTTTGCCCACTATCTCATTAGAAAAGAGAATGGCTAAGTGGATGTCCCAATAAGTCTATTTCCACTGTGTGAACTTCTTAATCTTTCAGTGTCAGAGCAGCTCTCCCTCAGCTTAACGGGACAGTAAATGTCAATCGAATTTATAGAAGCACAAGTGTGCAGCCTCCGTGGGGCAGCTCCCTGGCTGACATGGAGGAGGGTGGCAGTGCAGACACACAGAATTCGTGATCTAAATATCTTCCGTTTCTTTGCTTACCACAGTAGCTGAGGAACCATCTCCTCCAGCAAAGTGCTGAGCTGGTGCTTAAGTCAAAATATCTATTTTGGTACTTGGCTGTCTGTGATGTGTCCTGGCATGAGCTAAACGTGCACTGCTCACATCTCCTGCTCAGTGACACAGGGGAAGAAAAGAGCTGAGGAGGCAGGACGTGCCTGGGCACTTTCTCAGTGACTGAGGGCTCGGGTGCACTCTCTCTTGCCACTGTCGGTGCTTCAAGGTGCAGCTCAGCCTTGCTGCTTAAAGCAGACCCTCGGCTGTGATGAGCTGTGCTAACTACTGAAACTTTGCAGAGTAGGTGATGTTTTTGCAGTTTACTTACATTCCTTTTTTCGTAGCCTTCAAAACAGAGCCAGTTCCCTACTGAGTGTCTGTGCACCACCTTGCTGAGCTGGGATTGCCAGTTAGGGCACCTACACACTGCTGTTCTCTAAGTACTATGTGTGCACTGCAATTTAAACTCCCCAGTCACTCCCTGGAGCAGAGCAGACACAACCCATTAATTATTGTAGCATTACACTAAAAGGGCATCCTTCTGCCCGCCCTCAGCACAGATGAAGGGGTAGTGTTTGGAGCTGCTAACCCCACATTTCTTTCCCTAAGCATATTTGATAAGACAGCTTAGGAAGGAAGAGATATCAAGCAAACACAGCCTAGCAGAGACTATTGCAGGAATCCTTAAGGAAGATTTTGTTTTGAAGATACAGAAATGCACAGCATGAAAGGCAGGGTGCTGCTTTAATGAGTAGAGTAAAGGTCTTCCCTGCTTCTATTCCTCTCCATGCTCATTCAGACCTCTTCTGGTGCCAAACTTTTTCACCCAGTACCTGCAGAAGAAACTAAAGCCAAGCACCCTGATTGCTTTGAGTGCTCAGGGTCATTGTTGTTACCACAAATGTATTTGGATCTTTACAAAAAGAGGGAGTCACAAAGTTTGTGATAAAGACACAAGCTTGCTGCACAGCCAGGCAGGGGAAGACAGCTCAGTAAGCCACATTCCCAGACGAGTCTTGCACAGTCCCCAGAGGACCTTTCCCTTTCACAGGCAGCGTGGATTTCTGTGGATGAAATGAGTTGTACTTGTGCCTGTAACAGTGATCGCCTGTGCAGGCAGCAGCCAAGGCGTTTGCTTTGCAACTCCTTCGCAAAGGATGCTTTGCTTAGGATACCTAGAATTTATTTGCTATCTCCTGTTTTTTTTTTAAAACAAGGGTCTGGGTGAATACTAAGGTGAAACTCCTGAACTGCCGATCACTGACTGAGTGTTAGAAGCACAGATGCTGCACAGGGGAGAACTGAGAAGGGTCACTGGGGGCTGAGGTTCCTGTTCTGAAGCAAGTGCATGGACCATTGTGGACAATAACGTCCCTTTGGAGGCTTTGGTCCCTTGTCCTCTAGGAATTCTTGAAGTGCTCACATCCTGTAGAACTAGAACTTGGAGACCTCTGTCTCCTAAGAGGGTTTCCAAAGCAGATAAACAGAAATGCTCCAAACTGGAACTGAGATTTTTTTTTTTAAAGCTTTTATCGGAACCAAACAAGGTGTCTTTACAATAAAAGGGCAAGGAAACAAATTCTTAAAGCCTCAGGGACGCAATTCTGTTTCTAATTAATTCAAGACTTCAGTTTGTTCTCACAGTCATTCCTGATGTGGCATTAGTTTGGAGAGCAGTGTTCTGTGAGCAAGGCTCCATTGCACCACTGTTTGCTCAGCAAGTGGGAGAGCATTGGAAAAGCCACACGTGACTTTGCGGAATTCCCAGCTGGCTGGCCCAAGATCAGGAGCCTCAAGCCTGACGCCTTCCCACATTTCAGAACCAAAACCAAAACAGGAGGGCGGGTATTTACTCTCCCAGCTCTGTGAGCGAGGCAGCAGCCAGAGCTGCTGTCGGGAAGGGCTGGCCCACGGGCAGTGTCTCAGAGGAGCTCTGTTATTCAGCTGTGCCATCTAGTGTGGTGACGGGGAATCTCCAGTGATTCCATGTGCTTCTGTCCCGCTATCCTGGCTCTGACAGAGGCGGCTGGGGGTGTATTTAGGGAGCTCCTGTGAGCCTGGCCGCTGCCTGATCCCGGGGAGAGAATGCTTTTAAAGCCTTGCGTGTGTACACTGCTTCCTCCAGTTCTGCGACGGAACAAAATGGGAACGTGAGTAAGTAAGAAAGAAATACAAATCCGGGAGCCCTGTTACTCCCTGTGGATGTGCTGGAAGTGCCACAGGCAGCTCTGTTGCTGGAACAGATGGCAAGTGCTGGTGCTGCAGCAATGTGCTTTGGGAGTTACCCCTTGCAGTAGCTGCAAGGTATAACCGTGTTCAGCACCACTGGTCCTTCCAGTGTGAAGAATTCCTGTTCTAGTTTAATGGGAAATGGTCAGGTGTTAAAAGGAGATGGGAAAAGGAACAATGTCACATCTCCTTTTCCCATCTTAACCCTAACCCACAGAGCTTTGACTAAAGTAGCCTCCCTAGGAGCCAGGTTAAAATCTAAAATTCAAGACTCTGATGCCCTGCAGATTTTCCAGGCATTTGTTCGATGCTTTCTGTGTTGGATCCCCACCCAAGCAGGTAGAAAAATGGGAAGGGCAAAGTATTCATGCACTTTGGAGGAAACTGTGACCCTGACTGGCATTCTGCCCCATCCCTCTCCCATACTATTTGGAGTATCTCCGCTGTGAACACTGGACACTCTTGTGCAACATTGCACAGCAGTCAGCAGGTGGCACAGGAGGAGTATGGCTGGCAGGGAAAAGCTCTTCCCTCCCAAACAGAGAGGAGATGCTTACTCTCAGTTGCTGTTAACTTCTTGAAGAGTGGTTAGTTAGTAATGAGGACACCCCAGATCCAGACCTGCTTTCCATTATCAGCCATTAAAATCTGGAAGGCCGCTAAAAGGGACCTCAGGGGTCCACTTGAGGCCTGGTGTCATTCTTCTTTAAGAACAGTGACCCAGCCTGGACAGAGATGTCACCTCCCAAGCTCTTACCCAGGCTGAGAAGCACAGAGCACACAGCTTTTCCATGTATTTTTAAGGACACGGGTTATGAGTCTGAGTTTTCTCTGCTGTTTTTCCGTATTAGAATGCATTTCATCCTTGCTTAGCTGACCCAAAACATCCAAGAGGTCTAATGCCATTCTTTCCTACCCACCCATAGTCATCTGACTTGGAATTCCTTCTTGGGTTTGAGGTAGAGCTTATTGCTTGCCCTGCCGCTCTTACTGCATTTCCTGTGCTTTCTCTGGACTTCTGTACTGTGACAGTAGTGTCAATGACAGCTTTCCCTACATCCCCTTTCTCCTAGATTTGTTTCCCATGAGCCATTATTTGCCAGCTTTTTCAGTTTATTAGTCACTCTGTGCAAGCCACACTTTCTATTTTGTTGTTCTTCATTTTCCATTTCCCCAGCTGGTACAGCTGCATTCCCGGTGCCCTTTCATGGTTGGTGCCCATTGCTTTTTATCTCCTCCCAGGCATAAACCAAAGTTTAATATATTTGGCTAAATTGTCTCAAGCTCATCTCAGACTTCACTGAAGTTGTGGTACTCAGCAGCTCTTAGAAATTGAACCATAAATGAGATTTTCCAGCAAAATCCTGCTGACAGCCTCTCTTGGTTGTCTCACATCCTGGAGACATCATGCTTTGGCTTCCATGTGGTTCTTTACATTATCAGGCTCATAGGAAAATGCGGAATAAAAGCCAGGTGAAGCGTGGTATAATTTCACACTCTTTCTTTGACTTAGGCCAAACCTTTTTAGAAATTCTGAATATGTGTGTTGATGGTCCTGTATTTTAGATGCCGCTTTCCTAAATCTGCAAGAAAATTGTATTGTTTTATAAATGACATGATTTAATTCAAAATGGGGGCGGGGGGTTGTGTTGTTTTCTGTGTTGCCTGGCTGTTTACCATGTGGGGCCTCCTGGGAAAGGATTCTCCCACGTGGTCTGTAAGCTCTGATGGTAGTGCTTATCTTCATGACCTGAAGTTTGATTACAGGGCTGGCATCACAAAGTTGCAGGGAGGTGCCTTCACTGGTGGTATATATTTTTCCTCCCTGAAATAAAAAGCCAGGGATATAAAACAAGGCAGCAGCAGGAATCTCAGGGATCTTGCGCCTGCCTTGAAGCGCAGTTTCGGTGCCATCAAATCTGCGCGTCCCGCTCTGAGTCTGTCCCCGCAAGTTCCTCTTTTCCGTCTTCAGTGTGTGAGGGGGGATGTCTCCAGTCCCTTAGTCATGTGCTGCTTGGGTCTGATGACAGGAGAAGGCATCAAGTCC
Organism: Dicrurus megarhynchus; assembly: GCA_013399195.1. Lineage (NCBI taxonomy): Eukaryota > Metazoa > Chordata > Aves > Passeriformes > Dicruridae > Dicrurus > Dicrurus megarhynchus. The sequence continues at coordinate 272,989 of VXAD01002582.1, forward strand.
TTTCCCACACAATCCTGTCAGAGGGCAGGGCGAGCCCTGAGCCAGCACCCGATGCAGTGGCTCCATCCTGAGGCCCCAGTCACATGCTAGAACCATGGGGGGGGGCACTTTTTTGCTTCCCCAAAGTGTTCCCTTTGGTGCCATGTGACACAGCTGACCCACACAAGGTATTGCAGACTGTGCTGAAGCCTAATTGCAGTGATCCTAGGGCCCAGCTCTGCTTTTGGCCTATATTGAAGATATTAAATGCTGAGAATTGAGTCTGGCAAGCACCCAAGTGCAACATGGCACTGGGGCTGGAGCCTGGGATCTGGCAAGGAAAGGGGACAGAAGAGCTGGCTTCTGGAAGAAGCACGGACCTAGAAATAGCCAAAGGGTGCTGGGTTGCTCGGCTTTGTTGTCAGGCACCGTTTTCCTTCCCTTTCCCCTCAGTGTTTTTAACTCGGTGCCTCTTCTGTGCTGAGCAGACGATACAAGCAGTTGAAGGCAGCGTTGCTGTCGGCAGCTGTGGGCAGTTGTCCTGGAGGGAGCCTGGCGTCCTGCCCGTCCAAACAGTCCCGGGATTTTGTTTACTGCGCTGGGGTAAAGCCCTGCTACGCACCGGTGCCGGCACATCGTGGGGCCAAAGCTTCGCCTTCAGCAGGAATTCGGAGCCACGACTTGCTGCAGAGCCTGGCTCTGCACCGCCCTCGGGGGCTGGGAGATACAGGGAAAACAGATCCTAAGGTAGGAGATCCCATAGCCTTCCTACCAGGATTAGACCCCTAGGCTAGCCTTCGTTCCTTTAACCCTTTGCATGTCATTTCCCTCGTCCTTCTCCTGACCTGGTCACTTGAGACCACCACCTCTGGCACATTTCCAGGGAAGCTGGTGGCTGTCATGCCCTCAGGCAGTGCTGCCCGGGCCCGGGATGGGAGCTGAGGGCTGTCCCACACACAGGCTCGTTGTCTGAGCTGGCACAGGAGCTGTTTGTATCCAGGCTGACATAGAAAGCATTTGTTTTCCAGTGGCTGCCATTGGCCAGCCGGGGATAAGGATGACTCATTCTGGGCCTGCCAAGTGTGCGTTTAAGCGCAATGGACACTGGCAGTCAGGGAGAGACTTCCAGTGTGAGCCTTTTTGGTCTTTCCTCATCTGTGGCAGCGAGTTTGGTGCACTTTAAGGATGGACACTCCAGCTTTTGTGCATGGGAAGGCTCCAGAGAGCTCGGCTGTGCTGCTCTGGAGTCATTGGTGCTGCCTGCTAGAAGATACTTACACTGCAGAATTTTAATTAGAGTCAGTTGATTGCCTGAGTAAATCATAATGTGATGTAGGCTGGCAAGATCATCTAATTGCAGCCTCCAATCCCTATGTTTACTTCAGGAATGACGGGGGAAGATCTCAGGCTGTGATATAAGACAGTCTCATTACAAAGCAGACACTGATTGTAGGTTTGCAGCCTCTCCCAAATGCAGTCAGTGGAGACTGTGAAAATCCCTGTCTCTATCTCTCTCTGCAAGACCTCCACTTTTCCTCAGTAAAATTTATTGAGAGGTGTGTGCATCTAGGCTTTAATGCAGCAGCAGACATTCTAGGGGCCAGAGTCTGCTCTTGAACTCGTTCAGATCAAAAAGCAGTTGAGAATGGGCTACAAAAAGATCACGATGAGACTCCTCGAGTCTTTCCTATGGAGCATCCCTCACCTTTGTATGTCGGAGTGGCATTTACCTGGGACAGCACTGTCAGGTGAGGGAAACATGTGCCATTGGTTTGCTCATTTTAAACGTGCCCTCCCTAGTGCAATTCACTTAAAACTAGGTATAAGTTGAAACTCAGTCAAAGCCCCAAATGGAGCAAATAAATGGAACAGGTCTCTCTCTCTGTCCCCTCCCTGGGAAGGTCTGGGTCAGGGGCTGGGGTGCCACTGCGGTGGGATTTGGGCCCTGAAGTCCCACTGATGGCTGTAGACTGTAATCCTCCCCTTTTTAGGAGGCATACACACCATACTCTGGGGAAAAAAGTGCATGATCACCATGGATTCTGTTTGATTTAGAGGTTCTTCATAATGTCTGTCGTGTCCAGGGTCAGCAGGAGAGGTTTTCAAGGCTGGAGGGTAAAGTCTCTGCTCTGCAGTGTCAGATATTGATGGGGAAGTGTGTGACTGATGAAATACCTGACCTGCATGACTAACCCGACTCTGTTAGCCACGTGTGTCAGAAACCTGCCCACTCCCTATAGCTCTCCCTAGAGTAAAATCAGAGACACATTTTTATGGTGATTTGGGCTTTGTTGTCTCCTTCTTTGTAAGGCAAGAGTGAACAAAATCCTGGTCTGGTTTTGCATTTCTCCAGACCTTTTTTTTTGCCAGGTTCTCCTTTGCTCTACTGCTGGGAACAGCCATGGGCTCATATCAGCTGTGGTTTTGGTTCTCCTCCCTGGCTGCTTCCACACTTGAGCTTATCCCTTGGCGTACAGAGGGTGTTTCCAGTAGTCCAGGGCTGTTTGCAGTGCTCAGCAGCAGCAGAACAAGTAAACCTGGTTCATCCTGGAGCTGCCTCAAGGGCTGTATAGAAAACTGAGGGCTTGGAAAACTGTGTCAGTCTCTGTGGGCAATGCTCAAGAGTATCAGATCAAGCACTTGAAAAGACAGCGTCCTTCCTCTTGCAATCTGCATTGCAGAAGCTAAAACCTGAGTTGAGGCAGTAAAAGTCTGACAGGAGGAGCTTTACTGATGAGATTGGCTTGGCACTGCAAGCCAGGCCCTCAGCAAACCTGTGTAAGTTACCCAGACAGTGGCACTTGCCAGAGCCTCCCGTCCATGCCAGCGCATGCCTGCAGCTTGCTTGCCTTCCTTTCCCATCAAGGTCTCTGTTTCACGGCCACTGGTGCCATTCTCCCTCCCCAGAAGGTATTTCCTGGTTCAGCAGGGAGGGCTGTAGCACTGCTCTGTGCCAGTGCTGGAAAGGAGGTGTTTTGAGTGAGGGGTTCAGGTTTGTGTGAGGGGAGAAATCCTGGTGAAAAGGACAGCGAGGAAAAGGTGGCCTGGAGCGACGCTCAGTCCCACACAGGCAGCACAGCTTGGCACTCCTGAGTCATGAGGCTCTTGCTGCACAGGCAGATGAGTCAGGGGAGCAGCAAACCCAACTAGAAGCAGCTGATGGGTGCGAGTGGCTGCACTGGCTTATTTTGGTATAGCTCAAGTTATGAGAAATATGGTTGTGTGTGCGTGATTCTAAAATGTGCCACATGGCCTATATCACAATTACAACATGCATGTGTGTGCGAGTGGCTTACAATCCACAAGGACTGCGGTTGTTTAGCTGGGGAGTGTCCAAAAAATGAGTCAGGTCCCAATTTCAGAAGGAAAAACATTTTTGCTGCTAATCTCATAACAGTTAAAAGTATTTGATTTCCTCAGAAGCAAAATTAAATGCTATTGTAGGCAAATGTCCCATCTCCTGAGGTGTCACTGTCCCAAACCTGGAAGTCAAGCAATGCTCTAACCCAAGAGCAAAGTCTGCTCTTACAAAAGCACCAACTTTACTCCCAGCCCTCTCCAAGGTCGCTGATGGACCCAGTAATTGCAGCATAGCTCTGCCCTACAGTGAACTGTTTTCCTGCCAGCAGTTCATTTGCCTCTGTAGGAAGAATAAATTAAAGTTTGAGACAGTGAAATGTGATCACTACCCACTTACAAACCTTTCAGAAATGTCTGAAGTCTCAGCTGAAATCAGGATCTTATAATTAGGTTATGATTTTATTAATTAAGCATAGAGTGCTAGAAACTCACAGTGTGTGTGTGCATTCTCTGGTGACAAGGATGTGTGTGAGCTGTGCAGGGAAAGCAGAAGGGCAAAGCCTCTGGAAACCTTTTCCTTGTGTGTTACTGATGCACTTGGGTGTTTCCCAAGAGCTGCTCCTCCAAGGCTGGGAGTGTTCTCTGCATGCAAGGCTTGTGCTGCTGTCCTTCTTGGTCCTTGCTGTAGAACTGCAGCCAGCACAGGCTCTTTGTCAGGACATTGGGAATGGGAAGGACCTGCAGGTTCCCTGTAGCGTGTTTAATGTTGTGTGGAAGAGCTGGGCAGCCAGGTACCACAGATCCATAGAGGGAAGCAGACTGCAAACATCATGCAGCAGCAGGAGACGAGTGACAAGCCGACCCAAATTGTAGATAAGACAGAAACTGATGGAGTGTTTATTAGTACAGCACTTTTCTAGTTGCAGCTGCATTTTCAGCGTTGAGATGAAACTGCACTTGGTCCTGGAGAGGGTGTTAGATGTCTCTGTCTGCCCCGAGGTCACAGCTCCTGAAGGAAGCAGTGCAAGGCCTGGATCCAGTCAGACGTGGTGTGAACAGGTCTGTCAGCAGTGGCAGATGATTAAGTAAGGGCAAGCATGATTCCTATCTTGGGTGTCAAAGTCCAGAGATCCATGAAGTGCTATGGATGCACACAAAGAGACAAGGAACAATACCCCACCCTCCTGTGTGCTGTTCCAGCCCTCTGTTGTGGGCAGCATTAAACAGTCACTGAAGAAATGTCTGATAGTTACGAAACCACAGGAGTAGGATTAAGGGTTTCTGGGGTCTGTTCTGATTTGGCTGATACCATGCTCCGTGATTTCCTAATTCCAGCCCTGACAAGCTTTTCCTGCCTTACATGGACCTCAAGGAGCCAAGCACCTGGTGTTGTACAAACTGAAGGAGCCACATCACAACCTCAGTAAGTCTGGCTTTTTATATTAATTAAAAATATTTCCAGTGCACGGGACAGCATGTCCATGCTTTCCAGAATGTGGGCCTCGTGTGCCTCTTCTCTCAGTAATATCATCGTGATGCTGGAAAGGGAAGATGTGCCTCTGCTTGTTTCAGGGATCTGTAATGATGACACACGATTGTGCCTTGAGCCAGCAGTGCACCCACTGCATTCCCAAGCTGCACTCAGAGGTGGAGCCACTCCTCACGGGAGTATTTGCAGGGTATCATGGCTGGTGAGCACTTCCTTGGCTTCCAAAGGTAATATAATTTGCCAAAATAAAGAAAATAATTTACACTGGGAATCTAGAAAATCTGTATGGAGGAACGATGTGGTTCTATGCATCACATGGGTAGATTTTTATGGAGAAATAAATCAAAAAGCTGAATTAAGCAAACACAAAATACTGCAGGAATCTTTGCTTGATCTATAAATATTTGTGCCAGGGTTCAGCTAAAATATTTTACAATGGAAGGGCAGAATGATGGTTTCAGAGAGAGAAATCCCATGGAAGAGTCTTTCTAAGGGGAGGGTTCTATTGCTGTAGTTAAATTAGCCTTCAAAACCAGATTCTAATTATGTACTCTGTTTCTGGTTTTTGGAGAGATGGTGATGAAACAGGACTAAGAACACCACTCTGGAATGGGAATCTAAAGGAAAGCAAGCTGCCAGAACAACTTTTTTTCTTTCTTTCCTTTTCTCTCTCTCTTTTTTTTTTTTTTT
>VXAD01002582.1:278961-298213 GCA_013399195.1 Dicrurus megarhynchus
GCCCCCGCAGCCCAGCCTGGCCGAGCCCCGGCGGTCCCTGCTCGGCAGCGGCGGCAGCAGCAGCAGCAGCCATGAAGTCGCTGTGCCTCGTCACCGTGGGGGTCCTGGCCATGACGCTGCTCATCGCCAGCATCTCCTTGCTGGTCGCGCACGTCTTCCAGACGGTGGTGGATCTGCAGGTGAAGCAGGTAAAAGCACTACCGCGTTCCCATCCCTGTCCTTGTTTACCGGTTTATTCTCTCTGAAAATAGCCGAGGGAGGGAGGGAGGGAGGTGGCTCCCTCCTTGCAGCAGGTGTAAGTGGGCGGGTGGGCAGGAACATCCCTGGGCTGTGAACCCCCCCTGCCCAGTGAGCCCCCCCCGCCCAGCACCACCCCGCTGGGCTGGGGCTCAGAATGGAGCTCAGGCTGCACTGGTCCCTGGGCTGGATAAAAATTGGCTGAGGATGGGTAAAAATNTTTTCCTTTTTTTTTTTTTTTTTTTTTTTTTTTTTTTTTTTACTGCCTGGGTGGAACCGCAAAAATTCTGGCTTTCCAAACAACTGTGACATGTGACCTCAGAACCTTTCATAAGCAAAAATATCCAAAAGGGCACATAATAACATAACACTGTTGCTGCAATCACAATTGCAGGAAGAGGTATTTATAAGGGAAGATGCTTCAGTCCATCTTAGCAGGAAATCCACCTGATGGGCCACTCGCCCTCTTGCTCAGGAAGGCATTACTTGGATCGGGCTGCTGCTGGCAAGCTGCCGTCCTCGTGGTTTGGAGAGGGAGCTGACTCGTGACTTGGGAAATACTGCTGCTGCTGACAGCCTGCTGAGGGGACGCGGGATGGGAGCCCCGTGTCGCGGGGCTTTCCTTCCTCTTGTGCCTTAGGAGGGCCGTGGTGGAAAGGGATTGGCACGGCATCCATCGCTGGGAAAGCCTCTGTTGCAGGTGTCTTTCCCTCCTGCTGGCCGTGATGGGAGGGAAAATGAAGCAGTACATCCCACTGGCTTTTAAAAAAGCAGGTACATTGATTTGATTTCTGTTTCAGGAGCGGCTTAACTGTGTTAGTGGCAGCTGAACCGCATTGAATTGTGGCAGAATCCGTTCCCTGCGATGCTTAATTCAGTCTAGAGGCGCTTCGCGCTCCCTGCAAGTTCTCCCCCAATAATCTTGCTGTGGGATTCCTCCGCTTGTTTTCCAGAACGCCCTTTGGCGCTGCCTGCTGCACCCGAGCGAGGCGCTCTAGCAGCGCCATCCCCAGCGGGCAGGACGATCCCGACCGTGCCAGGAATCCGTGCGGGCAGGAACCTCCCCGCCGTCACTTTGGGACGCGGAGTCCCGGCCGCAGTGAGCCGGGAGAGCATCCCCCGGGCGAGCCGCGCTGCCCGCGGNTCCCTCCTTGCAGCAGGTGTAAGTGGGCGGGTGGGCAGGAACATCCCTGGGCTGTGAACCCCCCCTGCCCAGTGAGCCCCCCCCGCCCAGCACCACCCGGCTGGGCTGGGGCTCAGAATGGAGCTCAGGCTGCACTGGTCCCTGGGCTGGATAAAAATTGGCTGAGGATGGGTAAAAATGCCTCCTCTGGAGGCAGCTTTGCCTCGCCAGCTGTAGCGAGGAGCCCTCTCCAGAGCAGCAGCAGCTGAGGGGAGCAGTGGACACCTAAAGCACCCCTTCTTTTTGCCACCTCTGAGACAATTGCTTGCAGCTTTCATACTTGTTCTGCTGCTCCATTTACTGCTGTCTTTGGAGCACAGCCAGAGGTGCTATGGGCTGGAATACGTGGTGTCTCCCAGTTCTCCAGGCTGGGTGATGGCAGCGAGGCATTGCACCCTGGTGTTCCATACTTGGGGACACCCATCCTGGCATTGCTGTGGGTGCAGAGGCCTGCACTGTTCCTGCTCTGCCTAAGCTTTTGTTTCTCTCCCAGAATGGCTCTCTGCATTTATCCAGTGGTCCAGTGAGAAGGGTCAACTTGTTAGTAACTCCTTTGGAATGCCTTTGTAAATGACCAATTATTTATCTGTCTATCTGAGGAATATCATCTTAGTTCTTATTCTGACAGAGAAACCAGGAATGCTAACCGATGAAGGGATTTGACCAGTGCTGTTGTCTAACTGGTGACCAGATCACCTGTGATCCCCTAACCTACTGTTCTTTCCTCTGGGCTTTTGACAGGGAGCATTTCCTACCATGGAAACTGCATTGTCCTAACTTGAATCAGTTTGGTTTGGCAAGCGCGATTTTAGGTTGGGAGTGAGCTTACAGCAGGTTGGAAGTGCCCCTTATCCATGCCCCTTATCTCGGCTCCCCTTGGGAAGGAGTTTGCCATCCTCTGCATCCCAGTTGTTCTACTTCCAAGTGTGCTGTTCTGGCCGGAGCAGTGGGGTGAAAGCAGTGGTGTGGAGCAGGGCTGTCGGGAATTAGGCGTGATCCTCCTTACGCGTATTATCTCCTGGCTGCCTGCTCCTTCCCCGCAACCGTGCCTTATGTAAGAGCAAGTTGGTATTCGCTCAGCAGGGCTTTCAGTAATGCAGGATAAAGTTTCCAGAGCTCAGTCTTTTCCTGCCTGCTGCTCTCCGGCTCGGGCTGGCACACATCTGGATCGCAGGGAATGAGGCGTCTGGCTCCGCCCGAGAGCTGCCAGCTCCCTGCTGGCCTTCTCCAGGAGCCACACACCCCCAGACTGGGGAAGCACAGCTTTCAGCCCCAAAGCAGGGTGCTCCCAGTCACTCTGCTGATCTGGCTTCTTTACATATTTGCTTTACCCCACATGAGCTTTCCCTCATTTGTGTGTAGTCTAGAAAGCTGCTGTCTCTTGTGTAACGGTGTGTAGCTTTGAGAATCTTGTGCAAATAGACAAATGTCAATTTGCCTTTGAAATGGGGCAAGACCCGAGCTTTTGCAAGGAGTTCCTGTTCCTTTGAGGGCTTTCCAGCCGTCCTGAAAGGGAGCTGCCTCACAGTGAAGGGCTGTCTTTGCAGTCTCAAGTGCAGCTGGAGTGGAAAGCTGTATTTTGGAGCAGCTGAAGCACCTGTGTCTCCAAACCTGTGAACCGCTGAGGATGGCTCTGCTTTCACAGGGGCTTGTGTGCAGCAGCCTTTCCAGCCAAAGGCAGGATCTGGGTTACGGAGAGGGTGTGGGAAGAGTGGGAAATCCAACCTGCTGTCAGACTTCACATCCCCTTGAAAATCAGTGGGCAGATGTGTTGTGACAAGAACAGTGGCAGCACTTTTCCCAGAAGGCATTAAAATCTCATCAACTTATTCTTTATTTGCCATTTTGTTGTATTTTTGTGAACTAAACATGCCATCCCAATCAGATGCCCAAAACCTGTTTGTTACCAGGGCCTAGCACCGGAAACTCCAGAGAGTCATGGGAAAAGACTTAGAATGAACAAGGATGAATCTTCCCAAGGAGAAAGGCCTTCCCAGCTGCCAGTGCTTGTGCTCTCTGTTGAGTAGATGCTTGCATTTTTATTGCCATAGGTGGGCAGTTGATTAATATAACCTAATATTTTATTTATATATAGACATATATATGTTTTCCCCTTTGATGTATTGATCAGTTTCATTTTTTGCCGCTGTTGTTTAATGCAAAATACTGGAGTTCTCAGCAGGGTTTAGTATGAAGGCCTAGCTGAAGGATCCACTGGGATGCTCCTTTGGGGCAGGGCATTCCCAAGGTGCAGGAATAGAGAGGTCTGTTCATGCTGGTCTGAGCATCTACCCCATCGCCTTAACAAGTTGCAGTTAAACTCTGTCACAGATGAACACATAAAAGTACATCTTGGAATTAAAACGTTTAGGAGTTCCAGGGGGAAAAAAAAAAGGAATTAAATTTTCTGCCTAGGTTTCAAAAATGTTCAGTACCATTTCCCACTCCCACCATCACTGGCAGTAACAGTTATATTTGGGAGGGAAAGCTGCCTTTTTATTTCCTGTGTGTAAAGCACAGTCAAGGCAAGGAAACAGCAGCAAATGAGAGAGCTGCGAGTTCAGGGCTGGCTGATAAATACAGTCAGCAGGAAGGATGCTTTGGAACACTGGAAATGAGCGTGGACTCCACCTGGAAAGGAGAAGCCCTGATGTCCTTGTAATATCATGTGATAGACTGAAATATCCCTGGTCACATGTGGTGAAAATCAGAAGAAAAGAGCTTACCGTATTTAATTATTTGGCAGTTTTTGGGAGTCTCTCTGAATCCAGCTCAGAAGCTTGTGAATCTGGGTTTGCTGTCACTGTACAGAGCTATAAATAGACACTTAATTTCTGTGGGAGGTGCAAGTTGTGCCATGCAGATCCAAGAAATAGATCTGGAATGAGTATGACCAGGGAATACTCGTGAATACCGGGAGGAGTCTCCTTGGCATACATCATAAGAAAACGGGATCAAGAGCATCCGGCTGTGTAGGAAATCGTACATATGAGGTGTTGGTAGTTCCAGAGAAATGCTCCAAACTCCTCAGGCGTGTCTGAAACACATTAATTTTTGAGCTGTGCACAGAATACATGGGTTTTAATCCTATGGGGAAAGCAGGCTGCAAGTGCAAAGTGCCACCAGCTGGGCTGGCTCTCACTGCCACTCAGCATTACTCCTGCCATGCCAACCTCCTGCCAGTAAGTTTGTCTCTGAGACAGTCTTCTCTTTATCTCATCCTTCAAGATTAAAAGTCTACATGGAGAGAAAACGGCTCCTTAAGTGGGAAGGCCAAGAATGAGTCCTGAGGCAACTGTGGCTGATAAGACCCCATAAACATCGACCACGAGCTGGCAGCTGTCCAGCCTGCCCTGATTCTGAGCTTCCACTCTCAATATTTGACTTGTTTGCTCAGAAGAATAAAAAGAATGAGTGTTGATGAGGCCCATTTAATTGCAAATCATTCCCCTCCTCCCTTTCTTCCGCCTACAGGTGATGTGGTTTTCAAAGACAGAGTTTTCTTTGTGTTTATTCCTGAAAATTCACTCCATGAGCCAGATTTCTCTTTGTGACCACTGAAGCAGTTCCAGTGTTATAACTACATGAAAAGCCTTGATTTTGGCAGTGGGGATGCTTTATAGGTGGAGTGAATTTTACCTAAAATGGGACAGTAATAAAATGAGATCTCCGGACCTCTGTTACGGAGCTCTACGTGACAGCTGTGGTTGTGACTTTCCATAGAACATGTATATACTGATAAGGGGTATCTCTGAGGTACAGGAATTAGTGTTTCATTTCTTAAGTGCTTCTGCTATAAAATGGCGATTTATAGCTTGGTTACAAAATAGACTGACAGACCGTTGGTCTGGAGATGCATGTGCTGACATTGCTGTAGGAAAGAAGGTAAAGAGGGCAAACAATCTTTCCCCTATTCCAAGACCTTGGAAAGGCACGAATTCTAGAGCACCTATCTGAAAGAAATTTATCACTCACAGCTTTTCTCACAGGCCAATGACAAACAAAGTCCAGTTGCTTTGGAGACAGAATCTCACAGCTGTGTTGGAATCTGACATTCTTGGGCAAAGAAATCATGAGGGCCAGGACTCTCTTGGCCTCCCACTGTTGAGTTCCACTTTTATCTGTAATGCTGGCAGGTTTTGTGGTGTCTTGCAGCAGGTGGAGATTTTTACTGATGCAGGAGAGGAGGCAGGATTGCTGAGTAATAGCTGATCAGTCTCCGTTCTGAAAAATGTCAGGCAGAATTGTCTGTGGGGAGAAGTGGAACTACAAACCAACCAAGGTTGCCCCTGGCCTGTGGCCAGGAGAGCAGGTGCCTGAGCTGGTCGATATTGAGTGAGCTGCTTCAAAGTAAAGCAGACCTAGACTTGTGGTCTTGAGTCTTACTGCCGGTGCTTGTTCCCAAGGCATGGAACTCCTCTCTTTCCTGTCAGTATGATGCAGCACCATATCATCACCAGCTGATCTGCCTTTCTCTTGTTTCAGGGAACAGTATTGAAGAATGGCACAGAAACCTTTGAGGCCTGGGAGGACCCTCCCCCCCCAGTGTACATGCAGTTCTACTTCTTTAATGTGACAAATCCTTTGGAAGTGCTCCAAGGCGCTACTCCTCTGGTAGAGGAAATAGGACCATACACCTACAGGTAGGACCCTTTCAGGAGTTCCGCACTTGACAAAAGCTGTGCTGTGTGAGGAAGCCAAAATGTGGGGTCCAGGACGTTTGGGATCCCGTTGTAGGAGAAAATCTCGGTGTTAATGTGTGAGGGAACGTTTATGCAGGGGAGCACGGTCACAGCCCACACAGACAGCACTGACACTTGGCAACTGGTTTCAGATGAAGCCAGTGACTTCTGTCAGATTTTGGGCAAAGTTGTGGTGGTGTGCTGTGTTCCTGAACACAGAGGAAGCTGTTGCATCCTGGCCTGCTGTCTTGTGGGTTGGGCGATGTTTGGGAGGCTGGGGAGAGGAGTGTTGCACAAAAGCGTGACTCGTGCTCACTCAGGAATTGGTTCCTAGCCAGAGCTGCACAGCCCACGTGGGTAAAATGTGGCCAGAAAAACAGTTAGAGTGATACTAAAAGGGTCTTCCTGAGCCAACCCTCACTAAAAAACCTGCTTAGGTTTTAGACCTATCTCTCATGTTTACTGATGGATTTACTAAGGCCACGTGCAGTGTTAGATACTGTCCAGCCCCTAGAGCTGTCTTGTGTGGCATGGAGAGATTTTAAAGTCACATTACGAACGAGTTTTCCTTTAGAGCTGTGTTCTACTCAGCTGCCTGCAGCCTTGTAAACTCTGTCACCGTGGCAAAAAGGTGGATTCCTCACTGTCAGCCTCACTTGTGGTCACAGGCTCATCCAGGCTGGGCACTGGCTCAGTGCCAGAAGGAGCAGTCTTTACCTAAGCTGCAGATGATCAGAATCTGTTGGTATTTGAAAAAATGCTAGAATGAAAGCAAGAGCCTTTGTGGGAGCCTTGGTTTCTGCGTTATCTCTTGCCTCTCAGTTTCCTTCCTCCCACACCTCAGCTTTGCTTCTCCCTCTGCCAACAATCCCTTCCCATCTCCTCTGCATTCTAATCCTGTGTCTGTTTAGCCCTGGCAAACTCCATGTGGTACTTTGGCAAAATCCCTGCTATTACATGAGCCAGTAGAGCTGGAGAAAAGATCCACAAGCTCTCAAGTTCCCAAGCTTTCCTTCAGGTGTGTGCAGCGTAAGGCTGGTCATTAGTCAGCAATGTGTTCAGTCAGTTCTGTGTCAGGAAGATAAATAGGATCAGCTCCAAGGTTCACAGAGCTGCAGGGAACCACACAGGCTGGTATTCAGTCCTTTTTGCCTCCTCCTTCTTTTCCCTTTCCTTAGCTCCCAGTCTCTCCTGGGCGTCACACGTAGCCTGGTTTGGGAAGCTGCACCTTGTCCATGAAGGAGCTCAGCAGGGTGGATGGGGCCGGGTTGGTCCCTGCCCCAGGGGAGGCCCAGCCTGAGCTGCTGGTTTGCTGGGAGAGCCTTTCCCTGCATCCCACGCCACTGCTGGCTGCGAGTGGGTCCCCGACGCCGGCCCTCCCTGCAGCGTTCTTGGTGGTGACGGGGAGGGAAGGAAGGAGGCTGCACATTCCAGTTGCTTCTGGCTTGTTTGCTTAGCCTGATTCTGGCATGTCTGGACAGGATTCCCCTGTGCTGTGCTCTGCTCTGTCTGATAGAGGAAGGAGGAAAAGTTAGGAAGTGGAGGGCTCTCTTCTAGCAGGTTCCATAAGCCTTGCCTGGCTGTGCCTGCAGCAGGCTGTCAGCACCGGGTGGGGAGCAGAGGAGGCTGTGGGAGCACAGGGAGCAGGAAGGGATGTTCCAGCCATGCTGCACGCTCCAGCCAGGGAAGAAACGTCCAGTTGGTTTCACATGCCCCGTGTAGCAAAGCATTGAAGACTCATTTGGCTTTAGCATGTGACAGGACATCTAAAATGCCCTCGCGTGAAGTGCATGGCTCTGTGCTTTTATAAAACGGCATGTTTGGGGAAAGGCTGGGAGTGAACTGGGCCAGACAAGCAGAGGGAAAAAATCCAGTCACTGACAGGGAGGAGGTGGGAGGGCTCCAGAGAGTCTCTTCCTGCAGTTCAGAGTTTTCACCAGCATACATTGTAATGCACTTGAGGCAGATTCTGTAACAAAAACACAGTGCTGGTGTTTTTAAATCCTGGAAGTGGAACCGGCAGCATGTAAAGTAAGTAATTACAAAGTGCAAGCTACTTGTCTGCCCAAGCCTGCTGAGTCCCACAGAACACTGGAATATTGTCTGGCCTTGCACATTTGCAGCTTTTTAACTTCGACATTTTAGAGCCTCCGACTGGTATCCCTCATCAGGGAGTATTATTTTCCTCTGCAGAGCTGGAGAGGTGTCTCAGGTTACTCCTGGCCTATTTTAGGAAGGGATTTCACAGCTGTCCATTTCCATCCCCTCAGTTCCAGCCCTGGGGTATAAAATAGATTGCTGTCCAAGAGGCTCTTGCCAAGTCATGCTGCAAGTGTCGCCAGACCAAAATGTGCCTGGCTGGCAGGGATGCTGGAGAGTGGTAGCGACAGCGTTTGGGTAAGGAAGATGGGAAGTGGCTGGTTTCTAATAACAACAGTTTCACAGGCCTTTCCAGTTTGCTTTAGATTTGAAAGCTGAACCAGAGTAATGCAGCCTGTTGTGAAGCTGCACTGATGGATCCAGGGCAGCCAGGATAGAATCCCAATCCGAACGGAATGCAGGACATCGGAGCACAACATCTGGCAGCAGAACAATTCTCCCTCACATCTTGTGACTTGAAATTTGCCCAGGCAAATGCCAAAGTCAGCAGCCTTCTGAGTAACTGCAGGCTGAGGAAATAGGGGGAATTTCACCTCATGCGTGTGCCAGGTGGTGAGCAGCCCGCCTGCCATCTCCCTTTTGGGGTTTGCTGGAGACACGTGTGTGTCGGCCTGTTCTGCACAACTTCATAATAACCCTGGCTTGCAAAGTGCTAATGGTCATGAAAATCGAGTAGTGCTCCTTGCATGTGTTTCAGGGTAATTAAGATGTGACTTTCTCGTCGGGCCAGCAGGTAGCATTTGATGTTCCTTGCCAATTGGACTGGTCTGTCAGCAATCCTGAGTTTTATCCTGCTGTCTGAGTGCTTAGACAGGAACAGCAGCAACCTCCCAGGCCATGGGTAGTGAACAGCAAAAATTCAGTTGAATTTCTGTCATGCCCAGGATTCCTGCTTGAGAATTAAAGGAGAAGAACTAAAATGAGGCTTGTTCTGTGGTCATGTCACATGTGAGCCCCAGTGCCAAGTGCTCTGTAGCCAGCAGAAGGATTCTGGTGGGTTCTTAGCTCAGTGAGACACACGCAGCCTGCATCTTTCTGGGAGTGAATTTTGCCTGCAGCAGAGGCAAAAGTTTCATTTTCAAACTGGACTTCAAGGGCAATCTCGTATATGGTGCCTCTAAATCCTTCTGAGGTGTCTGAAATTGTTGTCCTTCCTTTGAGGTTTTTAAAGATGAGGCAAAAATATGAAGTGCAATTAACACGTGTGGTGGCATTTTTGGAAACGCCCCGTGAGGTCTGACTCAGCTCACACTAACACAGCGGGGAGTTTGTGTCAGTGAGAGAATCTACTTCCAAAGAACTGAAAATCCCACCCTTTATGTGCTTAAAGCAGTAGAACAGCCATAAGTTAATTGCAATTAATGCTGTGTGTACTTAGTTTAACTTGATTAGAGAACAAACTCTTGTCTTTCAGGGAATACAGGCCAAGAGTGCACGTCCAGTTTTTGGACAATGGAACCAAAGTGTCTGCTCTAAACCCAAAGACTTATGTATTTGAACCTCAGAAGTCAGTGGGAGACCCTGAAGTGGACCTGATCAGGACAGTAAATATTCCTGCAGTGGTGAGTTCTCTTTCATTCCTGCTTGGAATTCATCCTGACGCTTCAGAACAAATGGCATGTTGCTTCATCCTGACTCTCCCTTTATAGTAGATAAATGTGATGGAAGAATGAGAGAGGCAGCTCATGTCCTGGGCAGATGCTGGTCTCCGTTTGGGGCTGCACTGTTGTGGGGGGTTTATTTTGTTCCTCCCTCTCCTTACAGCTCTACAGTGTTAGTGCCTTCCTCTGGTGCTAAGATATCACACACTCTACAGGGATGAGGAGAAATCAGGCTTGCTGAGCTTCCAAGAGTCAGTGAAACCAGGGAATTATTGATGTCAAATGCCTAGGAGGAGCTCTGGCTTCTGCGTGAGGAAGTTAGGAATGCTTGGGGTTATTTTGTCAAAATTGGAGAGGCAGCCTCTAAGTCTGCTTCTCAAACCGGAAAGAAGCTACAGCAGAGCAGTTTGAGATGGAGCTGAATGAAAAGGTCCTCTCAGAGTAGAATTAAAGTTAGAAATGCACCCCCAGACTGTGCTAGGTGAAAGAGAGTCTCGTTGTGGTGATCACTGGCGGGCCGTTATCTCGGTCTCATACGGGGATAGCATGAGAAGAAGCAGATCCAAAGGTGTCACAGCTTCCAGAGGCAATCAGGCTGTACTCCAGCACCTGGGAGTGTGACTCAGCCTTTAGTCTCCATCCTGGTTTAATTTCAATTGCAGGGTACATTAATTTCAGCTTTTTCCCCAGCGTTTCCAAAAATGCCTGATTTTATGAACGAGTACAGAAATTCCCTGTATATAGTACTAGATAGGACTCAGCTTACTGAAAGTTGCAGGCAATACAGACACTGTATTTTCAGTTCCTCCCAGGCATCTCGTGGTGGTAAGGATTATCTCTCCTTCAGACTTTTGGCTGTGATGTACTGTAACAGGCAGTATGAGAAGAACCACGGGTTGGTTAGCCCAAAGAAATGCCCTTCTTTTGTTATGACCTCTTTAAATTCATGCTGTAAGCCCACTTGTCAGCTAGAAGGGAAATAAACGTTATTACTGCTTGCATTTTGGGGAAATGAATGTGCAGTGGTGAAAAGCGTCTGTGTCTGGATGCAGCAGATCATTTATTCCCCATTAAATCTGACCATGGCTCCCTCATTGCAATGCCCTGGCAGACTGCCATGGAGTGGACCAGGACAACCCCTCTGCAGTTTGCCACAGAGGTGCTGCTGCTTCTGTACCAGGAGTCCCTGTTCACGGTCCGCAGCGTCCATGAGCTGCTGTGGGGCTACAAGGACAGGCTGCTGTCCACCATCCACGTCCTGCATCCCGAGATCGACCCCGTCTTCGGCCTCTTCAACAAGGTAACTGGATGGCCACGCCTGCTGGTGCTTTCCCTGGGGAATGATGGCGCTGCTGCGGGGTGTGGGCTGTGAGAGGGGTGTGCCTGGACTGAGCCAGGAGGCAGGGATAGCAAAGGCCTGCTCCGTCTTCAGTTTGCCTGCATCTAGGCACTGGATGGCAGGTATGGGTAAGCTTTCCAAGGACAAGCCCCTCCGCTGTTGTGGGTGTTTGCTTGAATAACATGGGCTTTGTGCAAACTGCTAGAAAAACGCCCTGATTTCCTTAGTAATTGACTGAAATTGGATGTTATTTCTGTGCTGCCGCCATTCCCGGCTTCCGCAGTGTTTCTGGTCATTTTGGGCTGTGGGGAATCCTTGCTTCTTGGAGATGTCTGCAGTGCTGAGGTTATTTCTGTGGGGTTATTTTCTTCCTGAGGGCTCTTTATTCTGGGGCAGCTCTCAAAGGGAGAAAAGGCTCATATGGAGTTGTATTTCCTGCACCTGGGAGGTGTAAGGATCCTGCCTGGTCACTTCCGCCTCATTCCTGTACAAGGTAGAGTTCAATGAACTGCGCAGATCTCAGGGGCAGTCCATCACTCCTGGGGTGGATTTGGAGTGGTGACAACTTCAACTCCTGCCACCCCATTGCAGTGACCAGCCAGGTGCCACAGAATGAGTGGAGCCACCGAAAACTGTATCTGTTTGCAGATGAACGGAACTGATGATGGAGAGTATGTTTTCCTGAGTGGGGAGACGAGCTACCTGAACTTCTCCAGGATTGTGGAGTGGAAAGGAAAAGAGTAAGTTTTTCAGAGGAGTGTTGCCTCTGTCAGAATCTGCCCCTTGCTTGCCTGGTGCCAGTTTAAAGAGACTGTAGGTGCAGTCTAAACCCATTTCAATCCCTCTCCTTGTTAGCAGAGCTGAGGCAGGAGGAATTAGCACTGTACAGGTCTGAGTCCCATTCGTTTAGGCCGGGAGCTGGCATTGCCTGACTGCTGCTCGGAGATCTTTTAGCCCTTGCTCTCTTTGCTTCCCTTTCTTCAGGTCCTTGAGCTGGTGGACAACAGAGACATGTAACATGATCAATGGCACAGATGGGACATCCTTTCACCCGCTGATCAGCAAAGATGAGAACATTTACATCTTTTCTTCTGATTTCTGCAGGTAAGGAGAAGACAGTGTTGCTCAGACTTCAAAGCAGAGCGTTTATGTGCATTCCTCTTGAGGTGTCATGTTAGGCTGGTGGTTCTCCTCCTGTGATTTCATTTAACGGTAGCAGTGTTCTGCATTCATTTGTAGTGGGAAGGATGAGAGTTACAGAAAAAAAAAACCTCCCAGTCTGCAGCAAGTTAAGGATGTGTTATTTCAACATGAAGATTTGTGAGGGGAAAATCTGGAAGAAAACTGGAAGGACAGACTGGACTGCAAGGCTAGTAATGAGGGGAATGGAAGGATTTATATGAACTTTCGTTAAGCTTCTTGCCTCTGAAGTCTTCCTCTGTGCTGTGCTTTTTTAGAGAACCCAGGTTGCCCTCTTCAGAGATTCGTGACTTTACATGATGCTGTCTGAAATGTACCAAGAAAATCTTGGCATTTCCTTCCTTATGTCTCCCCTCATGCTGATTTCCCGGTGTATGAAGAACAAAACCGATCTGAAATTATTTAAATCAATACAGATGTGTGTTGGGCTAAATTCAGGACGTGCCAGATTGTTCTGTCTTCCACGACCGTGTTCCTTTCCTGGTCCCTCTCAGCAGAGGTACCAGCACTCACACAACATGCAGTACGACGTGGGGACCATCTGTTTGGTGCAGCAGCAGGATGATGAGATGTGTGTGTGCTGATCAGAGCCTATTAAATTCCATGCAGAAGGTGGTGGGAATGCAAACCGGGGCGGACACACAGGCATCAGCAGGGACACACGTGCCGCTGGGGCCGGCGTGTGCTGCAGCCTGACACGCCCGCCTCTGCTTCCCCGCAGGTCCCTGTTCCTGGTGTACGACAGCTCGGGGGCCGTGGCCGGGGTGCCCACGTTCCGCTTCGTGCCCTCCTCCATGGTGTTCGCCAACACCTCGGTGAACCCCGCCAACGCCGGCTTCTGCGTGCCCGCCGGGAACTGCCCCGGCACCGGCGTGCTCAACGTCAGCGTCTGCAAGCAGGGTACGGCCGAGCGGCGGGGGCACGAGGGGCTTGGCCCGGAGACACTGGGGGTTCGTAGCTCCACGAGGGGCCCTTCCCTTCTCTGTAAATGGCTCAGAACTGTGAGGTCCTCAAAGGCTTCCCCGAATCCTGCTCGGCGTTTTTTTTTAGGTGGTGACTTGGTGCTTTTGCATTCCAGGTGCTCCAATATTTCTGTCAGCTCCACATTTTTACCAGGCAGATCCAAAGTTTGTAGAGGACATAGAGGGCATGCATCCCAGAAAAGAATACCATGAGACATTTCTGGACATCAATCCTGTAAGTGCAGCCTTTTTTCAAGGGTTCTGTAGGTGAATGGATCCAAGGTCACCTCCTTGGATGGTGGGTACTGGCGTAGTCCCGTTGACCTCAAGGAATCTGTACTAGTTCCACGATGCTGGATGGAATGGGAGATCCCTTTGGGTCAGCTGTCCTGTCCCTCTCCCCTCCCAGTTTCTCACACACCCCACCCACCCACTCACTGGCAGGGCAGTGTGAGAAACAGAAAGGGCCTGGAGGCTGTGCAAGCGCTGCTCAGCAATCACTGGAACATCCCCGTGTTACCCACGCTGTTTTCATCACGGTTCCAAAACACAGCCTGATACCAGCTACTGTGGAGAAAATTAATTCTCT
Source organism: Dicrurus megarhynchus (assembly GCA_013399195.1). Lineage (NCBI taxonomy): Eukaryota > Metazoa > Chordata > Aves > Passeriformes > Dicruridae > Dicrurus > Dicrurus megarhynchus. The sequence goes on from VXAD01002582.1 coordinate 292,915, forward strand.
CCCATCTAAAACCAATACAGCAGTGATCTCTACACCTCCACATACAAATGTGGGTCAAGGAAAAGAGCACAATCACGAGCTGCCTGGTTTACAGAAACAGTGCTGTGACTCACTGGGCTGTTATGTGCAGCTGAAGTGGGAGGAAATTCCACAGCTCCTCTCCTAAGGTCCAGTGCAAATCCTGCTGTGTGATGTGTACCAGGTTCTTCCCGCACTCTCACAGTTCTGCTTCTTTCACCTTTACTGGGTTTTTTTTAACACTGATCTCCTTTATTCCCCAGCTGACAGGGCTCGTCCTGCGGGCAGCCAAGCGGATGCAGGTCAACGTTCACGTCCGAAAATTACCTGAATTTTTGTGAGTGTTCTGTGCTACTGGGTGGACGTTTCAGATCTCAGCTGATACTCAGAATGAATTTTTCTGCAGTGTTCTGACAGAATATGGGTTGGAGAGAGGAAGTGTGAGAGAGAAGTCCGATCCAATCTCGGTTCGAAGGGGCAGTATCCTCTCCTCTCACCGATCAAGCAGACTCTGCAGTTCCACCTGCAGAGTAAAGAATGCTGTATGGTAGCTACTCCTCCTGCTCAGCTGCAGGGCTGATGTTTGTTTATTGGCAGAGCTTGGCTGTAATAACTAAAATAGAAGGATTTTATCTGCCCAGTCCCCTTGGGAGAGCCAGTGGTTGTTTCCCAGTGCCCGGGAGCCGTCACAGTAACGCAGCTCCTGCCTGAGCTGGGATTCCACATGTGCCAAATGTTGGGGGATTTTCGCTGCTGTGCCCATGTTGCTTGGACAATAGTTCCTGTGTTTTGCAGAGAGGAGTAACCTTCAACATGAGCTTAGCTCAATTCCTGCCGCCTGGCACAAATCTGTCACTCAGTTACGAATGAGCCCCAGATGGATCCCTGTCTTTCACTGCCCACCAAGTCCCAAAATACGCCCTGCTCCCAAACCAGAATTTATCCATCTCAGAGATCGAGAGCGTCCTACTCCAGCAGGGAGATGAAAATCCACAGCGAAAAGGAACAGCCCAGAGGTTTTTCAGGGACACTTCCCTTGTTCATTGTTCTTGTATAATCTGTCTTCACAACCCTCAGGTTGAAAAGTTCCAAACCCATAATTTTTTCATCGTTGCTTTTTTTTTCACACAGCGAAACAGGCAACATCCGGACGCTGATTTTCCCAGTGATGTATATAAATGAGGTAAACAGTTTTGTTACGTCTTTCCAGCACTGTGGTGTGTTACTGCTTGCAAAAATACTCTCTGAGCTAGCCAGAAAAGAAAATGCTGATTTTCTTGTTGTTTTGTACAGTGACAGGGAGGAAGCTGTTGCTGTTTCTTAACTAACACCCTCCTGCTGCTTCTTGTGGGGTTAAGTTCGGCCCTGCCAAACACTCTCAGTCAGACACTCCTTTTAAACTCAAAGGAGTTGGCCATGAGGAAAAGGGGTGCTCAGACAGAGGCAGGACTTGAGGAGATCACACCTTTTTTTGAGTCATCTGTTGTCAATATTCCTGTGCTGTAGTTGGATCACTGAATTAATTGGATGCAGGAGGGACTAGTTTTGATGACATACACTGTTATTCCAGACTTGTATTAGTCCATTCCTAAACCAAAAGCTAAAAATCCCTATTTTCCTTTGAAATACAGAATGGGTGGTCCTTCTGGCCCCTGGAAGAATTTTTAGGGGGGAAGTATGCCAGGAAGCAAGGAAGCAGTGGTTGAGAGTTGCGGGAGTGTTGTTTCCCTGCCCTTCGCAAAAGTGATCTTACAGAAAGCACAGAAATAAATAAACCTTTTTTCCCCCCCTCTTTGTCTCTCTCTGCTGCAGAGTGTTCTGATTGATGAAGCATCTGCCAGCAAACTCAGGCACGTCCTGCTGGAAGCCAGTGTTGTGACTGGGATCCCCTTTGTAATCATGGCTCTGGGGATTGTTTTTGGGATTGTTTTCATTGTGCTGGTGTGCAGGTCCCGGGGGATAAATGAAGAGGTAAGCAGCACTCAGATTTGACTTGGCTTGCTGTACATCCGCCTGCATTTGATTTTCTTGTGGTTGATTTTACCTTTTGGTTAATTTTACCTTTTCTGCACGTGTTTTTATGTTGTTTTTGTTGGAAATGACCTTTCTAGGGAGGGGAAGTTTTAATAGACTCAGAATAAACGCGCCAAAGCAAAGGAGCGGAGTTAAGCTGAGAAGCCTGGTAAGGCAGGTCCTGTCTCTGTGCCCAATTCCCTTGCCAACAGTAGTGAAATAAATCAGCCTGTCTAGAGGACCCTGAAGGATTAGATGCAAAAACTCCACCATATTTGAGGACAGATTTAGTTGGTGTCAGTGTTCTCAGCAGCACTGCGTTGTGCCAGTGGATTGTTTTCCAGAATCATAATGCGAATTCGTGGCCAAAGAACAGATGAATTGCACAGGCAGCAGCAGCAGAAACTGTTCTCCAGTATTCTCTATTTACAAGACAGCTTGTAAATCTGTTTATTAGAAGTTCTGTCCCACATGACACGCTGGCATTGAGGTGCTTGTCAGGGTGAAAGCTGACGCCAACATTTCACCATAACAGGGTTCAGATGACACCACGTGTGGAGCCTTTGGTTAGAGGAATAGCCTGGGTTCTCTAGGAGGCTGTTTTCTCCTCATAGTTGATGTGGGCTTACTGTGGTCTCGTGTGTCTGGTGTTCCCTAAATGCTGTCTGACAACTTCCCTCTGTCCCTCCAGGGGACCTCTCTGGATCAGTGGGTCCCACTGCCTCCCATCTCCATGGGACTGTACTTCAGGGTCCTATGTAGGACAGACTGGTCCCCTTCCCCCTTCCCCTTCCTCTGTTATCAGCAGCTCAGCCAGGATGTCAGGCTGTCCCACTGCCCAAGGCCTGTCCCAGGAATTCCTGCCCTACCCTACATGCACAGCTTCAAACCAGCTCTCTTGGATGTGCTGGAACACTCTACAGGGGTCAGAGTGACCAAGGGACACCTGCATTCCATGCTTTTCCTACTTTGCTTTTGTTGCTTTTCCTGCAAACAGAGGTAATCCAGCAGTTTACAGCTCTTCTTGTGATCCCTGGGTGGTTCTGGCCTTCCCTCCTGTGTCAGGTGCTACAGCAGGTCCCTGCCCAAGCTGCCACCCACCCCTTAGTGCAGCCCTGGGTCTCTTAGAGGGAATTCTCCTTAGAAGTAGGAGCTTTTCCCTTCCCTGCTTGGAGTGTGGGCAGCCCAGCTTCCCGTGGTGGAAGGTCTCTCTCTGATGGCCACATTTAACTTGCTGTGGTTTTGTTCTTCCAGAGCACCGAAGAAGAGAGGTCCCCACTCATCAGGACGTCTTAGTAGATTTTCTTTACCCTGTGAACTTGGAGAATAAATGAGTAGAGCTGACCTAACACCAGCTGTCCCCTGTGGAGACACAGTCGTGTCCAGCATCGCTTTTTGTGGGACAGAGGTGGAAGAGAATCTGCACTGTCGGCCAGGGAGGAGACTTTTTTCTCGCCAGCTACATTACAACTTTAAAACTCCATTTTAAAACTGCTCCAGATCCTGCTTTTCTCAACCCTGCCTTCTGTTTGTACCCGCACCGGTAGCCACAGAGGATCATAACCACTGGATGGGCGAGCACAAGCCGGCCTGATTCCCTACAGGAGCGACACGGGTGGTGTTTGCAAGCGGCCTTGGGAATGCGGACGGCTTTCTGGGAACACAGCGGGCTCCGGGATGGCCCCGGGACAGGGACGGATTGGCTGTGGGCCGGGGGGGCGTCCTGTCCGTAACGTGTTGCGTGTACTTACTCCGGTGTGCACCGAGTGTTTGTTACTCACGTCCTTGGTCCCGTCACGGCACATGTGTACAACTAATCCAACCCGGAGCGAAGCTTTGCGCCGCGTCTGTAGCTCCGGGTGGGACCGAGCCAGCGGCTGGAAGTGCTTTTCCATGCAAAGCACCTAACTGTTCCCACTCTGCTTGTTAGCCAGGCTTCTATCCTTCAGGTGTGGGGTTTGTTCTGCCGCTTAAGGCACCACAGCTCAGTGTTGTTCTTGGGGTGGAGGGGACAAAGCTGGTGGGTGGTGTTGTGGGGGTTTGGTGGGAATGCAGACTTGGCGTGTTTGGGATGAGAGTGCCCCTCTGTGTTATGGACAGGGTCCTGAGAACTCCTGACACTTTTTTTACTTGTCAAACAGAAACTTGTGTTAAAAGTCACAAAGGTTTCCCCCCCCACCCCGATTAAAAGAATATTCTCATCGAGGAATGTTTCCGTAGGTAGTGAAATACGTTTCTCGAATGTGTCATTGTCTTCTAAAGAGGGGCACTGGCGTTTGCTTTGTTTGGCCTTGGTTTGGGGGTCTTTTTCTTGGCTGGTGCTTCGGTTTCTTCCCTGGGAGGGTGGTGAGGCCCTGGAATGGATTCCCAGAGAAGCTGTTGCTGCCCCTGGATCCCCGGCAGTGTCCAAGGCCAGGTTGGACGGGGCTTGGAGCAGCCTGGGATAGTGGAAGGTGTCCCTGCCCATGGCAGGGGGTGGAGCGAGATGCGCTTCAAGGTCCCTTCCAAACCCAGCCCTCCAGGGATTCTGTGATACCACTGTCATCCCTTCTCCCTGTTATCCCCAGGTGTTGTTTTCTGGGAATAACCCTGGGAAAACACTTCGGGGACTGGCTTGGGTCTGCTTTTCCCCAGGTGTTGCTGCTTTTCACAGCATCCTGGGATCCTTTGGGTGCAGCTGCCACAGGAACGTGTCCGGGGGTGTTTGGAATGTCTCCAGAGAGACTCCACGGCGTCCCTGAGCAGCTCTTCCAGCGCTGGCCACCCCCATGGAAAGCAGCTCTTCCTCATGGATGTGGGGTGTCTGTGGCAGTCGTCCCTGGGAAGAAGCTGTGTGATCTCCCCTCCTGGCTGCCCGCCAGCTCCTGCAGCGGGGACACCCAAAGGAACGTGGGAGCTGTGGTCCCACTGTTGGGGAATCCCGGGAATGCCCCGCGAGGGGATGCAGGGATGGGGAAAGCCCATGCTGGGATGAGCCCAGGCTCAGGCTGAGCTCTCGGCGACCTGGAGTTGAGAATACTTTCCCCCACGCGAGCCTTTTTCATCCCTGTTTAGCGCAAAGCAGGACATTTCCCGCAGATAATCGGGGAAGAGCTGTCTGGCTTTATCCCCCTTTATTTCCCCCTGTCCCCTGGGACAGTCCGCCCCTCCCGGCCCCCCCCCTCCCGCTGCCCGCAGTGGTAGAGCCCGCTGGCGCGCGCCCATTGCGTCACCGCGCGTCGCCTACGCCACCCGGAAGCGCTTTGGCGGCGGCGGCGGCGGAAAAAGC
>VXAD01002582.1:298304-369688 GCA_013399195.1 Dicrurus megarhynchus
GGCCAATGGGAGCCACGGCCGCCTCAGAGGCGCCGTCCCGCGCCCCGCCCGGCCCCCGGCGGGCCCGGGAGCTGCTCTTGAGGCGTTTGTGATGAGGTGGTGCAGGTCCTTGGGATCATCCTTTTGCTTGCAATAAAGTCCTCGTTTGGACGAGATGCCCTTGGAAGTGCACTTTTGAGCAAGGTAAAAGACAGTGGTTAACTTGTAAAGGAATACCTTTTCGCCTCTTCTTTTGTCACTGTCAGTCATGGTGAAGTGTAAGAGCTTGCCTTACCCTCACTTAGTTAAATAATTCCTTGTTGGCTCCTAGGAGAGCATCTGAGCAAGTCCTTTGAACAGGATTCATCTTTATTGTAGTTAACCTCAATTTTACTGTCTCTTCCACTCTGGAAGAGTGTGGTTACACACACTCTTTCTGGCCTCGTCTGAAAGTAAAAAATCACCTTGTGCTGCCTGTACACCGTGGCAAGGTTTATGACACTCTCAGACCAATATCAGACGGAAATCTGGGATCACACCTCAGGACTTCCCATTGTCTGTCCAGCATGAACCTGTTACAGCTGCATCCCAGGGGTGCTGGATGCATCAGGATGTCCAGCAAGGCTGAGGTGGGCAGATTTTGACTATAGAACTTGGATAAGTCCGCCCTGGAGTAGCTGAGGTTTGTGTGGTGCCTCAGCTGCTGGAGTTGAGTTTTGTGGTTATTCTGCTGTCATGTCTCTGAATGTATTATTTCTGTGAAGATAACTTACTCTTGCTTTCCTGATAGCTTATGAATTAGTTTTGCTATTATATGTTACACTTAACACAGATGCAGCTGTGTCGAGCGTCTTAGGCTGTTAAAATTACTCTTAATGTGAATATTGAACCAAAGAGATGGTTTCATGTAGGGTTTTGAAATAAGGTGGGGAAATGCTGCTGCTTTATGCACAGTACGATTGAAAGATAACGTCCTTACAGCAGCAATGGGTGGAGCTTTTAACTGTCCTCCTTGTGTCCAAAAAATATTGTTTAATGTCAGTTAATACCTTTTGCTCTTGTTTCTAACTATGCCTGCCTTGCCCCCGGGGGTGGAAAAATGCTTCAACTTTTCTTTCCTGGACCTGCCTTTCACTCAGAACTAATGTTGCCTTGCTCTTTTTCTGCTTCCCGCTCGTCAGGATTTGGTGGGCTTGAAACTGCAAACTCCACTGCCAGTGGGTTTAATTTTGGGGGTTTCGGATTAACTGCTAATCCCGCGGTGAATTTTAATATTGGGAATTTCGGTGTTTCCACTACCTCAACTCCGCCATTCAATTTTGGTAACAGTCTGGCAAGCGCAGGTAGATAATGCGTAAATATGTGTTCCGTGGTCAGTGTTACCGGCAGGGGTCCAAGAATTGCATCCCTAACTGGGAATCTGTGTCCACTACTGATCTTCGTATCCAGCGAAGACTGGCGATAAAAGCTCTGGAAATGGAATGGGTTTGAGAGGCACAGGCTTGTAGGGGTTTTGCCTGTTAAATTCTCAAGGAATAGCTTTTAAGGAAAAATAACCCTGTAGCCAAAAGTCTCTGAAATGGGAATGAATCCAGGCGATCCCGAGCAATCCCAGGGCTGGTCCCTGTGCCGCATTTCCTGACATGAGATTCTTGGACTACTGCAGTCATGTTTTCATCTTCCCCCGTGTCTCCTCATTGGCCTTGCGTTGGCTGTCATGAATGTACCACACCTCAGTAGTTTCTGTGGAGAAACAAATTGTATACGACCGGCACAAAGTCAGAGCCCGGCTGTGACCTGTTCCCCGAATGCCGCTGTGCATCCCAAGACCTCCCTGCCCCAGCTGTCCAGAGACGCTCAGTGCTCCAGGGAGGGCCCTGCGTGGGATGGGTGCGCTGGGGGGTGGTTGAGAAAGCCTTTTGTGGCCCCATGGAGATCCATCAGGTCTGAGCGATCAGCTGATGTAATTTCACCTTAAATCTTTCCCATTCTGTATAAAAACACTGGACTGGATGGATTTCTAATGCTTTTGTTGGTGTGGAATTAGCCCAGGGGTCCCGTTGCCGCTGCTCGTATAGGAATTCCATCCATCCCACGGTGTCATCGCTCTCTGTGTCAGCGCCTCTCATGTGTTTTGTGCACCCCAGGGATCTCATTGGGGTTTATTTGCTGTGAACACTATTGGGTTGGATTTCTTTAGCTTCATTTGAGCTGCTACAGAAGAGACCGTGCATAGTCAATTGGATATTTAATTTGATACTTAATTTGTACTCTCGGGTTCCTTTTCAAGAAGGATGATTGAATTTGCTGTGAGTACAAAGGTACCTAAAAATGGTGTCATCTGCTGGTGCTGCTGCCAGGGTGTCCCACTTGCTGGCAGGACTGAAACATGGGTATTACAGGGAACAACTTCTTGTGCCCACTCACACTGAGATGTTTCCTGAATGGAAATAAAATGCAATTGCATATCAGCTTTGGTTTATGCTTTTCATTTTGTTTGTGGACAGGAGGACTGTGAGTGCAATAGACCGAAAGAACTTTTTTTTTTTTAATTTTTGCTATTGACATGTGAATTAAGAGAGGCAGCATCTTTTTGACAAATCTTTTGTAGCAGACTGTCATCTTCACTTGAACACATGTAAAAGCAGCATGAAACACAGAGACCTTGGTTTCCCAGGCTGGTCAGCACTCCACAGGCTGCATCTTGGGCCAGCGCTGTTGGCACCACTGGAGCTCAGGTGCTCACATAGGTCCTCTCCTGCTGGTCAGCGACTGCTTTTCCTGAAAATTTGTGGAAGGCTGATTGCTTTTGCGTCCATCTTCTTATACTAATGGTTGAACCTCCAAATGAGGTGTAATGGGGAGGATCATTGGGAAACAAGGCTTTAAAAAAAAAGAACCCTGTAGAATTTTACCTGTAAAATCTGCCTGTAAGCACAGTGACTGTGTGTACCCTGGCCTCAGGCTTTGATTTGTTTCCGGAGGTTCGGACTGTTTGTAAAGTTCACAAAACATCAGGCTGCTTATTAAACATTTAGCAGTGACTTTGGCCAGAAGTATTCCTGAGAATCAATTTAAGACATAGTACTGTTAGTTGTGTCTCTCACTGGGGAAAGCACATCCCTCTGGTACAGGAACAAGATGTCAGTTGACTGCTGCCTTTTTGTTTGCTTTCTTGACACACCATACAAGTTCTGGCTTTGTGGTCTGTGTTTTCTCCCCTGTTTCCTTGGACAATGATCTCAATCCCCATGATCAGTGTGAGCTACATGCTTGTGCCATGTGCCATCCATCTGTCAGCACCTGTTCTCATAACACCCGAGGCGTGCGGTTGGTTGTCGTGTTGTGCCCAGTTCCGGGGGCCGTGTGCCGCTGCCTGACTCCGGTCTGTGTTTGGTAGGTGCCTTCGGAGGCTTCGGGACAACCACCACCACTGCAGCACCGGCGTTCAGCTTCTCTGCTCCCACCAATACCGGCACCAGTGGTAAGGGACTGAAGGACTGGCTTTAGAACAAATCCAGGAGTGCTTTGGATTGCATGGCTGCTATGCTCTTTTTCTCAATAACCATCTGCTTGTTTCCCCAGGACTCTTTGGTGCTACCCAGAACAAAGGCTTTGGATTTGGTACCAGTTTTGGCACAGGAACTGGAACTGGCTTGGGTAGTGGGTTGGGAACTGGGCTAGGCTTTGGAGGCTTCGGAACCCAGCAGCAGCAGCAGCAGAGTGAGTATGGCCTCTGGATTTACCTATCCCTCAGCAGTGAAAGCATAAGACTGCCACCTTCAGTTGCTCAGGTAGTGGGACAGAAGTGTATTGTAACAGGAGGCTGTTAAACTCTTAAACTAGAGCTCAAGCAAGTCCCTGATCTTCACCCTTGAGCTTCCAACAATATTTACCCCTTTGGTTTAGTGCTGGTAGAAATTGTAGTTAGAGAATTGGTATTGCAGTCACAGCATTACTAGAAGGGGGAGGAAAAAGGCATTGAGGTTAATTTAAATGGGAGTTGGATAATGAACAGCTGCCGGCTCTGAGTCCGCTGAGTTTGGAACAGCCAACCTGCCCCTCATATTTGGATATCGAGAGTGCCAGATGATGTCACGGATCAATACAGATGTCTCGTTTAAATGAAAAAAAAATTCTTCTGATGTAGCACTCAGGAACTTCTGTTGTAGATGAAGATTGGCTGTAAAAAGACGCATAAAAAACATGAGCTGATTTTAATTCATTTATTCACTCGGTGTTTTTATTTTGCTTCTCAGAATGTGATAAGAAGTGATGCCGGTGATAGGCAGATGTAGGTGATAGCGTGGTCATGGTTGTTGGTCAAGGAGTTCATTTGTTTCTCTTCATCCCACCCAGCATTAGGCAGCGGGTTGTTCAACCAGCCTGCCCAGACACCTGCTCAGTCCAACCAGCTCATCAATACAGCCAGCGCCCTCTCGGCCCCAACACTCCTGGGAGATGAGAGGGATGCCATTCTGGCCAAATGGAACCAGCTCCAGGCCTTCTGGGGCACGGGCAAAGGATACTTCAACAACAACATTGCTCCGGTGGAGTTCACGCAGGAAAACCCCTTCTGCAGGTTTAAGGTATGGCGTTGTTCAACTGCCCACAAAGGGCACCGATGCCCTTACTCTGCTGAGTCTGAGCATCTCATGGGTGTTAAATCAGATTTTGTCACCGGTAAGAGTATTCTGAAACAGTATTTTTCCAGGTAATCTGCACAGTTCTGATGCATACTCATTAAAAGGTTCGAAGATGCTGGAAATCTAGGTGGTGTGGAGGGACTAGATAATGAGCCCAGATGTGGATCATGAAAGTAACATTTTCATGTGCTAGCATTCAGGTTAGTGTGTGTGTATGTGGAACAGATCTATGGAAATTAATTTTAATGTGTATCTGTGTATGCTACAATATGACAGAAACTATTTAAAATAGTTTGAAAGATACTGTGAACATTTGGAATAAGAACTTCAGGGTCTTCCTTCATTGCTTTGTCTAGATTAAAATAACCCTCTATGAACCTGGCCTGTGCCAGGTTTAAAATCCAGCAGCCTTCAGCCTTCTTGTGCCTTTATGCTTGCCAGTGCTCATGCTGACTCCATTCCTTGTACGGAATCGTCAGCAGTTCCAGATCTTGCTTGTCATGTCAACGAAGAATTCGTGGCTCTTCATCCTCCGCAAATCCCGCACCTGCTGACTGTCTTGCTAAGCCTCAGGCTTGTAAGGGGATTTGGGGCAGGCGTGGTGATACCCTCCTTCCCTGAGCTGATTGTTTGGAGTGCAAACTTTGTGACCTGAATGTAGGTTAATACTTAATTAAGTCTGGTGTTGATTATGCACATTATGAGACTTCCGTAAAATTTTCTCAGCAGCTGTGCCTGCTGCCTGACAAATGTTGGGTTTTGTTGCATCACCTTTTTCAGTGTTACCTTGAACATTTTGTTGGCAACGCACCTGAAAGCTTATTTTCTTGTAAGTTGTCTGAAATTGCTTTCACTGTTTCTGGGCTTTGAAAAATTTCCCACTGTGAGTTGTGTGATGCAAAATCGGTTATTTTAGAGTTTCATTTACCAAAAAGAAGAGTTTTCAGGTTAGACAATGCCAGATATTAGGTTTACTCTTGTCCCTGCGACTGGAGTGTTTCTAATGCCATGAATTCACTTGCCTTAAGTGATATACCAACAAGTTCCATCTGTGCCAGCAGTGGAAGATGCCTGCGAAAAATAGGGGAGAAGGTGGCACAGGGATAGGAACCAAGTGTCGTAAGCTAGTTTGGTTGTTGCCTCTGGAAACATCAGGCATCTGATAAGAATGACGCATTACCTGGAGGGTTCCGCAGGAATCCACTTGTACACAGTTCCAGCTCTAGGACACATGAGAAGCATGCAGCTCCAGACCAAGAAAGGTGTGCTGCTAAGGTAACTGCTACAGGGCGTTGTTTGAAGTACCACAGCGAAGAAAATAAAATCTGTTCTAGTTTGGAAATACTGTGTTGCATAAAGAGATCATGGAAGAGTTATTTATTTAAAACAGGAATACCAGAGGTGTCACGTGCTTAGAAACAGATTCTTCCTTAGCTGTCACTGTTGTGCTCCATGACAGGATGGCTGATTCTGCAAGGCTCACCATGGCAGGGGATTACCCTCTGCTGACAAAACCGGGCTCCTTGGCACATTTCTCTCTTCGGTTGAACTTGTGCAAGAGGAAAGGTGCAGGTCACCCACCCACATGCAGTGTCAGGGCCTCACAAAGCCCCTGCTGTCCACCCTGTCACCAGTGCTATGTTGGGGTGACAGCTGACAGGCAAGAGGAGGTGAAAGCTGCTGCTCTGCTTTTGCTTGTAATAAAGTCTGATCCTGTGGTTCCATTTGCAGTTTGGAAAAAGGGTCAGTTTGTAAAATGTTCCTGATTGCTGTTAGCTCTGCTGGGTTGGCAACTCCCCTGATGGGGAAAGGATACTTAAGAACTTTTTGTAAAAATCCAAACTGTTCCAAAAGCTGCACTACTTATGGCTGTGTGAGAGAATGATTTAAAAGGGGATTGATTTTATGTTCCTGCAGCTCTGAATACATTGTGAGTTTAATATTGAACCAGTTGCTCTAAAAATGGAGGGATTTAGCCCCTCCCCTTCATGCCACAAGGATATGCTTTTGCGAACTAACATACCTTCATTTTTCATTTGCTCCTTGGCAGGCAGTGGGTTACAGTTTAATGCCCAACAACAAAGACGAAGATGGCCTCGTGGTCTTGGTGTTTAACAGAAAAGAAGCAGATATTCGAAGCCAGCAGCAGCAGCTCGTAGAATCACTACACAAAATTTTGGGAGGAAACCAGACCCTCACTGTCAATGTTGAAGGTGTTAAAACGATGCCAGATGACCAGTACGTGACCTTCCCATGGTGTTGCCCGTTTATATTGCATGTTAGAAAGGGTTGGTGCCTAAGTCTACTGTCTCCCCTTCTCCTTGATTATAGATCTGTTCATCCTGAGTTTGATTTGTGTCTCTTATTCCTTCATGTAGTTTTTCTTAAGGCATTAAGTCCAGTACCTTTCCACAGATTTTAGGTTATTCTTAATGTGGTACTAGTATCACCATGGAATATAGTGGTTAAAACTGGGGGGAGCAGGGAATGTAATGGTATTTACAGCTCTTATCTCTCTCCCTTGCTGTGTTGAACCCTGCAGTTACTGGTACTTCACATCTCACTTAGCTAAAAGAATTTAAAAGTCAGCTGGGAGAAGCGGTAGCTTGGATTTTGGGTGGTTCTGTATTGTGTTAGCTCCTACGTGCTGCTGGTGTTTTCCTGACGTTCCTCATTTTGCCTCGCTCAGGACAGAAGTGATCATTTACGTTGTGGAGCGCTCGCCCAACGGCACCTCGAGGAGAGTTCCTGCAACGACCCTCTACGCCCACTTTGAACAAGCCAACATCAAATCATCTCTGCAGCAGCTGGGGGTCAGCCTGTCCATGGCCAGGACGGAGCTGTCCCCAGCACAAGTCAAGCAGCTCCTGCAGAACCCTCCTGCCGGTGCGTGGGCTGCGCCTTTTGGGCTCTCTGGGGAAAACGCAGGTGTCGGCCTGCTGGAAAACACCTATGAAAAGTACAAAAAAAAAAAAGTTAAAAATTACAATAATCATGTCCTGTACTCGCTTGCTAGTTTTCAGATGGGTCTCTTAGATTGTGTGTGTGGCCATAGACCGTGCATGTATAGCTTTGTTTTAGAGCAGTTAAGGGCTGTTTGTGTCGTTTCATAAGGTGACTTACCTTCGTGTCTATATCTTTTATACATGTCTGTGTTTAGGATATAGAAGGTTATGAAGTCTGGATTGCAAAAGGAGCTGGGCCTAGTCTTGCAGAAAAATCAGAGCGAACTCCCACTGGGATTATTTTGCCAACTGGTTTGGTAGTTTGATCACTTAATTACTGATATTTTAATATTTTTTTATTTTACATAGGAAGCAACTTTAAAAGGACAGATGACCCGAGTGTGGCATATAGTGGGAGCAGTAGGAATTTCTCCCTTTAAAATATGGATAGTCCAATGGGAGCATCTATGGGTTGTTCCTTTCCTCTGCTTTCAAACTGGCAGGAGTGCTTGACAGCCTTTGGGTCTGAATTTACTGCCCCTGCTCAGGACCAGGACTTTTAAAGAACCACCCTAGTTTAATTAACCTTAATTTGTGTAAGTGATTCGGGTTAGCACAGCTCATAGGGTTTTTGTATTTCACAGCATTTTTTCTTGGTTAACAGCTGTAACATTGATCTATTCAGATATCCATACTAAAAATCCTTTTTTTTTCTCCAGGTGTTGATCCTATTATATGGGAACAAGCCAAAGTTGATAATCCTGATCCTGACAAGTAAGTCCAATAGTCCGTCCAAATATTGCCACAAGGCTTAGAAAGGGGAGAAAGAGATAATAATTGCATAGAACCCTTCAGGTAACTTGCAAGAAACTCACTCGAGTACAACTTGGCCTTGGAGTGCTGATCTCCTTGAAAGCAGTGAAGATTACTGGAAGTGCCTGTCTTAATCCCTTTACCCATTTAGGTGCTTAGGAGCTGTCAGGATAAAGAGTCTTACTTGCATTACTTGGAGGTGTGGTGTCCTCCATTACCTAGATAGTTATTGTGACTTATTTTTTGCAACCATTGGTATTTTCTCTTTATTGCTAAAGGTGATGCACCTTTGTACCCTCCAGTGGTTACAGATAATTTGGGCTGATTTCTTTATGAAAAAGGAACAGGTTGTTGGGAATAGTGAGGACTCTAGAGCTTAGCAAAAGAAGATACGGTTATGTAATGATTTATAAAAGGCCAACATGATCTGAAACTTTATATTAGATTCTATTCGTAATTATTAATCCTTACCACGTGTCCAGTGTAAAACATGTTGTAAGAAATATTTGTGTTCTGATAGGCTTATTCCTGTGCCAATGGTGGGTTTCAAGGAACTGTTGAGAAGATTGAAGGTCCAGGATCAGATGACCAAACAGCATCAAACTCGATTAGATGTAAGCTTGCTCATCTTTATCATGAGTTGCTGTTGACAAAGGATGTGCTAGTAAATTCACCTCCCCTGTGTGTTCAAAACTGAAACGGGAACCATGTGCTTAGGATATTCCTTACATAGATCTTTTGCCTAAATACTGAGCAGTGTGCTTTGGCTTGTATTTGTTTCAGGTTCAAGCTTACTGTTTTGTTATAGGCTAATCTACATCAGCTCAGTTTAAGTTGTAGTGGCATGGACTTTTAAATTTGGGCAACCCATTTTCCGAAATTGGCTTTCTGAAAATCTCAGTTGCCTATGAAAATAAACACAAAGGAGAGCAGTAGAGGTAGAAGAAAGCTTTCTAAAATCGTCTGGGTCAAGGACACGAAGTTGCTGGGCTGTGTAGTGTCACGAAACTCACAGTTTTACATCAGGACTAACGCGTTCTGTTAGCAAAAACTTCTCTGACTTCCAGTTGACTCCCGTCTCCTCTGCAGATAATATCAGAAGATATCAGCGAGCTGCAGAAAAACCAAACGACAACTATGGCAAAAATTGCACAGTACAAAAGGAAACTGATGGCGCTTTCTCACAGAACTTTGCAGGTAACAGGGATAATCTAAATAGCTCCTTTGACACAGCCAAGTGCCTGAAGCAGTCTCGGGGGAAAGGAGAACCTATGCCATCTTGTGCAGGCCAATGCTGAAAGTTATTCTGACTTGAGCTAACAGGTGTTCATTTAACTACCAGGCAGAGCTGTTGGGGAAAGCTTCAGGGCTGTAGTACTTGGAAACCTTCTCTCTCACTTACTCAGAAGCCGCAGGACTGCCCTGACGTCTTAGAGCAGCAGACTAAATGACAGAACAAATCTACTGAGAAACTGGCTGAAGGAAGGGCAGAAAGATGTGGACGGGCTGGTGGGGAAAGGGATAGGCCAAGTGTTCTCTAACGAACATCAAAGGCATTTTTTGTAGGTGTTAATAAAGCAGGAGATCCAAAGGAAAAGTGGTTACGCCATTCAAGCAGACGAGGAGCAGCTTCGTGTACAGCTGGATACAATTCAGTGTGAGCTTAATGCACCCACGCAGTTCAAGGTGAGTGGCTGATAGAGCCTGGCTAACAACTCTGGGGTTCCTTGCTGAAAACACACCAGTTTTTCCAAACAAGGTATATATATTGGTTGTGGAAAGCTTTCTGTCTGGCACTGTTAGTAGGTTGTAGCATCATGCTCTTTGCTGCATAACCAATAGGTATTTCAGTAGTTTTGAGTTCTTGGAAATACTGGAGTTGCTTGCCCTTTGCGTGCGTTCCAGAGCATTTAAAAATGAATGAACAGCAATGCTTCCAGCCCTGGAGACTCAAGGAATCATAGATGCTGGAGCTCTGCCAGCTGTAAATGAGTTGTGTTTGATTTAAGCCTGTTTCTCTTCCCAGGGCAGACTGAATGAGCTCATGTCCCAAATCAGGATGCAGAACCACTTTGGAGCAGTGCGGGCTGAAGAGCGCTATTACATAGATGCAGACCTCTTAAGGGAAATCAAGCAAGTAAGTATTACTGGGTAGAATCCTGGCATACTCTTTGACCTTCATCATTTAAGCCAGACACACGCTGACTGTATCTAGAATGCCATGTTCTTGCATTGTTTGATGAAGTTATCCTTTTAATTGGTCTCAGTGACAGTGCACCAGGCTATTGTACAAAACCACTCTGTGGAGATAGGCTTTTAGTACAGAAAATGCTGTTACTCCTTCCTCCAGAGAAATTATGTTAGGATTTTCAATGTGTCAAGGCCACCAGTCATGACACCTTGGAAAAATATTAGTTGTGTGTGAAGCTGAACAGTACTCACACTGGTTTCTGAATTATCTGCAGCACCTAAAGCAGCAGCAAGAAGGGCTGAGTCACCTAATCAGCATCATCAAGGATGACTTGGAGGACATCAAACTAATAGAACATGGGCTGAACGAGAGCATTCCCATCAGAGGAGGAGTCTTCAGTTGACTGGTGGAGGTTTACCCAGAACATGCTAATCAAGTTCATGGCTCACCTTCCAAGGCTAAAACTGTTGAGGTAAAATAAAACACGTATCTTGTAGGAAGAAAATGGTATTGTGGCTGTTACTTTTAGAATTAGCAAAGCCTCTTCTAAGCTTTTAAAATTGACCTTTGGAAGGTTTATATTTTATAAAGCTGTATATGCTTTAACAAAAGAAGGAAAACTGAATCTGTTCAGATACCATTTTACTATAAAACTATATGTACTATTGTACATTTTTTTCTTTTTTTCTTCTTTTTTTTTACAACAGCATTGTCCTAAAAATGCAGTGCTGGGGGGATTGTTTCGCTAATGACTCGGTTTGTGGAAAGCTTAGCCCGCTTTCGTGTTTCTGTCACAACAATCAAGTAACAGCATTGTGTAAACAGCTAATTTAAATCATTACAGAGATGTTTGTTGCTGTAACTGTGTTGTTCTCTGCAATACCAGTAGTTTACTGGGGCAAGCTGCAGAAAGTTCATGTTTCCAGTTTCTGTCCTTCCTTTGGACTGCAAGGATCTGAAGGTTATGTTTTGATCACTTTACGTATGTGAATTATACAAAGCTTTGCTGCCCCTCTAAGTAACAGAATGTCTGGACATTGTCTTCTGCCTTTTTTTAATTGCCCACGAGTAATAAATTCAGTCTGACTTTGTAATTAGTGGTGTGTGGTGTTGGCTCTCAGTGACATCAGCGAAGTGGTGACGCTGCTCACAACTCCAGGTGTAAGTGCATTTAACTCTGCTCCAGGCACTGCAGGTAACAGGCTGTCAAACCCAGTGCCACAGAGCTGCTTGGCAGCCTCAGTCCCCAAACCAAAATGAGGGGCATGACCCTAAAATCCTACCTGGTAGCAAGCGCAGCAGAGCAGGTGCCTACTCCCTCCGTGCTGTGGAGAGAGACATGCTTTTTCCCCTCAGTATGAAATTCACTGAAAAAAACTGAAACAAAAAACCAGTGTTCTCTGCAGTAGGAGTTTGTACAGCTGAAACAAATATGGAGGAGGAAGAATCATTTTGTCCATTAGCCATCAAAATTAATTCCATTCATAAAATTTGAAGGATGGAAAAATAGACATACAGCTGTAATGTGCTGGGACCTGTATTGTGCATTTGAGAGTGTTTGTGGAAGCATGGTTCCATTACAATTGAAAACATATATGTGGAACTCTAGTGAAGGGGGAAAAGGATTAGTTAATAAACTGTCTGCACTGGGTAATAGGCTCTGTAAGAAATTCAGTGAGATTAGAATTTTCTTTTGGGGGCTGGGGTAGCAGGCTTAAGTGGAGTCTTCTGCCAGGGCATCCCTGCTAGACTGTGCTGCATGTATTTAAGAAATACCTTGTTTCTTGATTTGCAAACTCCACACCCCACCCCACTTCACTTAATAAGCTGCAGTCCTACCATGCTTTGAAAATAACTTCAACATGCAGCATAGGCTCCTGAGCAGGGGGCTACTTGATCTACTTCCCTGGGCTTTGAAAATGAAATTATCTCAATAGATTTCTTAAACTTAAGTGCCCCTGCTAGAGACAGTGTTGCACATTTGAGGCATTTTTTTTTCCCCAACGTACTGCTCTACTACTTGTGCTTAGTAGCTCCAAATTTCCAGAACAAGCTTAGTACAGCAGGGGAAGACCAGCAGGGAAGTAGGTATCATCACTGGAACAGCACTGCTGCTCACAGAGTTGACTACAGAAGAAATGAACAACCAAGAAACAGCAATCTAGAAAAAATGGTTTATTAAAAGGAAAGCTGTGATCAAACAGGTGCTACCTCCTTAGAACACTGCCTACAAGTAATACCTTTACTTCCGCTTTACTGCTCTTGGATATACCTGTAACATTTCCTCACACTGACAAGAGAAGCTAAGTTGCATCTTCCCTTTGAGCAGGAAACTCTACTTAAAATACAGCTTCTTTAAAAAACGGTCAGTTGAAGTGCAGCTCATCTATTTCACCTGTTACCTTCCCCAGATGGGTCACAGCTGTTGCCTATAGCTATGTCTGTTTTAAGCACCTGCCTTCCCTTTCCCTGCTTGGCATCTGCAGGCACGCTCTAGGTTAGCTCAGACAGTCCTGGCTCTGTAGAAAGCAAGGCATTGGACATGGCAGCCCTCGGCAGGTTCTCATGACGGGCACTGTTTGACGAGGCGGAAGGCTTCCAGGAACTCGTTGAAGTCAATGTTCCCGTCCTTGTTGAAATCAATGCTGCGAACCAAGTCGTTAATGCCATCATCTGTGAGTTCAATGTTCATGTGTGAGCTGAACAGCTTCCAGGTTTGCTGGAATTCCTCAAAGGAGATGAGACCTATGGAGGAGCATTTGACATGCTGCAACTGCATCTCCTAATGTGGAGAACACTGGCTAAAACACAAAGCAGCAAAGAGGTGTAATACAATTGGACATCTCCGAAACTTGGGAGGGAGCAGGAAGAGCCAAGCCTTAAACAGTTCAATAAAAACACCTCTATACATACTAAAGGAAGATCCAAAGTAGAAGGGAACACAAGGCAGTGATCAATACCCCCTGCACACCTGCTTACCTGAATGGTCTCTGTCTATGATCCTGAATATGGTCTCCAAGTTGGATCTGTTTCGATAAATGACTTCCAGCAAGCTCGACTGGATGTGCTGAAAGACACGATCACACTTGTTTTATCCTTCTGACACCTCTGCTTTCTCTGAGTCGTTACTGCAGTTGTCTTCACAAATAAGAATATTTTTCTCTCTCAAGAACATGCCAACAGTGCCATACAAACAGGTGTGTGATGATTGCACCCTCTGTGCAGCTGCAGAACTAACCATCTGCAAGCTGTCCCTTCCCAACAGCGCTTTTCTGCACTAACAGTGACCGGGCTACATTGTATAACCACTGCAGAGCTGCATTTGCTGGGCATAATTAAGAAACTGCTACTTGGAGAGTGGAATACAGTTTTCCTACTCAAAAGCCTGCATCCAAAACTACCTTTAAATTTTGATTGCACATCCGTCATCTATTTCTAAAATGGGCTGGATGCCTCAGGGCTATTTGAGCTCAGGCGAGAATTTCTATCAACTTCAGTGTGGTTTTGGACCATGCGGGAACTGTCCACTGTCCTTTTGTACCGTAACTGATTTGCACATGCTGGGGATCTGGTGAGCAGGTGCTTCATGTCGTGCTTTGGTGGAAGGGGGTGAGTGCTTACCTCTTGGCTCCTTTGCTCCATGGCCAGGTCATCCAGCCAGGATTTGTATTCCAGCATGCCATCCTCAGTGCTGCCCACCAGCTGCGGCCTCAGCATTCGCCAGGGCAGTCCCAGCCGCAGCACTGACTCCACTGCTGTCGCCCAGTTGCTCAGAGTGATCCTTCCTGTAGGGAAAAGGGAGACACCTCTGGGATACAGAAAAGCATATAAAGGCAAAGAAAAAGCCTGAAGTAGTGACACATACACAGTCTAGGTGCATTATTTTGCACTGCAGGCACAAGCACACTTCCCCTCCAAGACTCAGCAAGCTTTTCATCATTGCAACAAATCAAGGTTATGAGGCTGCAAACATCTGAACAAAGGCAAGACACTAACTTTGGGTATTTCATTAGAAATCTGTAGCCCACTGCCCATTTTAGCAGCTGCTGTAACAACTGAGCTGGATTTCTATGAACAGTTTTGCTGCCAGGGAAGAAAGCAGTTCTCTCCATGAGCAGTTCTGCCAGCCACCATAACCCTTTTCTCCCCCAGTCTGCCAACTGACGGTTCTCAGCAACACAGCACTCTTGCCAGCCAGAGAAGTAGGAACTCTCAGCTCCTTCCTTAAGGCTCTGACAGAGGCAACTGCCGTGGAAGGCATCCCTTGCTTTTCTCTTCCCAGTGATTTTAGACTCCAGGGATGAAGGGGCTCTAGGGACCACCCAGCCCTTCTCAAGTGACACGACAGACATGTTCCAGGTCAGCTTTTCCAATGCTTCACCAGTACCCCAGCTGCAAAGAGTTTTTCTAGTACCAGCCTAAATTGCTATACATCAGGCTAATGACATCCTGCTTTTCCAGCACCCCCCTTTATGGTGTCACTCAGAGGCACTCACAGAGACTGAGTAACAGCAAATGAACTCTGGCCAGGTCTGATACAGCCTCCCCATAACAGTTGGTGACAACTGTCAATGAGCAGTCTCCCAACCACCCACAAACTCAGCTTAGTCACTGCAGCCCTATCCAACCAGGCAATGAACACGCATGTCCCTCAGCTCTGAGTTACCTGTGTTGTCCCTGTCATAGGCCTTGAAGGCACTGATGAGGGCTGAGGTGTGAGCAAACAGCTTTTCCCGCAAGGCTCGAAAGGCTGACTCCTCTACTCTGCTGATTCTGGAGGATGCAGAACAGAGAGAAGCACTTTAAGGACTTGCCATGAATCACAAGAAAAACTGCACCTTCCCTCCCAGTCCTCTATCTGGTTTGTCCACGGATTGCCTAGACCCTCACACAACTGCTCTGCACAGCTACAGCTGCATCCTCAGTGCTTGTGACAAGGCACTGCATGCCCAGGGCACAGATCCCTGCAGCTGATGCCACGAGTCCCTGCAGTCATTTGTGAAGTAACAAAGCAAAAGGGAACCTCAGCAAAGGTCAAAAGTTAAAACCTAACATTGAAAAGAAAATCTGAAAAATCACCTTTAAAAAAATCCCCTTGGAATTTTGTTAACATTCCCTTCTCAGCCCTTGAGCCTTCCTCAGTAACTTCGAGTACAAAGCTTGAACCCTCCTTTAGGGCTGTTATTTAGAAAATCAAGCTGTGAAAGTTCATCTCCACAGTCAAACTTTGTAAAAGCTCACAAAGTTTTCTCTTTGGGAATTTTGGCTTGGTGAATAACTGGAATGCCTTGCCTTTGGGTCATAGTGAGCATATGGGCTGTCTTGTTTGCTTGGTACTGAACAAAGTGGGGGATGAGGTCTGGTCCCAGCTTCACATAGGCTCCCCTGTTGCTGCCAATCTCATAGTAGTTTGAGGCTGAAAAGATGGTCAGCACCTAATCCCAAAAAAAGAGGCATTTACAGTCAGTACGTACATCCTGTAATGCTTAATGTACGTGTAAACAACACACCCGATCCCCTCCGGAGTCCACAGACGGTGAAAGCACCATGTTTCACAGAGAAAAGAGAGAGTGAGGTGGCAGCTGGCCTGAAAGCCTGGCAAGTGTGAGTTCCTCATGGGTGGCACTGGTCACACGTGCATCTGGCCACATGCTAGGCTTCTACAATTCCCCTGGGCTCTCTCCCCCAAGAATTCTGCTCTCCAAAGTCCGAGTGCCCTGACAAAGCCACCGACACGACTGTGAATCTTCTGAGAACAGAACTTGGCTGCAGCAGCTCAGTAACACCCTTTTGTAGCTCATCTGCAGGAACAGCTGCACCACGTGGGGGCCACGGCACAAGAGGGTTCAGATCTTTTCTCAACCACCACACACAAGGACACGGTTTGCCTGCAGAGCCATGACCCCAACAGAGCAGGCGGCTCCAGATTACCCTATCGTAAGATCTCAGCTGGAGACACACTTCAGTAACTCCCGATAAGGCCGTTCAAGGATTTTGTATGTGCTTAAAGCCCCTTAGGAAGAAATGCAGAACTGAGACAAGCTACGCCCCCAGAAACCCCACCCTGGCAGGATGGAAACCCAAGTATCCTTCACACCACCCCTGACTGACCTTGCGGTTGTGACAGAACTCGTAGCCCTCTTGCTTGCACTCATGAGAGCGGATCAGGAACTGCAAGCTGTACTTCTCAAGGAACTTGTCTGTCACATCAGGCCCAAAGTAGCAGCCACCACCTCGCACCTTATTTTCTCTGCAGCCCTCCTGAGGCATGGGGTCGCTCCAGAGAATGTCTAAAATCTGAAAGGATTGGAAAAGTTCACTAAGCAAATACAGCTCAGTCTCTGAATCCCTCCCTAGACTGCTGCTATAGCCATAGTGCAGGGGAACAGACATGTTTCCTACATTCCAGCTGGAGACTGTCACAGGCCTGGGCCACCTCAGAAGTGGCAGTACTCTTGGCCTGGAGCTACAGGCACATCCAAAGTGTCTGGGGAAAGAGGGATGTGTCTAAGTCAGGCCGGCTACAAGCTTGGCCTTTGCTAGCATTAAGATGTCCAAGAGCCTTGCCTGCCTTTCTCTATCCCAAAACACAAGGGGCAAGAACAACCAGCAGATCCTGAGGCCATTAGCAGGCTTAGGATTGAACTCCTTTGTTCTCTAGCCAGGACATTCTGCAGCCTCCGGAAATACAAATGCTGACTCAGGAACCACTGTTTGGATTAAAGCTTAATCTCTTTAACCCTGACCTCTATATAGTTCTATAGTGATAAGGTGTGCAGCACTGGAAGGTCATATGCAGTGTGAACTAAGTAACCGTGGTTTTAGAGCGCACAGAAGAGACTCTCAGACAGGCTGGAAAGCGAAGGAAAGGAAGTCCCCAGCTGCTCCTCCCAGGAGGTAACAAAGGTACCTAAGGAAACATCCCCAAGGCCTCACAAAACAGCCCTTCCTGGCCACCTACCACTGAAGGACCAACTGCTGCAGGAGGCACCCCCAGCACACCCAGCTCAGGACCCCACTTAGACTCCTCACCTGCTTCCACTCCTCCTGGCGAGTCCAGCATGGCTGATCCACATCCTTCAAGGAGAGCATGCTGGAATAGGTGAGCTCCTCTGGCTCTGACTCGCTGATGTCCGCCAGCCGGCGGCACGCGTCCATTTGCTCCTGCACCGTCTGCCGAAGCCACCTGGAGAACTCCAGCCTGTTGGCTGTGCTGGGAGCCTGGGCTGACTGGGGCTGCAGAGATAACGTGGGAGCAGCCTCATTCCCTGCTGCATCAGTGTCTGGTTTGCTCTCCCCATTTATGGCCTGTATTTCTGGTTTTCTACTCGACTCCTTTCTTTTCTTCATCCTTAACACAGAAATAAACTGAAAGATATGAGAGAAATGGAGCTGATAACACAGCATGAAAACCCAGATCTCCAGCTCCAATATCTTCCACTGGCAGACTTCAAGTGATCCAAGCCTCCAAGCCCCAATTCCCTTCTGCCTTCAACTGCTGATTAACTGTGGGGGACTATTAGTGCCATCCTCTCAATCATGCCATCCTGCGTTTACAGCTGGGCCCCACATCCATCTCATCTCACTCTTCCTCATTGACTTCATGCAGACAGATTTAATCTGCAATGAGACCTATGCAGCAGAGCAAAGGAAGCATTAATGACTAGTGCAAGAGTTGTTGTTATATTTGGAGAAGGAAAGTGGTGTTTCCCAGCTAGAGAGTGAGGCAGAGACAAGTTAAATGATTTATCAAAATCCTTCTGGAAATCTAGGGGGTAAAAACAGGCTAAGGAACTGTGGGACAATGTCTCATCATCACTTCGGTTTTACTTCAGCACCGGCACATATTCCAGGAATCAACAGTGCTTCATCCTTTCACAGCTCACGCACGCACACAAACAAGCCAAAGCCTACACCTAAACACGAGTTTGTCTAGGAAGACCGTCTGTTAGATTTGTCTTGTCAACAGCTAAGCTGACATGCAGAAATGAGCTCCTCACCACAAATCAGCAACACTGTTGTCCCTTGCAATAACTGGGAAATAAAACCTACTTTGTCCCTTGGAATTTTCTCAAGCATGTTCAGGTCAGTGGTGTCAGAGATGCCCCCGTGAATAACGAGGACTTTCTGATCTATCAGGGTGGCCAGGGGTAGCCAGCAGAAGACATTCTGAAACATCCTCAAGATTTTCTTCCCGTGCACCTAAGAGGACAGGTCAGAAAAGAGATGAAGCATCAAGTCTTCTAAATGCACGTCTCGCACGTAAAGGAGACACAAACATAGGCCTACCTTGTATTTCTGCATCACTTCCTTGGTGAAACCATAGCTAAAGGAACAGGAGAAAGGAAGCTCAGTGGGATTTTGCACAACACCCTTGACGTTGTGCTCAGCCCCGCACAGAAGCCGTACCGTAAGTTCACCATGTGGTCCTCGTGGTTCCCGCGGTTGAGATGAACCTCCTTGGGATAGATCAGGAGGAAAGTAAAGAGGATAACAAGGATCTCGAGGGACTGCTTGCCTCTGTCTACAAAGTCCCCATTGAACACGTAGGACTTGGAAGGGGACGGAAGGCCATTCTGTAAAAGCAAGGAACAGGCAGATGTTACCAGAGAGGTCTCCCCATGGTCTCCATATGCCTCCCCCAGAGCTGCACAGTCTGTCACACCCGTCCCAGGTTACAACAGATCCTTGCTCATCTTCATCCTGTGGGCCCCAGCAGTGAAAGCTGGCAGTGACAGGGGGTTGTCATTAGTATCAGCACTAGAAAAATACCCACTGGCACTTCTAAAATGGACATGGATATCAGACTTCCAAGTCAACAAGGGAATAAGCTACTGATTTGTGAAGCCATTTAAAACCAATCAAATTGACTCGGAGAACTGCACGTGAACAGCCCAATTTTGCAAACACTACTCAACATGACCCAAGGGATACCCATTGTAATGCCTGGACAGCCTCCCTCTGCAAATTTGGTGCCTACCTTGTAAAAGATGAGGAACAAGTCATCCAGCTGGCCGTGCAAGTCCCCTAACAGGCACAAAGAGAGTAGTCTCGGTATGCTTGCTTTGAGCTTAAAAAAACACCAATACATAACTTCCTATGTACTCTGTCCTTTTATAAATTAATGACCCCTGAAATACTTCGGGAAGCGCAAGCCTAGAGGAAAAGGACACAACGTAAAGCTTGCGCTGAAGTCTGAGAAGGACAGTAAAAAAACCTACACCATCTGCTGAAGACTGCTTTAGAAGCTTTATTCATTTATCTACTGTAATGGCACAACATGGAACAAGATTTTCATTACGTGGGAGAAAGCTTTGCACTCAAGATGACAGTCTAATTCTCATTTAACATGATATTGAAGAGAGAGGTTTGTTTTCCAGAAGCTGATTGCATGCAGAAGTCTGTGCTAAGTATGTATTTTTCAGAAATATCTCAACATTTTAACATTAGTCAGAGTAGGAAAAGAGTGAAAAGCTTTGTCTCAAATTTACTTATGGGATGCAAAGATGTGTTTGCATTCTGGATCTGTGTGCATGCATGCACTGCTGCTTATCCAGAACAGCTCCAGGATTTTGTTGTTAAAATAATCCCAGACCGCAGAACAGATCAGAACACTACCAAGTTTTGAGACCAGTCCTCAGCTGGGTCTGGTTTCTGTGGTTTAGTAAAACGGCTCCAAGTTTGGGGTGAGAGAAAAAAGACCACCTGGGTATTTCAGAGAGACCCAGCATCTCAATGCATCACATGGTTTGCCTACAGAGAGCATTTGTGTTCCACGTTCAGTACAGAGGGGGGCATTGTGCCCTCGCTATCATTTTCTCTCTGCCCCACCCTCCCATATGAGCGTTCCACCCCGAAGGCTGCAAGGGACGCACCGCACACAGTGACCTCCTCGCTGTAGCAGGTGGAGACGTGGCTGATGTTTGGCAACTGCTTGAGGTGCTTCCTGGTCTCATGCAGGAGGTTTAAGACATAGCGAGCATGGAGCTGCTACTAGGAGAAAGTGAAGGGATTAAAGCAGGAAATCAGCGGTCTGTGAGCAGCACCGCTCTGGCTGCAAAGACTCCACCAGGATAGCCTGGATGGCAGAAACTCTCCCTCGGATAGCACACTGTGCTGACCTATGGGCTTGCAAACAGGACAAGGTAAATACTGGGAAACAGCAGGATGGAAGAGACTTGCCCAAAGCAGCCCAGCCTCAGCACTGACAGGGCTGGCGAGGCAACCGTAAAGCCCCAGCACCTTGTGGACAAGGCTGTACCCACTAGGCCACACCACCTCCAGGAGCAGCAGAAATTCCAGCCCGATATCACAGGTAAGAAGCTGCTCCTCTAGATCTTAGCTTTTCCACATCGAACCAGTCCATGGGTTTCCACATGTCCTTCAGCGATACATACGCTCAAAGCCGGGGCATAGGCATTTAATACAGTCAGGACATGAGACGTCTTTGGTTTAGAAGTTCTCTTTGGAGAAGGCATGTTTCGGCCTATTTTGCAGTTCAGCACATCCGATGAGGGATGGCAGCAGAACGCTGCAGGTGTATGAAGGCTTGTCTCGTTAGTGCTGGAGTGGTACTCAACTTCCTCACCAAAAATGTCACCATTTACATTTTAAAACAGAGTCCAAGTTGCATGGCACAAAACATTTTAATTGGCTGTTTCCCTCTGGGCCTTCCTATACTTATTTACAAATTGAGGAATTTGAACAAAAAATGACAAAACATTTCAACATGAGCTGTTGTTGATTTTTCCCTTTAAAAATGAAATTCAGGTTAATATTGCTACACCCTATGTAAAGCGTTCAGTTTTGTCAGGAGTACATTTTCAGAAAGAGAAACATTTCTGTGGAATTAGGAAATACCATCTAATTTCCAACACCCTTTTGTTTAACAGCTGGCCAGCTTGTTACGCTCCAGTCAACTGTGCTTGTTAGTAAGTCTAAGACCAAATGATCTATCCTACATCCCTGTGCAGATAAGGGGAAAGCGTGGTACCTTTTGGGATCCTTACTTGTTTCTGTTGGAAAGCTTCCAGCAAGGCCGTGGCATGGTCAGGGAGAAGTGGGAAAGAGAGACGGGGTCCAGTGTAGGAGTCTGGCACCTCTATGGATTCATAGTCACAGTATTTTTCCAGCTCTGCCTCTTTGTAACTTTCCCCAGTTATGAACATGCGACTGATAAAATCCCCTGGACAGCAGATTAGTGTGGTTGATTTTTTTTTTTTTTTAAGAGAAACAGACAGAGAAGAAGTTAATTGGCTCCAGGAACCATTCTAGTACTTTTCTAAACAAAAGCTATTTGGTTAGGCTGGCACTCAGGAGCAATGGCAGCCATAGATGCTGGGTCCAAGCTTGGCATTGCTACAAAACTTAGAGTGAGGGAAAGGCTGCAGAGACAAATCTCCAGGTGCGCTGTGCAACGTTCTGTGATTCTATCAAAACGAAGGGAACTTTTATGCCTCCTTCCAGCTCCTAAGAGCAGGAATTGCCCCACATCCTTTGCACAGCTCAGAGTCTCCAGACAATTCACTCCCTATTCCTAATGCCATTGCTCTTTAGACACGTGGCCACATTTGCCATACTGCAGATTGCCCAACACTGGGCAATGAATAATACAGGGTGCAGCCTTTGGAGCTGCTGCTGCCACATCTACCAACAGCACACAAACTTACTCTCTTTGGTGCTGCTTGGTGTGAACTGGTCCATGAGGTAACTGAAGAAGTTGTGAAGCTGCAAGAAGAGGGAGAGCCCATCAGTCACCCCAGAATGAAATTCAACAGAGTGGCAATTTATCATCATCTGCTTTCTGGAAGTATTACCTCTGCCCTTCTCACGCTGTCTGGTACGTACAGCAACTCCCATTGTACCAATTTAAGTTCTGACTATTGTGAAATGAAGTCAAAACAGTGGCTTTACCTTCAGCCACAGGCAGAAGTACACTATGAGCCCTTCCTCTCCCTGAGAGCATGGCAGCCATGTAAGAGAGTTTCAATCAAAGTTAAAGCATAACAAACCAACCAGACTTGCCTGTTGTGTTCAGACTCCAGAAAAACTGCTAAATGGCTCTTATGGCTTGCTTTTGAGGTTCATTACTTTGTGTTTTATGCAACACAAGCAGGCAGGGAGTCAATAGGCTAAAAAGGGGCAGGAAACCCAGTCCCTGGCCCACTGAAGCACTTAGAGGGTTAGCGGCCAGCAGCCAGAACTGAGCGAGTCTGGCACAGAAACCACCTTCCTATGTGTTTTCCTACCTGCTCTGTTCCTTGGCACCATACCTTGATCTGATCCTGCTCGCAGGCATACTCAATGGATTGAAAGATTCTCCAGGTGCAGCGGCGTCGCATTTCCAGCCGAGCCACGTAGCGCCGATACCACTGCTGGATCAAGACAGCTGCCTTGAAAGCTGGGGGACGAGAACAGAACCAATCTGCTGAGCAGCACTGGCCGTAGCTGAGGTACCTGCAACGGCTCCTTCCCCACTCCTGAACATTGAAGAGGAACCTTGCCTTTTCCGAGGAAATTTCCAGGAATTGTATTCTCGTGCCTAAGGGCAAAAAAAGCCCGCTTCTTTTTGCAAGAGGTTGACCTGACCCTGCCTGACCAGAGGCCTCTGAAACACTTTTAATCGTTGCTGCTGGCTCCTCAGCACGAGCAATAACAACAAATTATTAGGGCCTAAAAGTCCTAACGTGTTCTTCAGTATTTTTAGACAATATCCTCCCTTTCTACCTACCTTGATCATTTTCATGTCCATCTTACCGTGTCTGGGTGCTGGGGCTTCAGGAAACCAGGAAATTAACTGAGACCACACAAAGAGTTGGGAGAAGACAGGATACCGGGTTTCCTTCTAAAGTCTTAAAAATATGGGGGTTTTCTACCTCTCTTTATGCCAAATAAATACCTCAGCTTTTGCAGTTGTGGAAGAACTTCAGGAGGACTCTAACGTAGCATAAATGTCAACATACCATTACCTTACAATAAAATAAAGACAAAACTACACCCACAGTGAAAAAAGGGAGGCAGAACTTTGGCCATTTAATGACACAGAACGAACGAGGTGCCTGTTTGAGGTCCAATCCACTGCCAGCACTGACAACACCAGGTGCTTCCCACCAAATTATGGCTATCTGCCCTTTGATCTTTAAAACATATCCTGTGCATTCTCCCAATTCCAATATGTTCCCTTGAAAGATTATTTCAGATGGGGTGCGTGCATATTTCAAGTGAAGTACATTGGTGCAGTTTCACATTTCCTTTTTCAAGTTCTGCCGCAGAACTTTTTGTGCCTCTAGAATCTCTCATCCTCCTTAATTGGCCTTGATCCCACTTGGATCAGCTCCGCTACTTGGCATGTCTCTTTGGATTATGCTGCGTCCCTTCCTGTTCCTTTTTGGAGCCCCGCCCTTGAGCCCTATACTTAAAACACCTTCTAACACTGCTTCTCTGTCATCTTTAGCTGATGGGGGAAAGGGCTTCAAAGTCCAAGGGAAACAACAGAGTTAGGGAACTAGGCCTGCTGCAGAAGGTATATTCCCTTGCCACATTCACCAAAGCAGGGAGAGCAATGGCAGGTGTGTGGGTAAATCTTCATTATAAAGAGGAAAATTCCTCACCCCTACCCAAAGGCTGCTATGTGCTGGCAAGAGACAAAGAGATCATATCAATTCAATCAGCTTGCATTAATTACATAAACTGCCCTCTAGATACTTCCACAGGAAACAGTGACCTTTCCCTAAAGACTCTATCTCAATGGCTTACGTATTGAAAATAATAATCCTTTGAAATTATGGTTCTGTTTCAGCACTGGGAATTGCAGAGCACAAAAAAGGAAGATCTACAACCGCTGTTCAGCAGGGAGCTGAGACACCCTGAAGTCGTGGGCAAGAAGGTAAGATTTGGCAAGCCTCAATTCAGGAATAACTTCTGTATTCTTTGCCTTCTCTCTTGCTGAGCAAATGCTTACTGATCTGCTGGGCTTTGAAAAAATTCCTTGTGATGACTCCACACATACCAATGAAAACCAGATGCTTTGAAACAGTAAAAATTAAACCTATGAAACACATGTTAGCAAGCTCACAGTTAACATAAATACCACCATCCACAGCATTTAAGCTCCAGATAGGCAAGGTTTTTACTCTGCTTTTACAGGGGCTGACTCTGCAACTGAAAAAGCCGGGTATTCTAATTTAGCAGCTTACTTGGGTGAGTTATACCTGGCAGTGTTTGTATCAGTTTGGAAAAAAAAAGAAAATCAACAAAAAGAAAGATTTATCCACATTTTATGATGATCCAAACCATGCATCATCATACAAGCTGCTGAAAGCATACCAAAGTGGCAGCACTCAAACCAGATTTTGCTCCAAGGCAGGGCCAGTTTAACACCTTTGCTCCTACATTCTCCATTGGGAAGAGTCTTCAAAGCTTGTACAGGTGGGGCAGGGGTGACATCTGGCACACTGCATTTGGGTAGGAAGTCGTAAGCAGCCGCCCCGCTGCAGATGGCCAAATCTGAAGGGTGTTGAGAACCAAAGGCTAGAAATTGAGAGAGGTTTTACTGCGTGGGAAACTGTTGCTGAGGTATCATTTGTAATACAAGGTTTCAAGTAAGTAACTAGTTTTGTGTTACATCTGGTGCTATGGGTGACAGGTAAGCCTAACTTAAATACAAAGTGGAGTTTTTCAACAGTGGACAGTAACAAGAGTCTGAGTCACAACCTTATCCTCACTTGCAATCCTTATTTTCTTTTCCAAGCGCTTGCAAACAGTTTGCCCAATCCTGCTGTTCTGCCAGTGCTGACGACTGCATAATTCAAACAACAAAGAAAGGACTGTTTACTTTTTAACACTTCCTTCTGTCTAAGGTCTCCCTCATCAACTCCCTTTTTTCAGACATAGGCACACACCCACAAAATCGATACCGTTACAGAGAGCTTTGTAAAAATAAATCATTGCAGCTTTGAGAGCCTAGAGTCTAGATCATTTAAATCTAGATTATTAGCAGAGATGAAGAGCATTGTGCTGATGTAATTAGAAAAAAGCACACTTTTTGCAGCCACACCATTTCACATTCTTTGTAACCAGATATATTTTGGCTTTACTAACACTTCTGCTTAACCAGTCCTGCACCAGTAAGAGGCTTGGAAAATAATCCAGGGGAAGCAGCAGGGTGACATCTGTCTCACTGTCAGCAGAGCCACAACACCTGCCTTACCCAGCAAGTGATTAATCCAGCAGGTGTTAGTTCTAACTCTTTCATTTCTGGTTAGGCTTGGGTGGATTTAACCTACTTCTGGTCTAAATAGCTGTTATTTCCTCAAGCCTGTTGTCTTCTGCCTGACACCTGAGAATCCTTCTAACAGGATACTGAAAGACAGAACCTCACTTGAGTGCTATGAAGAAAACGAGGTAACCCAGAAGAGAAACACATTCAATGCAACCTCCCAACAGCACATGCAGGAGAAAACAGGAAAAGATTACTTTTCTAAGAATCACTCACCATTTTCAGACTTCTGCAGGGAATACTTGTACTTGACTTCTACAGAACTACCAGATCCCATGTTCTCCAACCAATGCTCCAGTGTTGCAGACTGCTCCAGTGTCACCAAAACCACAAAAGAGATGCAGGGAAGACCATTTGGTCAGAATCAAAACAGCTGCAACATGTCCCACAGTGCTAAGAATCTACAATTAAATATATTAACAGTTAATGCCAACGATCACATGGCCTCTCTTGTACCCAAGCACATTTTCCCCTACCAGGTTTCTCCAGCTGCTCCCAGACAATCAGATGAGGATTTCTGTCTCACCACTTCAAATTTCAAGTGAGCTATATAAACAGGAATCAGTTCAGCACCTTTCCTACTTGCATAAAAATAACTGTAGTGTGATTGTTTGGCAAACATATGAAAAGCTTTTCAATACTGATCAAGAACTATAGAAAAGTCATTAAGAAGCAGTATGTGCAGACAAATATTCATGCATGTAGTCCCCTGTAAAGGATAACTCATTATGAGGGACGAACACACACACTATGTTTAATCTAACCACAGCTAGCAGAAAGATAAGTCTAAAATAACAATTAGCTGTCAGAAGAAAATAACCAGCTTTGTTAAACACTGCTTTCCTCCATCTCGTGCATCTGCTCGAGTGCGGGAGCACATTATTCCATCAATTGCCAGTATAATAGGACAGACTGCCAGACTTTGGTAAGCTCACTGCTGTGGAAGCTCTGGTCAGGGCAAACAGAACCTAATGCAAGATTGGGTCAAACTCTGAAGTCTCTCACTTTGAGAATAACCAGAATGTCATTCACAGTCAGACATTTTTCCTCTGGAAAAAAACCTAGTCGCATACTACTGGCAAAGCAGCCCCAGGCTGTATTGCTGAAGGGTTCGACACATTTTTATTCTCACCTGAAATTCGGGCAGGAGAAAGCTGAGAAATGGAGGGAAGGAAATAAACACCTGTAAAAATGTTAAAACTGATGTTTGCAGGAGAACGCAGCTCAAAGTATTCTGAAGGGTCAGGAGAGCGTAACTACAGAGGCACTTCTGCCAAGGAGAAGGCAAAGTCCTCCTCCTTTCCTCACTTCCTGCAGTCCTTTTTCCTCTTTCAATCTCTTTCCACCTAACCCATGTCTTTCCTCTCAAAATAGCTCAGATCCGCACAAATGCTAATTGAAGGAGCACGTCCGGTGTCGTGTAAGGTGAGGGTTCCATGTTTGCTCAGGAAGGTGAGCCCTGCTCAGCAACACTGCAGCACAGGGAGGTTGTAAAGCAGAGGAACGGCTGGAACTCTCTCTCCCCTGCCCAGGATGCCCAGTTGTACAATGGCATCCTCAAAATGCCGTGAGTGGGCGACACAACAATACTCTCAGCAAAATGCCTACACCCTTGTTTTATTGTAATAACATAATTTCATATCAATGTCACAAATGGCCTGAAATCACTGTTTAATTACACCCAATTTTACCTGGTACTTTACCTTCTTTGTGCTCAACAAATGCAGGTACTCTGACAGTTTTCCCGATTATTAACTACTCTAAGGGACAATTGCACACAAAACTCAGCACTTATAGCTCATTTGTAACCTCCTGTACCAGGGAAATCACAGCTCAGAAAAGAGATTTTCAAGTTCAGAGCTTTTGAGCATAGACCTGTAACTCCCATCTGGCCTATCCTAACACAAATTTCCTTTTAATGACACAGATCTGAGGATTTCAGCAAGTTTTAGTTTTCCAGAGAAGCAACGATAGTAATTATTCACTCTGCATCGGCCCCCTTTGAAGGAACTGGAACACTTCTAGGTTACTTGTTACTTTTAAAACAATGGAAAACAAATTGGAAGCCAACACTCAAGGACGGTGTTCAGCGCTTTGCTTGCTGAGCATGCCTTCAGGGGTACCACCTGCCTGCTTTGATAAAATGTGGCCTTGGATTTGAGGTCACCTTAGGCAACAATTTTTTTCTTATTTCCTTCTCTCCCTACAAAACAAGCAGGTTTATTATTTGGGCAGCCCTACTTCAAACAAATTTCGGCCATCCGTACCTCGGGACGGCCTGGTGTTAGTGTGCCCTATTTATCGTATTGTGTAGGCTTATCAACGGGTCCCTCCCAAGCAGTTCCTGGAGCCGTCACCTTCTTCGCTCTGTTGCCCTCAGATTTTTCTGAAGGGCACAACCTGAACGAAGGAGCGCACAGGAGTACATCAAGCTCCAATGGAATCAAACTTGTTCCAAGGCTGGAAGGAGTGAGGAAGAAACGGAACCAGTCCAACTGCTCAGCACCTCGGATCCTTCCTCATCCACCCAGTGACATGCGCTCGTCCCTTCCTAAATTCCTGTACCTAAGAAACAGGCGAGGAGCAGGGAGCCATCAAGGCACAGCCTCAAAGAGTGGATGAACTGAGCAGCAGCATCACTTCAGGTACAGGTTTTATTAAACAACCAGGTGAGAAACATGATCCATCCAGGAAACAGCCAGCTACCAACAGCTCCTTTCTCCTTTTGCTCTTGGCTGCCACGCCTTCTCTCTGGTGCAATTGGGAGGCCTCTGGAACAGGATTTCCTCACGCCTCTCGCACAAGGCTGTCCCTGGTACGCACCATGGCACAGAGCACCTGCCAGCAAACACTCACACTCTGTAAAGCCAGGTGAGAAAAGCCACTGCACACACTTAAACCAGGGCAGAACTAAACCACCTCTAGAGAGTCCCAGACTTGAGAGCCCCTCGTGGACACAGACAACCAGTGGAACACCAAATTCAGGGCCTCAGGAGAAGGCCACGCACACATAAAGAAGATGCGCATTCCTCCATCACCAGAGGTAATGGTCCACAGGCAGGAAAAAGACGTAACAGCCAGACTCCATGCACTCCTTGAGCCATTGGATAACACGCTTCTTGTAACTCTTCAAACACAAGCGTATGACTTGTTCAAGAACACCATCTAGTACCCCATAAAATTCTGGAAAGGAAACCTTGCACAAATCCATTTGAGTCAATCACCCCAAAACACAAACAACAAAAGCCTAGGTCCATTTCCTGGCTTAGCCTAATTATTTTAACTTCTCCAAAATCAAAGCAAGGGACAGCATTCTGAACCAAATCCTATATGCTCTGTGAGCTTGTGCACATCATAGATCTATGCAAAATGTGGTGCTCGACCCACAGGACCTGCCAGAAACACCACAGCTAATGTGAAGCCTGCTCCTGGGAAAGGTGACATTTCATGTATCATGAACAGGATTCCCACTAACCTGAGTTTTATAGACATTCCAGCAATGGAGGGAACAGATGAGCATAATATGAAAGGCAATGGGATGACATAACAGACTACAAAGTTTACTAGTGAAAAACCTAAAAGAGATGTTGGAGGGAAACAAACTTTAAGTTCTGCTAAAAGAAAAACAGCAAGAGTTTAAGAGCTACAGATTAATTAAAAAAATAATCAAATACTTCTCCCAAGGATAAAAACGCTAGCTGGCACTAGGGAAAGTGATGATCCTACCTTGCCCCTGAGAGTAAATACCTATGTACGGCCCACGTGCACGTCGGACTCAGCACCACTCATAGCTGCAAACAAGATGGTGAAGCTTGTATTTCAAACATGCACCCACACCATTACTGCAATGCCAAAAAGGAGAATTCCAGATACAAAACTCCCAAATGCAGTTTTATACACCTTGGCATACAAAAAGGGTGTTTCACTTCAAATGGTAAGCTATTTCTGAACACCAAACCCTGTCGCAAAGAACTAAAAAGAAAAATGCAACTTACCTTGCCAGGTCCTAATTGATGGATTTGCTGAGATAAACACAACAGAAGCTCTCCACTTGATAAATTTTGGTTGTATTCAGTAGCCAAATGATTGATGATTTCTGACGCTATTTGTTTAATCACAGATGCAAAATCTCCTTGTCAGAATCCAAAAAATAAAGTAAGGTGTTCCCTTGGGCAGGCAGCAGGACAGGCCATGTCTCTGTGCACGTGCAGCCCAGAACTGGTGCAGAGACTTTATTTACTGCCCAGTTATGAGCAGCCTTAAGAATCCTCTACCATGTGATGCTTAATAAAGGCTACAGATCTCAACTGGATTAGGATTACTGAAGGGATTATGAATGAGAAATACAGCATGTTGGCCTCTCTTATCCTAGGAGTCAGCTCTTACACACTTTCAAGCTGCCTTCTGCTAAATGTAAACTTCTGGAGGAAAAATAATTCAAGGTTTCACCCCTTATTTGTGTTGTGCTGAAAAAATATTTGGGGCTTTGTAGCTAGGGAATCTCTAGTGCAGAAAGGAAGGGATGTGAAAAAAGCAAGGATAATTTAGCTTATTTCCATTTTATTACTTGACAACTCCAGGGTTTGAGAAAGCAGGAAATCACTCTACTTTTCAGTCTTTAAAAAGTGCACAAACAAAGCAGATGAAATCTCAAACAGAAGTATGATCAGTAAGCCATTCAAATAACTACAAATGATCCTCCTTTTTTTAAAAAAAGCAATTATGATAAAATCATAGAATGCCAGGCTAGAGAAATACCTTCAGGATCTTTTGGTCCAGCCTTTCTTGGCAAAAATTCCCACAAAACACCCAAACCTACAAAAAAAAAAAAAACAACCCAGTGCTACATGTTAATGTTTCTAGCACTGACATGGTTTTATTAAAGTATTAACAATCCCATCTCTGCATTTTTATCAAACTTCAATTCTTATCACCTTAGCATAGCTAAGTACCTTAGCTACTCACAGGTTAAAATTATCTAATTTTAAGATATACCATTTACCACTTCATCAGTATTTATAATTTTATCTTGTCATTAAACTAAGACCAGGACATTAGGTATCCTTTTGGTTAGCAAAAAAGCATTCAAGGTGGCAGAAAGACTTTATTTTGTTGGCAATCAGCCTCTTGGGAGTGTTTGTTACCACAGAAAATGCAAGGCTTTCAAGAAAATAATTTATAAGGAAAAAAAAAAAAAATCTACATTCCTTACATGTTTAAACCTCATAAACCCCAAACAGCTGCCAAGCCACAAACACAACAACAGAAGCAAATTAGTTCCTGACTATTCATAGATACTAACAACTTATACATTCCAGATTGTTGGTACACATTGAAACAAATACATTAGGGTAAATTTATATACCAGTGAGCATCTGGGCACACCCCCGCCAGAGGATAATCAGCCTAATGCTGCAGAGGTCAGGATGACTACACACAGCCACACCTGTAAGGATCCTGTTGTCGTGGGTGGCTGTTATTTAAAGAAAACCTGGTGGGATCGCAAATCAGTGCCTACTATGTGAATTAAAGCAATGGCATTCTGGAATCTCAAAGATAGTGAGCATTTTTACATCTTCCTCCAGGAACTCTTCTTCAAATTTATCATCTGGCATCTGACTGCTGTCCATACTGGGTCAAGGCAAAGCTTGCAGCGCTTTTATCCAGGCAGGAGGAGAGGATGCAGGTAAGTAGGTTATGAGACTCAGCACAAGGAGATCAAGGGCCCTCAGCTCCAGAAGGTGCTCTCAGAGCCGTTTGCATAACCAGTGCACACTCACTGCAGCCAGCATGGCAGGGATCTGGAAGTGGTGCTCTGGCCACACCTTCGCACAGGTGACATTTTATCCTGTGAAGAAGGGCACCTGTCAGCTTTACTTGAAGGTATCCACTGGTCTTGACTCTTCAAATTCCTCAGTATTTCTGGAGTACACCTAAGTGCCCCAACTCAATCTACAGTCACAGCACAGCCTGACAAAAACCCCACAGCTCTGCACTGTAAAACAAGTTGTTGACTTTTACTGCAGGCAGCTTGATCCGAATGCACAAAAAACAAATAGAACCCTTTTGAACCTCACTGCTACCCAACACAACCTCCTCTCATCTACCAAGGAGAAATGTGCATTACCACAATTCCTGAAACAGCTCCTGATTTCTGATCCATAAAATAACTATAGTCTACAGCTATGCATGCTGCTGACTGCTGCATCTGCCCCTGCTAGGCCCAGGATCAACAACTCCTCATAGATGAGGGTAAAGGATGATGACATAGAAGTAACCCCACAAGCTTTCATGAATCAAACTATCAGCTGAATATTTTTATTTAATTTTATTCAGACCTACAGGCCATGTAAATTACAAAATGTGTTTATTAGTCAACACAGAAGTACACCACAGTTGTACAACTCTTACCAAAAATAGTACAAGCCATGTTTACCCATCAACATCTATTAGAGCATCACTTTAATTACAGTAAATGTCAAACTTCCATTACAGGTCATTAACAGGATCACCTGCAACACTTCAAGGAGTTAACAAATCACTATTTCCTGAATGGTTCACATCATTAAGGAACCGAAGCCACTGTATTGCTCCCAGGAGTGATTTTAAAAGCATGTATTTGTCTTGCACAGCTTCAGCTTCTCACTCAGTGCATTGAGCTAGAAAAATAGGTAAGAGAGCACAGGTTTGTCCAGAGTTAAGTAGAAAAACTCTACACAATCTCTAGAAAGAATTACTCTTGCTGAAATCAGATCTGACAGAACTGCTACAAATATAATAGCAATACTATTTTTTAAAAAGCTCTTTAAACTGGAATACAGCTTCTTGTGCTCTTGTTAAGGCCATGCAACCAGTTTCTTGGCATAGAAATTATCATAATATCTATCTGAAGCTGTCCCATGAGGCACCTTGTGAGCTCAAGGACTTGAACTTAATCTGCACATTCACAGGACAAAGCCCCCAAAGGATGCTGCTCACATTCAGTCACTGGTGAGCAGCCCAAAGCTTGATGTTTCTCGGTGCTAAGTGCACCATCCCCTCCTGCCGGGATTCAGTTCCCTCTGGCAGGGCTTCCCGTTATCCACCTGGAGACAAGCAAGTGCAGTAGAGGGGAGTGGTAAAAATAGGCAAAACATTGCCAGAGGGAACCTCCACCTTTAGGTTGCAACATCCACCCCCC
Organism: Dicrurus megarhynchus; assembly: GCA_013399195.1. Classification (NCBI taxonomy): domain Eukaryota; kingdom Metazoa; phylum Chordata; class Aves; order Passeriformes; family Dicruridae; genus Dicrurus; species Dicrurus megarhynchus. Next base: position 331,336 of record VXAD01002582.1, read on the forward strand.
TTCCTCTGTGATCAAAACTCTTCCTAAGTTTTGATCATCATCTCCGAGAGTTTCACTAGGAGAGTCAATATTTAACTCCCTCTATAACAACAAGGGAAGGTATTTATCCAAGGGCAATAAACAAGCAGAATCAGCAATTCAGACTGGGTCACTGGAGTGCTAGTGCAATGCTTTGTCCCTCAGTGACTCTGCAGCTGAAATAGTTGTGTAAGTACAGAGGCCACTTACACAGCTGCCACTTACACCTCTTCACTCCTCAGTTCTTATCCACGTCTGGTACCGATCTGGAAACGCAGCACTCATGACTGTGGTGTACACTGTGTTACTGGCAGGGAAAGAGCAACAGAGTGAGACACAGTCCAAAGGCAGGAAGGGGAATTTTTCTAGCTAGCAAAGCAGCAGGACAAATTTTTACAGAAACAAATATTCTGCTTAGGTGCAGAAGGAAAAGAGACTGATCAAATTGAAGACTGTTGGCACTAATTTTTAGTGTTCTTTCCCCCACTCAGCACAATAGAGGAACTGTATTCCCACATCCTTTTCATCACCATATTAAACAGTTGCTACTCTATCTATGTCACAGCTGAGACAGACCTCTTCTCTTCCCCATTTCCTCACATTGACAAGGCAGAGGAGAGGTCCTGGCATTGACGAAGCCATTGCCAAGCTCCAATGAGAATGACTGATGCAGAGAATATACCAGGCTCCATGTAAAAGTAAACCAAAACATGATAACCTGCTAAAGTGCAATTTCTGGAACAGTACAGAAAAATGGTATACTGAAATAAATCTCTTGGAAACCCAGTAAACACTACATAAAAGCTTTATCCCACTTACTTTATTACACATGAATCAGAGATATATCAGAACATGAAAAAGCTACTGTCAGTGTTAACACCAACCCAAAAGTTCCAAAAATGGGCAGAGAACTCAGTGTGACTGCCAGCTGCTCCTCCAAAGGAGTAATTTGTTTCACTACTCCAAAGCAATCTCCTATTACCAGACTGAGCCTAAACAAGTGCAGCTCCCTGACTGAAGTGGTAGACCCAAGAGGAAAGGTGTGGAAGTGAAAATAGGTCATGAGCACAACCCAAAATCTTAGCTGGGAAACCACAAGACTCAGACACATAAGGAAAATCCTCAGAAAGTTTCTGTTTTACTTTCAAGTGGCTTGAGGCACAGCAGGAGGCACAGATCAACATCTCTCAATCTAATACTTACTTGTTTAAGACTGGCTTCACTGACAACACCTGTACAGAAAGTTTGAAGAGTTGTCATTTGGGTAGATAAAAAAAAAAAGAAAAGAAAGAGGGAAATAAATGGCTATTTAGAAAGAGCAGTAGGATGAAGTTATGAAAGGACTAATACCAAGTCAAGCACTTCTTGCTTTCTTTTAACATCAGACCATTTTACAGAAGTACTTTAAAAAAGTCCTCTGAACGACATTCCAATTCCCAAAGCTCACCATTTCTAACACTAGGTGCCTGTGCTTGAAATAAAAAACTGCACAAAGATGATGGGATTCACCTCCTGCACTTGCCACCTGAATTGGTGGACTGTTACAAAATGCCTACATAGGAGTCCAACACAATTACAAACAACTTTCAGTCTTCAACCCCGCTAGAGACAGCCGGGCAGTAAACGTTGTTCCCCACAAAAAAAGCACAGCTTTTCAATCCCTGATAAAAGAGCACTTGTGCTTCGTCAAAGAACTTGAAGAGCAAATCACAATGCAGAATTTGAAAAATACCTTAAAGAGTGTATCAAAATTGATGTTGTGCTGTCCAGTAGCATTGAGAGCTTTGATGGCTGCAGTTCTGTGGGAAAGCAACATATTATCAATTAACCACACTTGTCTGTTCCAAAGGCTACACAACTTCTTACTAAAGGTCCTGATGTTGAAATGCTTGCTTTGGTCTAAAAGAACCCCACATTGTGTGACTGGATCTCGTCTCACACTGTTGAAGTTCCTGTTACTACTCCATTGAGTACATACCAAGAAGGACCTTGCCAGTCTCTTTCTGCGCACTACCCAGCCTAAAAATCACATTTGAGCACCTTTCTAGTGTTATCCAGTACTTTGGCACTGTCAACTTGAGTCATTCACCTTCTACTAAATTTCGCTTTCTAAGCAACTCTTCGGCTATGCCTTATCCTTGCAATTTCTCATTATTTGTGCTAATCACTGCGTCACACCCTTTCCTCTGGCATCTATGAATATTGCTCTACACCTTATGTGCTCCCTTCAGAGTGGCATTACAAGAACTGAATGAGCTGCCTGCTCAAGGAGAAAACACCTGCCCATATCTCTAACCTCTTTGAAAACGAGCATTCTCTCCCCACAGACCTTCCAATCAATTTACCTGCGATCATCAAAAGGAGGAGGGGTAGTCCAGTGATCATAGTTTGTCTCCACACGAAACCACCTGTAACAAGCAGGTAAGCAAACAGAAGGTGAATCAGTAGGTCATGCATCAAGTCCAACAATCGGCATCCCTGTATTGCCACAAGGAAAGAACTCCCTCAAAAGTCACCTCCCTCCACCTGCTGCAGGCCCAAGGGCCCCACGTTCGTAGACGTAACAGCCTTTACCATCAACTACGGAACACAAGAATGGGGTAGGTGACCTTGGATCTCCTGCTGTAAACCATGACCAAGAGGTGCCCCAGATCCCTTAAGGAAGTTGTGCCACTAGGCCAGTCGCTCAGAAGGGAACGGGAGAAGCAGAAATGAAGGAGGTTTTTCCTACTTACGCTCCACCTAAGGGATCAAGAGGCCAGAGATCTGCTGGCCCTCTCCTGTTCCTCGTTATGACCATGCCTTCTTTGGGTGAGACACCTCCCACAATATAGTAAACTTCAGCAATGATGGGAATGCCAGCCAGTCTGAGAACAGCAGACTGGAAGTCCTCTGCTTTGCTCAGGGTCTAACGCAAAATGGAGATGACAGTGAGGTTAAGCACAAAAAACAAGCACTGGGACATCTTCAAAAGAACAAAGGTCCAGCTTTTCTGAAAATGATAATTGACTCTGAAGTACTACTTGAAAATATTAATGTAGCAATATATCAAACAGTATAAAATAACCCCTGGCACAGGTGTTCACCATCTAGGAGTACAGCTGTCATAACTGGTTACAACACAAGGCACAGCTAGCTGAATCACTCCCTAGGAAGGAAGGAAGTCTTGGCACAGCTTCTCCAGGACCTTTGGCACTGGAGGTTGCCCTCCAAAAGGACCAGAACTGCCGGATTACTGACGACACAGGGTCAACATTTACTTCCTCCTGAAAAATCCATTTACTTATCAAGTTGGTAAGGTTTCTGTGCAACTGATTCTCATTTACTAGCTGTTTAAGGACAAATGCCACATCTGTGAAACGTAAGAAGAACTCAGTGCACTTACATCTCGAACAAGCCAGCTGACAGGGTAATTCCTATTGAGGAAAGCAGCTATAGCATTTTCCCACCACCTACCACCTTCTGGGGAGAAAAAACCAAATTACTGTACATGTAACTTATATACAGGGAGACAGGGTAGGTGCCTATCAGAACAAAGTATCAACATTTTACGGGAGAAATGCCAACAAGGAGCACAACATTCAGGTGAAATATAAATAGACAACATAATTCCAACTGACAGCCACAGCTGCTGGATTAACACCCCTGCTTTCCATAAAGCATCTCAGACCTGTCATGACAGGAGTGATAATGATCACCTCATTACTCATCTTACTGAAATATTAAAACAGGAATAACTCCACAGAAATAATAAAACATCTAGAAAAGAGGTAGTGATAGGGTTTGTATTACTGAGAAAAGTAAGAAGTGCAAAAACCAGAAGGCCAAGTTTGTTACTATTTATACACTCAGACTTTTCAAACCACAGAAAAGAATATCAATCTGCTTGTCACTTGATAGACCTTTACCCTGATTTAGCCATCCTGCTTCCCAGCCATAGTTCCACATGCTCCTTTGAGCTAGGCATAACTGTCATTATTTGTGAAACTGAAGCCCTGATGAAAAAGGCAGTGACCTTTCCCTGCCTTCCCCACTGCTACAAGTTGTAGTTCTCAGTAGTGACGTCTCTCAGCTCCGCTCTACTATTGATCTCGCTCAGCTGCCTTTCCAGTATCCCCAGGCATTCCCTCAAGCCCTTCTGCCTTTCCCCTGGATCTGTCTTACGCTTCTCTTCCCCTCCTCTCTTTCCAACTGCCTATGAGCCCAGACAACAATGGAATACAGCAGAACCAGGAAAGGAGCCTTCTCTTTGCTGTCCAAACTGCATCTTGTTATCTCAGGCCCTGCTCTGCCACCTCCAATGGTGTCTCTTGACCAGACCACATCTTTTACAGCTTTCTCAAAGCTTTCCTCATCATTTGATTCTTTCAGCTCAGGTTACACTGCTGACAAATAGCTTTTCCCACACAGCAGCCAAAACCAAGCACGTGTGCTTTCACTCCCTGAGGGCAAGGCAAGGCATTCCACTTCAGGTCCTTCCTGGCAACCTTAACCTCATTGCTCCCTCTAAGAGAAAAAGACCAGGGCAGGCAACAATCAACAAAACCAACACACAACATCTACTGGGGAAGACCCTTACCTCGTTCATCTCCGGAGATTGTGAACTTGTGTGGACTTTGCCCAGTCCATAAGCCTACATAACCAAGAAATGTGGTGCCTTGGTATGCTACCTGAAACCAGGAAAGAGAGCAGTTCAGCATTCCAGAACAGAACACTCTTGGAACCTGCAGCCCATACTTCTTTCTATAGCATTCATACCTACATCACCGTAAAACACTGTGCCTTCAGTTACAGTAAAACATGCCAAGTCAATTATAAAGGGACTCTGAGGCCTCAAATTCACTGCATTTCATTTGTTTGTGATCACTGACTGCTACGAGACTTCTGCTCAAGTTCAACTGCTAGGAAACAAACAGCAACTTTTCCATTTACAAAATAGACTAATGAACATTAAAAAAAAGCAGACTAACCAAACCGCGCTAGCAACTACATAAGTTTCCGAAATCTGCATCTAAAAACACACTTATTGGTCACAAAATTTCACAAGGTCTAAAAAAAAAAAAAAGCCTTAGAATTGGTACATTTCCTTTTTTCAACATCTCTTAGAAATAATGATCTTGAATAGTAGACTAAACTGTTCTACTTCTTCCAGTCCATCACCATAAAGTGGACGTCCACAAAGCAAAGAAAACCATCATTCATCTCAGACTCCAGGAGCATAACTGCGTTGCTCTAACAACCCAGTATATTTGGGATGGGAAACTCATTGCTACATCTAAGCAGCTATACGGCTGTCCCATTCTTCACGGAACATCACCCAGCCACACCAACCCTGGGTCATACCTGCCCACCCTTTATAAACTGCACATCAAGTGTGATCTTCTTCAATATATCAACAAAACCATAATCCAGGTTTCGCCCGTGGTAAATGTTTCCTTTGTCATCCTGAGCAACAATGCTTGTACAGAACCTGCAAACAGAACACGGCAAGGAATGACTGAAGGCACAGCTATGACACTGCTTGCAATGTTCTAGCTGAAGGAGCTCAGCATTTCAGGAAGAACTGAGCTGATGCTCTGCAAAGTGTTTTATTAATGCAACCGTGCAAAGAGGAGTCCAATACCACACCACAGTCCATGGCAGGTCAGAAATTCCAGGGCAGGCAGAAAGCAGTACTTCCACTCAGGAAAAGCGTCATTATTTCATTTCACTTTTCTAAGTCATAATGAAAAGCTGACATCTGAAAGCATCCATAAAGTGTCACACTTTCTGCATTTAATTTTGGTGATTTCATTTCCATTTGGAATCTTCATAATTTTAATCCCAAGTAGATAAATTCAAGTAAAGTCCCATCGATGAAACTGAAAAGCATTGGTTGTTCAAGTATCAGCCATTTCAATAACAGACTATTCTCTGGAACAGAAAGCGTGCTAAAACTCCTTGTGTAACAAGGAGTTTCATTAAAACAGGCTTTTGGGTGGAGTATATTGCATTAGCAGGGAATTAACTTATATTCTCTGTAGTTAAGGGTTGGTCCTTTCAGTGATGCATAACCCTGCCTCTCAAAAATATAAAGGTGAAAAATTCTTCACACAAGTAGGCTATTGCCAGTTGATGACGGTTTTCTAGTATTCCAGCCAAGAAACTGAGTTTCAGGGACCTTACTAGGGCTAAGTGTGCTAAGTATCCTCTGTGAAAATACTAAAACAGCCAGCATTTAAATGTATCATGGCCAATATTAGTCCATACTAAAAAAAAAAAGATCCTAAACAAAGGGACTGAGTGCCACACGCTAAGAAAAAAAATAACCCAAATACAGACAAGGGGCCACATGCCTTGATATTTTCTAAAACATATACGGAGAAATATTTTAGGATCCCCAGAGGCAACACCAAGTGTTGATGTTCTCCTGTGCCACGTTTCTAGGGCAAAAAGAGACAATGAAACCGAGTAGCTTTTTTTCACTGAGATTTCGTTTGCTGCTGTAAGTATACTACAGTCATTTTCCATTGTTTCAACTCAGGAAGTGATTTTATGCAGCTGTTTTGAACCTTGATCCAGAAAGTTGTTTAGCAGTAACTTTATCTCACACAAATGAGAGAGCAACTAATTCTTCTAGCCTCCTTTTTGGCAATTTTTAAGCGTCAGAGAACATTAGATCATCTTCAAAGATAAATGATCTCAACTACTTTTGGATGGACATACCTTACCGGCAAAAAAATATTTTTGAATTTTAATACGTTTATTAGAGATACGTGTATGTACACAAAACCACGACAGATAGATACTACCTGTACTCCACAATAGAAAACATAATTGTTTCTCGTTCCATTCAGCATCCAAACTGCCAAAAGAGAATGAAACCTTCCGGCTGAACAGATCAAGTGTTCCCAGAACGGACCGTGCAAGTCACCCGCCACGTGCCTTCCCCCACGCTGAACTAAAGCTCTACCCACCTGTACGAGACCCTGTAAGTACCCGACACTTACGCAGTGGATTCGTAGGCGAAGTTCAGAAGGATTCCATCTCCGAGACTTACTCCCAGAGCTTTGCACATCGCCGCAATCTCCCCCGCGAAGGGCTGCGGCATGAACAGCTCCAGTTCGGCTGCTATGGGCTGGATGACTTCGTGCACCCATTTCGGTACGTTCTCGCTGCAAGACACAGCCGGGGCGTTAGCCGAGAGCGGGCCGGCGGCTTTGCGGCTCACACCCGGCACCCCCGCGCTGCTCCGTCAGCCCCTCCCGGCGCTGTCCCGCTCGTCCCCCATCCCCGCGGCCACCCCCGCGCCGGGCTGCCCGGCCGCACGCACTCGATGATCCGCCGGACGGCGGCGCGCAGGAACGCGGGGTCGAAGTGCCGCAGCACGGGCAGCCAGCGCTGCTCGGCCGGGCTGTCCAGGCTCACGTTGCAGCGCAGCGGGGCCGCCGCCCCCGCCGCCCCGCACAGCAGCGCCAGCAGCGCCCACAGCCCGCAGCCCATGGCGCAGGNACCACTGCAACAACAGCTATACGGGACCGGCTAACGTGGATTGCTGCCGCTGGGCCAAGCGGATGAAAGCCGGTCCGACACTGCCGCTTCCACAACTAGGACAGAGGGGACGAGCTGCCAGCATGCTGGCTGACACAGCAAGGCTGTAAACAAGAGGCAAACAGGAAGAGACTAGACACTTGTCCTCAACCCCGGGGGCAAAAAATTACCACTTCCCCTTTCATTTCGGGACACATACACAAGAAGGGAAAGTGCTCAGCTGTTCAGCAGAAAAAACGCCCCCACCAGTACAAGTGGGGCTTACAGATTGTACTTTCCCTCTCCTCCCCTCCTTTTGTCTCCAGCCCAGGCTCCCCACTCCATCCCCACAGCACTCCAGCTCCCAGCTACACATGGCTCCTCCACCTGAGAGCTCACTGCTCTCCTTGCCAAGAGTGCCAATCCCTGCGCCTTTCCCTTAGCAGGAACATACAATTTGAATACAACATTGCAAGTAGTAAAAAAAATTTCCTATTTTGTCCTTCTTTTCCTAAAGCCTAAGTTTTTTTTTTTGCTCTAGGAAGCAATGTGACAACAAAACAAACAATACAAAATCAGAACAAGAAAGAATTAAAGTTATTACAAATACATATTCAACAAATAGCTAAGTGAATTCCCACATGGGATGTAAGCATTAACCTGGCTTCCTAAAAAGAAAGGAAAAAAGCACCCCACCAAATGCATTTCTATTACACTGTGCATGTGGCACCTGTTTATGCACCACAAAGAAATCCATTTCTAACAGACTTGGACTAAGGATGGTATAAGTAACTCCCTCAAGTTATAAATTATTTATATCAACTCCATTAAAACAGGTGGCATGGGAAGGCACAAAGAACCCATTAATGGTCCCAGCAGAGGTCAAGGCTGAAGCACACATTACACCTTAAGGTTGGTCTAAACCTTAGACACAGAATCCAGACATCCACATGATTCTTGCATGTACTTGCCAAGAGACACCAGCAAGTCCCACCAGAAAGCACACCACTATAGGAAAACATTGCTTTTTTCTTTGGCATATGATACTATTTTTGTATTTAAATAGCAATAAAATGCCCCATATCCCAATACACTAATTTTATTTTTGTTTTCTTAGTAAGTCGCAATGAACTGTTCTTCCCCACAACTCTTGACTTGAGCTTACCTGCATCACAGATGAATTTGGTCTTACTCAACTGGTCAAAGCCAGCTGCTTAGACAACACCTTACTCCATTCTGTACAGTCACTTCCCTAAGACAGGCACAGACACTATATCAACATGCTTTATAGACTGACCAGAATATTCTTTTTCCTTTCTGTTGCTTAGTCATTAATTGCCTCAAGTAGAATTTTTACCACATGGTTGTGTATTTTAATACTTACACATACAAAACCCACTGTAAGTAAATTACATTAAATAAAAATATAACTTCTCTCTTCCCTAGAACGCTTTAAAACCAAATTAAAATCCTCCAAGGATTAAGGCCTCTGTCCTATAGACACAGTATCCATCAGCTTGCAAGAGTTCCATTTGCATTTCTGAACAGACCAGAGCTAAATCCATAAGGCACCACAGTCCTCCTTGCCCTCGGGGTGATGGTGGGTAGAAATAAGCATCTCCAGGGCTATTTCTTCAAGGGCAATGAAGTTCTCCCCAGCATTTATTTTAGCAGCTGTTTTCTCTTTTTCAGAAGCGCATCTCGAAGAGCAAGCTTCAACACAAAACAAGAGGGCAATATTCAGGTAAGGAGCATAATAACTGAGACAATACCACCTACCACATCAACAAGCCTTTTCAAATTTCTTCAACCTCTGATAAAAACACTAAGAGCTCATCAGCTCAGACTGAGAACAGCAATGCAAATGCTAATAATTACAGTGGCAGAAACACAGGGGTGATTTACCGAAACTCCTGTAGCAGGTGGACCCTGGCTGGGTGTCATGGTACAGTAGAGCTAAAGAGCTGAGAATCACCAAAGCCTATACAGAAGATTAGAACAAACTGTTCCTCTACTGACTCACTTGAATCAGAAGAGATCAAGACAGTTTCAGTTCAGCTGAGAGGTAAGTGAAAATGGTGTTTTGTGAAGGAGTATTACACAACTTCCTTTTCAAGGGGAAGGAGGAATTTTTACAAGTGCCATTATTACCCTAAAGAGATATTTTTGTGCTTCAAACATGTTTTCACTAATCAAGGAGCTAGTTCTGGACTATAGCAAGCAGGTCATTTTATCTTACCACCAAAAAGTGCAGCAGAATGCAGCACCATACAATTATGATCCCCCAGCCCACTCAAAACACTTAGTTTCAATTTATGGTTAACAGACTGGTGCTGTAGCCTAACTTCCGTGGGAAAAAAAAAAAAAGTATGAATAAATGCAGTTTAGCAGTTACAGGTGAATTTAAAACATTAATAAGTTCAAAATGCTTCAAGATTTTGTTAGAGTAACTGAGCCAAGTATAACTGTAAACAGCAGCTTCCTTAAAGTGCCTGTATTGTTCATGCACAGCCTGTTTGGCATGTTCTGAGAGCTGGTTTCATGTTGTCAGCCTAAACTGAGGTGAAGCAGGATGATGCCAAATCAATATCTACAGAGGATACTAGTCCACGTCCTCCTGCTCAACAGAAAAACTTCAGATATTCTCTACTGTGTCTACAAATAATTCCTGTCTTGCCCTTCCTAAGGCAAGAAATTGCAGACAAGTATCATTTGGATAAGGTATATGATCCTGGAAACAACTTTTTGTTCAAGAAGCACATAAACACTTGCATGAAACCGGATCTGGGAAGAAAAAACAGCTAGACCACTGGATTCCTCTACAAGTTTCTTGGAACACGTTGGGATGAGCTGAGTTTAAGAATACCTTATAAAACCCTCAACTGGCAGAGGCTTTGCTACTGAGAGCAGCATTGGTGTGGAACTAGAGTTAAACTGAAGTGACTTTTTTCTAAAAAAACTTGCACTTGCATCTGTTTCTCAGAAACATTTGTGACAAGCTACTAGATGACCTGTAGGCCAGGACAGGTTGTGTCTGTAACACAACAGTAACAAGAGAAAGGTCAGAAACTATGGAGAGTGAACCACAAGCTACAAAGAAGGGGCAGGACTCAGGGAAGCCAAGCCATGGGCTTTCTCTGAGTGACCACAGCAACACCTCAGGCCAGAGGGCAGGCAGCACCACACATGTATTAGGAGTTCCCGCTCACGCTGCCCCATCCATCTCCAGCACAAAACATTACCTGCTTCTCCCTAAAGGAACGCTTGTTCTTGGTCCTGACACTGTGGCTGTATCTCATCATCATGAAGTTCTTGTTCTTTTGCTTTTCTTTGTTGGAAGAGCTGGCAAATGGGTTAATTCTGGTTTTCTTTTTCACAAATTCTTTTCTGTCTGTTTTTCCAGCCTAGAACAGACAGTGCAAAAAAGCAAGAGGGGGTCACTTTCCTTCCCCTACCGTCAACATCACCTGCCTGATGGTAACACATTCTAAGGCAGTAACAACAAATCTGGGTTCAGGATGACTGTGTCCATACTGTGTCCTTCTCCCATGCTGGCTGTATTTATTAAGTCACAGTGAAAACAGTCTGTTTGTGACCAGAAAGAGGCTGTTGATTTGTTACAGCCAAGATGCAACAGCAAAGAACCGAACAAATAATCTCTCAAAACCCACACAGCAGCTGGGCATCCACCATAGATATGTAACCCCAGCATTTCCTCCTGCACAAGACAAACCCAAACCCAGAAGGACAGGACACAGAACATGCCAGTTCCTCACCTTTGCAGTTGCCAATCTGGTCTCCTTGTCTGACTTGGGCTTCTTATGCAGATGTTCAATATCTCTGAGTGAAAGCAACTCCCCCCTACACACAAATTCAGTAAAATGTCACCACACAAAACTTCATCTGGCAAGGAAAACATGATGACCTCCTCTTCAGCCTTTGTCTCTCACCCATCTTAAGCCACTATCCTACCATGAATTTAGACACAAATGCTTCTTGTTCCCTTCAGGCTGTTCCTCATGTGTGGGATATCCATTACAAAAGTTACCCATTTTTATTTTTCAAGTCCTGCTTTTTGTACAAAGTTTAACAGACACTGGAGATAGAACCATGCAGCTACTGCTACAAAAAACCCCCTCTCATGCTTCTTGGCCTGAACAACTTAAACAGTCTCAGACCTTCCACAGCCTCCTCATGTCTTTTCTCCCAGGTGTAAGCAAGCCCCCAGCCCAGGATCCATTCTAGGCTCTGGCTGCTGGCTGTCATTAGGAAACACTAATAAACAGCAGAGCTCTGTGCCCTGCTGCAATGAAGAGCTGCATTGCTAGAGGATAGGTAAGAAAAAGCACTCAACAGTCCATATCCTACCTGCCCTCCTCCTCATCTTCATCATCTATTTCAATATATTTCCGCTTTGCAGCTTTGCCAGGTGCAGAATTAAGTTCTTTGGAAAGCTGGGCAAGGCGTATTTTCTTGAAGTCTTCCTGAGTTAGCAGCCTGCTTGTACTGACTGCTGCAGCTTTGGCTTTTCGTTCCTCCATGGGCATGCTTTTCACTTTTTCTGCCTTTGGAAAAGAAAAAGGTACAAAAGAATCATTCATAGCTTTGCAAACCACTCCCGTGCCACAATCCACGATCCTTGCCTCCCAAATACACATTATGAAACAGCAATACTGTTGGGAAATGCTACAACCAGGTGTCAGGATTTTAACTTGTCTCATACCCAACATCTAGTGTCTGAATAAAGTACACGCACACCAGATTTTGGGAGAAAAAGCTCTCAGCTGACTATCACAGCTCTGAAAGCATACAGCCCTAAGAGAGAGCTCCCCCTTCCCCCCTCCCACCCTAAGAACATGTGTACTTCAGCAGCCATGCTAACCAGCACTTCAGCCTCACTGCTTCAGGACAGCTCACTCTGAAGGCCTGGGTAGGTATTTAAGAGCAGCCACATCAAGGTGAAGAGCAAGAGGATCCCGTCTGCGATTAACAAGACTGATTTGTATTTGGCACAGAAGGGACTTGGAACTCACTACTTGTTGCTGCTCCTCATCTGAGGAGTGATGCACATCAATCCATTCTCCATCTTCATTGTCCTCCTCCTCACTCAGACTAGCACTTTCCCAGCCATCTGCTCAGGGAAAAAGTACAAAGTTCTTAACGCAAACTCATCTCAGCTACCTGGATTAGCAATAACCCATGCTTGGATCACCTGCTCTTGCTGCCTTCCATTTATTTCACCCATCTCCCAACTGCATTTTGCCCAGGGACATGATCCATGCTATGCTCTGCAAAGCAAGAGCTCTAGATCAAGATCCTGAAAACAAAGTGCACTTGGGACAGCCTGAAGCACCACAGGAGCTTACAGACACTAATTACACTCCTCAGCCACAGCATTCCCCACTCCCCACAAACCGCCCTTACTCGAGGACAGACATGTGCAAGCCAAGGCACAGCAGGAAGTGAAATGCATAAACACCAGGTTCCATGTCCACATAAAATCTTACTGACAGTGATGCCCAAAACAAAATTTTTAAAGAAAAATGGCCGACCTTCCTCTTGGGTTCCTCCCTTTTCCTTTTGATCCTCAACCTCCAGTACTTCTGCTCCTGGAATGTAATCTTTGGCATCCAGTTCTCCATACTCATGAATCCTGGCTTCCACTGAGGCCTCAGTAGGCTTACCCTGTACATTAACAAAACACACATTAAGCAGGCTATTTTAATGCCCACCAATCCAAGAAAATGTCTGGGGGAACAGGAGGCCGTGGGTCTAAAGACCTTTCCTTATTTCACGAGGCAGAGTTTAATTACTCAAGTTGAATGAATCTCGGAAAACAGTTGAGCTTCAGGAGCATGATCTAGCCATGAGTTACCTGAATTTGGACTAAGGATATGTGGAAATAATAGCACACCAAGTCCAGAGGCAGCAGGCAGAGGAAGAACACAGGCTTGACTCCACCTTCTCAGGAGGATACTGAGACCAGTTGTCATAATTTTTGAGCACATCAGTTTTTAGTGAATGCAAGACACATGAAACACTTACCCTGAACTTCTTCTGCAGCATCTCTGGATTCAGAGAGCGGAACAGGTGTATCAGAGTTCTTGCAGACATCATCACATCTGCCCAGAAAACGAGAGTCAGGAAAAAATCAGAACTCTGAGCAAACCAAAAGCCCACACAGATCACCAGTATTTACAGCCTACTCATGTCTTCTCTGAAGTTATGGCTTCCCTCTGATTTCTTTGGTATAGAACATAGCACTTCCTTAGGGCTGACTCTTTTTAACCCTTTCTCCTTGCTTTATTTTTGTCAATTAATCCCCCTGCCACAACTACCCTTGACTGTTTTGTTTCCCATGGATACACACTGCTAATTGACAGAAGTAACCCAAACACTGGAAATCATTCTCAGCCCGTAAAAAACACTTAGGACAGCACTACCATGAAGGCTGTAACTGAAGACCACATAACACAGGGAAAAACAGGAGTTTAAAGTCATATTCATATAATATTTACTTTTATTTTTATGCGTCTTGTACTGAACAAGGTCTTGGAGCAGATCTTCAGTCATGGCTAAGGGACATCTTGCAGTGATTTCTTTTATTGCATTGATTCTAAAAAAATAGAAAATGAATTATTTTCTCAACACCAGTTAGGAGAAAATGACACTTATAGACTGAATTACCTGAAACTTGAAGAAACTTATACAGCATTTAGACAACATTTGGTGTAAAAGGAGAAAACCATCATAAGATACTCCCAACAAAAGTACAGAAAGTTGAAGCCGAGATACTGTCCTAACTTTTTACTCAACCAGCTTCTTGAAAGCATAGTACAAGTGACAGGAATAAGCTGCAAGTGGTTTAAAAAAATACGTATTTTACCACATTTGGAGTTTGACATCACTCATACAATTCTCTACCCACCCTACAGTCATGACCTCCCCAGAATTCTTGTCTGTGACAAAGTTGTTGGCAATGGTCATCAACACTGACTGGATAATCTGAAGATAAAAAAAAAAGAGTACATATTTAATAAAAACTTAACACACTTAGATGTTATTAACAGACAAATCCTTTCTCTTAGAAAGACACATCAGGACATGCCAGTAGAGGTAGAGCCCACAAATACTTCCTAAACACAAAATTTCTTGCAGAAAGTAAGACAAACATCTTTTTTTTCCCCCCTTTATGAAACAAATCCCATGGAACTTGAAAAAATAGCTGAAACAACTATAAGCTTTTCCAAACAATGTGACCAATTCCCTTTCCCCCTCCCCACACACCCATAGCATTCCCATGCTGGCCTGCTGCCCATTTAACATCAAACACAAGTGAACACTGACCTCAGGTGGTACCAGCTGATGTGAAGCCTGTGCAGCAAACAGAAGAATCTTTGTCACTTCTAGAAGAAAAGCAGAAAGATGCTAAAGCATATTGGTGCAGCTTGCTCCAGCCAATAAACACATCCCTTAAAACTCAAGAAGCTGCTCGGTCAGTCCCAAAGCCATTTAGCCTGAAGTTCTTGGGGACAACTGTTTCTCCTCTCCCACCAAGCATTAGGAGCTCCTCTGGCCTCCACCAAGCAGCAATAGCCAGCTAAAGCAAAAGAAAATGCTCCAGAACTGGAACCAAAACCCAGTAAAAGGACACAGCATAAGGCAATCATGCTCAGCTCAGCCAGTCAGGATTAGGGACTCATTGCTTTTAGTCCTTTGCTGGAGCTTCTCAAATCCTCAGGGTAAGGAGCCCTGAATGCACACAGCCTCCACAGAAGTCCACTTGGCACTTCTAGCAGTCAGGGACTTATAGCTCCTTTGTCCACACTCTGGACTACTCCTGCTTCCCACCAATCCTCTCTACTTGTCCATTTTCATTGCCACTTCCATGAAATGCCTGTACATGAGACAAAAGGGATCGGCGGGTACCTAGAGTAGTGACTTACCCCTCTGATGGGGCTGAAGGAACCTCTGAACAAAGGGGTAGAAATTAAAAAGGAAAAGCTGCAAGACAAATAGTAACATATTATCTTTTTGTCTTTGAACTTGAGATGACCTTCACAAGCTGATACATTGTAAAACCATTTCATTCTATAGTGCACTCTCCAAATGCCTCAGGATTTTACAGCATAATATTGTCTCCTGTGTTGAGTTTGATATCTGTGGCACAAAGAAATTAATTGTACCAAGATCAACACAGCTGCAGTCCCTCCGCACCTAGTGCTTGCCATGGAAATCCTTACAGCCTCTGAAACTTCCCAATTTGGACTGGATTACTCTTTACTTAATCCAGCACAAATATTTTATCACTGGGTAGTCTGCACAAACCCCTGGAAGTGCAGGAGCTGCCAGTTTCCCTCTTGTTCAGCACCACCTGACTGACAACTCCGTGGTCAGCATGAGCAGCTTCCTAGGAAAGTCTTGGAAGCATCAAGTTCTCCTCTATTCTTTAGGGACAGCTCAGCTATTCCAGACCAACACCTTTTTCTATCAGAGCTCACTCAGTACCACAGAAAGTCTGTACCACCGTGCCATTCCACAAGGCCCCACTGGTAACTCCCTGACCATCCCTATGCACTTCTGGACATACAGAAAAATTAAACCTCACTTCCCCAAGGCACGAGGCCAGAACACACCCACATCCAAACCGGGCTAGCTACCAACAGACCACCATAAAATTATCCAACTACATACCTCATGTATTCCAACCAGCCTGGATATTAGGTCCATGAGCATCATCTTCACTTCAAATCGCTCCTTGCAGTTCTCCAGCTGCTTCAGCAGTTTCTCAGCAAAGTCTAGAAACAAAAATGGATTTGCAGTAGACTGACAGAGCACAACACAGAACTCACATGGGATTAGGGTCAAAATCAGCAGTTTCATTTGTTCTTATTTCTAAGCCCCAGTGCTCTTCCACAGAAGAGATGAAATGTGACTAAATCACTTATTCAATGGGTTATTTTACTTCTCATATGCCTAAAAGGCCTGCTATGCACAGGGTTCAGCAGAGGGAACTGGCAGGCATTCCCCAGTATCATAAGAGCAGGGTCAGCATTGAAAACTAAACTTTTAGATACATTTCGGATTGATCTGAGAAATCCCCAGAAGGTCACTAGAACAGACCAAGACCAAATCAAGTGCTGTTAGACAAGTACATTTTAGCAGGGGCTAAGCCAGAGCAGTTACAGTAGATCAGCTACTCTGGGCTCACCCCATTACTGTCTTCACACATACAAGGGAGGCCAAGAGCCATGTCCTGTCTGTAGAAAGCCAAAGCAGATGATGTAATACTCCTCCTTCCTTGTCTCACTGCCTACATGGGCTCCACTACAACAAAAAACAGGACTGATCTCTCCAAGTGCAGTGAAACCTGGAGTAAAAACACAATCCCAAGGGTCACATCTGCCCCTAGTTGTCACTTGGGTTCTCCTGGCAGATCTGTGTCCAAGCTTCCCTATGTGGGATTCACACAAATTGCACTAAGAGAATTCACTGCGTGCTCACCTTGGGGATCATGAATCAAGTGAATGGCAGAGAAGTTGAACACCTCTGGCTTGCTCTTCTTTTTCTGCTTCTGCATGGAAACAAGAATAAGAGACATTTTTCTCTTTCTCTGAGTAAAGTGCTTCAGTTTCAAGGTTGCTGTCAAAAGACTGCTGCCTCTTCAAAAACATTTTAAAAGCTAGCCCTGGACTTTACAAACTAACCCTGTTTTCAGCCACACAGGATTATGTCACCTGTAGCTAAACAAGCTAGGCAACAACAGGACTTCGGTACTAGAAAGATTAAGCCAAGATGATGGCAAATCAGACATTCCTCACCTTGAGGACCTTCATGGCTTTCTCCAGTTTCTTCTTGCGCTTGGTGGTTTTCTTGTTGGTCGCATAGCGCATCATCAGATCTCTGGCTGTGGGGCCATCATCCTTGGGGAAAGAACACAACACTCAGGTAACCCAGGCTTCAAAGGGCAATCAGAAAAACAAACTACCAATACTGTTCAAGACCACATACTCTGAAAACCCTCCCCCCCTTCCTAAGTGTCAGAACACATGGGTACCAGTATGTAAACAGAAAACCAAAAGAGCTCTTGGCATTTCTCTTTTAACAGACAGCAAAGACATCCTGCCATCCCTTGGGGCCAGCTGTCAGACACTGAAATTGTTTGTGAAGCACAGAAACATCTGGAGAAAACTAGACCAGACAGTAGCACAGAGGTAGACAGACTGGCAGAGCCAGAGTCACCAAGATAACAGAATTAATAAGGGGTCTTCTGAAAAACAGAGAAGGAAACATTTGGTCACAACACCCACCTCAGACTCTGACTCACTGTCTTGTTTTTCATCTTCATCTTTCCCAAGGAAGAACTTCAAACTAGCAACTAACACCTGCAAAGTAAAGTGAGTTCATGTGGGACAAGCCTCAAGAGCCAACACCGAAGGCCCAATATTCAGTCAAGCCCCAGGCAGGACAGCTGCTCTCCTCATTTAATCAAAGGCTCACAGTGCCAACATTAAGGAGGTGATATCCTGACAGTCTCTTCTGAATAGCAGTGAAAAGTGCATCCACACTCCCCACACCAGTCTACACTTGTTACAAAATAAGCTGCCAAGCTCCACCTCCTCCCATGAGTAGTATTTTGAAAATTAAACAAGCAAGAAAAAAATCAGTGACATTTGTTTGCAATAACAACACCTTATGTTACATCCACATGAAAAAGGTAGCCAAGGTAACATCCGGTGTATCAAGTGATTTCTGTTCTCACCTTGGTCACTTTGGAAAAGCAGGCAGTTGTGATGACATTGACTGTTTTGGCATCATTCCTGGAATAAAACAAACCACATCTTTTATTTCAAGTCTGGCAATTTCACATTATTCTCAGAAAATTAGTTCTCACCAAATATTTAAGCAATTCGTTTCACACAAGACAGGATTTCTTCTCAGCTAAATTCCTTGGCACAAGTTACAACCCCCTTGGGCTACAATTAAGAAATCTATTTAAGTCACTGTCTCCTGCATTATGTTTTGGACTACATGCCACAAACAATACCCACGTGCCCCACAATAAATGGCAAATCAACATGAGCCTGCTAGACCCACCAAATATTCCTTCTGTAAAGCTCTATCATCACATCCAGAGATATCTTGGCAGCAGTGGGATTACTGTCTCTCAACATCGTGTACATGAAGTTCTGCAGTGCCTAGAAAAAAGGTTGAAAACATGTTTTTAGACGTATTCCACATTAACAGGAGGTCAGCTCACAGTACACATGAAAGCCAAAGCACTTACCGTGTTCACTTTGTTGTTCTTGTGTTTAGCATTGACATTCTTGATGTCCGTCACGATGTGAGTGTACAAGGTCTGCAGGTGGAGAGATGACAGGGAGGAACACACAGAGACAAAACTGATCACCACTGAGAACATCACTTGAGTTACAGCAGCAAAAACCAGGAAATTACCCTGTGAAGACTCATGTATTTGAAAATCATACTGAATTTACAGTACAGCAAGGCAGGACAATGAACAGCACCAAATACTGCTTCAAATCCTACCCCTGTTTCACTCGGGCCTGTTCTGACAGCCAGGTTTGTCACCTGTAGACACACCCAAATGGCTCAATCCCAAACGGGACAAGCCTACAGCCTGCAACAGTAAGGTGTTTACAGCAGCAGAACTCAGTTATTATTCCAATGTATAGCTACCAGCCCTGCCTCCAGCACTGACTGCTGAAACAGCTGAGCTACTTTAAACTGTAATTTCATAACCAAAGAACAGCTGCCTATTCTGGCATCACCTCAGGCAAGTTGGCCAAAACCCACTGGAAATGAAGATTTTTGTCAGCACACCTTACCTTTCGTAGCAGTTTATCGTGACACCGCAGCAGTTGAAAGAAGAGCTCCAGCAAACTCGTGGGATTTATTAGATTCTTGTTTCTCAACAGGATCAAAGCCTTACAGAAGGTCTGTAAGAGAACCCATATTTCACGTTCCTCTCCAGCTCCTCTCTTTACTGACAAGCAAACCACAAGCTCTCAGCTCACACAAAGGGCAGGGTAAGCCCAAGCCGCGGGTCTCACCATGCGCAGGTCGGGGTCCAGGACCGTGTGGTGGTAGGCGAGCAGTTCCTTCAGCTGCTGCGGGAAGCTGGCCATGTGCTCGGGGTAGCAGTGGGCAACCTGGAACAGACACGGCAAGTAAACGCTCCAGAGCGCACCGGGGGTTACCTCACAGGCCTCGCAAAGTGTACGCAACCAGCGAAGTTTAATTGTTTGTCTATCAGCAATAGTCACTGAGGCCGGGACCACGCACAGGCTGCCACAGGGCAGGCGCTGGCGCAGGGCTGGGGGCTCACCTGCGCCAGGAACATCAGCAGTTCGGCCAGCTCCTTACTGGGCTTGTCCGGCTGGAAGGTGAAGATCTCCACATGGGACTGGTAGTGGTGGTACTGCTGCAGGAACTGCGCACACACAGGGAACAGCGGCAGATGAGCACCACTGGCCCGCCCCAGCCTCCCCGATCCCCACCCCCCCCGGTCCGCACCTCCTCGGTGTAGGAGGTGGGGTCGCGCTTGATGAGGTTCTGCAGCTGGGGCAGGTTGCTGGGCAGTTTGTTGCCCTGGCGGCCCGACATGGCTGCGGGCACCGGCACCGTGAGCGCACCACGCGAACGCTCAGCTGGCCGCCGCCATCTTGGCCCGCCCCCGACGGCCGCCGCCGAGGGACAAATCTCCGCGGGAAGCGCGCGCCGCGCACAGCGCCCCCTGGCGGCGGGAGCTGGCCGCAGGGGAAAGCGGCTCCTCGCCGGCATCGCTTCCCTCGGGAAAAAGGCTCGGGCAGCCCCGCGGCTTAAACGCAGCAGGAAGCGGGGCACGGACCGCAGCTGCCTCCTCCGCAGCGTTTCGGCACTGCCACTCCAGCACACCTCTCATTCTCCTCCCTTCCGAGCTGTTTGGAGGGAAGATGCTTCACAGCGCATCTCAAATAATCACTATAGAAGTGAATCCTCAGGGAGGAAAAAAGATTGATTCTAGGTTAGTCTTTTTTAAGTTTAGCTTTCAATCATGATAATCGAAAGCTGATGTCTTTATTTGCATAGTTTATACTTCCTTTAAGCAACTACTTATCTATCCTGTGGAAAGAAATTGTTACTCCTTGATACAGTGTACTTAGCAAACAGTAGTAAATAATTCCAGTCCAATAAATGCCTTTATATACAGCCACACATGACATATCAGAATAACATCAAGGCTTAAACAGGGCACAGTCCAAAACCCATTTAAGCCACCAGCATTTCTCTCACTGAAATGCTTTACACTGCGTTGGTAAGAATCTCACAGCCAGCTACAGCCACCTAAGCATGTACCTGCTAGGGGGTTGCCAGTGGCAACCTGAATGTGCCACCTCTGGTGAGTTTGGGCTTTCCTGTCCCTATTACAGCAAGAAGAGCACACCCTCTTCTATATACCTATAGAGCTCACAAAAATACAGCTTTAGCATCACTTGGAGAGCAAAACAGCTGCAAAGGTAAGAGAAAAACCTGTTACCAAGTGCATAAAAGAAAAGCAAACCCTCCATCAACCAAAAGAGCTAAACAAATATTTGATACCTTTACCTTGCCCGCTATTAACTTGGTCCATTAGCACCTGGACCTGCTTAGCCTCTGCTTTCAAGCAGCTTTGCTTTAATGAACCCTCCAGCACAGCCCTTAAATGACCCTTAAAGGAACTCACTTGATCCTGCACCCGCAGTGGTCTGTCCTTAGCACCCTTAGCTCAAAGGTTGGCAAAACCAAAATACCACTACACAGGCCTTTTTCAACCTAACAATCAGAAAAAGAGCTAAGCTTCACACTCCACTGCTCCAACACAAGTCACTGACTGACCAAAGCATAACATTTGCACTTAAAGTGAGAAGTAGCCACACTGCTTAAGAGAGGCGTGGAGCAAAACAGCCTTAACCATACTCGAGGACAAACCACTAAATATCTATTATCTCTGCAGAAGGAAACCAATTGCTTTGATTTCTACAGAGGCTATTAACAAGGTTAGACAAACAAACCCATTCACTTTCATTACATACCAATAAAGCATAAATAAAAATAATCCTCCTAAACAATTTTTACTCATTTCATAATAAAATATGCATGCTTAAGCAATTAGAATATTCCCTATACTGCATTTAATGAGAAAACTCTAACTTTATGGGCTTTTTACCAAAGTTTTTACTTAGGAAGCCACAAAAGCCAGATTACTATGAAAATTAACATCAAATGCCTGTACTTAAAAGGCTTACAGAATTAGGCTTTATAAGTACTCTGACTTTTGACCAGCGTTAAAAAAAAAGGCAAAAGCAAACAAACAATTTCTCTTAAACAAACACCCCAAAAGACACTTTACCACAACCTTTATTATTCACCCAGAAAAATAACCTGGGCCCTGGTGTGAGCATTTATACCACAAGCCTGTTGTCGCCTGCACACTGATTGGTTTGACTTCCATGTGGTAATTAGGCCAGGAATGCTTAAATTCACCTGGAAAAGACCAGCTGCTTCTAATTTGGAGATGGTGGGGTTGTGTTAGTGAGCCTAATTCTAACATTGAGGAAAAAACTGTCAGCTTGACTTCTTACGTCACTTTGTGAGCTAAGTAGCATATTTTATGTTTCTTTGCTTAAATAACATGTGAAGCAAGGAATTTATAGAAAGTACTGTTGGATTGGCTATGGAATAAATAGCAATTTTTTTTGCTTGCATAATTTTTTGAGTTCCATGTGCATTTATTAAGCTTTAATTTTTCTTTTTTGAGGATAAGATGCTGACAGGTTTTTTTACATTTTATCTAATTAAAAAAGAAGAGCTGGTTTTCTTCTTTAAGGCATCTCTTTTTGTTTCTATTCAAAGCTTGTAAACATGGGTGTGTCTGTTGTTGGGATTATAGACAGCAGGTTAGGGGTTTTCCCCTCATTTTTAATTAATTCTTTTCCAGTATGGAATGATTACCTATTGTAGGAACTTCTTGTATATTGTCCTTGTATATTGGAAGGTTTTCCCTTTGTTGTGTCGTTGATGAATGGGTTAAACATGCCCTAAAAGAAGCAAAACAGAGAACCCAACTTGAAAGAATGGGTTTTGTTCTTAGGGTCAATTAGGCTCCATTAGAAGCCAACGAACGGGGAAGCTGTTGCTAAAGCTGCTATTAGGGCACTAAGATGTTTCCCTGCCCTTAATTTTTTCAATGAGTTAAGCAGCATTTGGGGCTGCAGAGTTCATGGATGGGGTAGAATTGCACTTCATGTTAGGTTGGGAATTTGGAGATGGGCAGCTCTTGGCTCTCTTTTGCCCTTGCTGCAGTCAGCCCCTGGCTTCATGTTCCATCAAAAGCTGTAGAGTTTGCGTTTTTACGGTGTCCAGGAGGTTTTATTTGAACACATGTAATGTATTTGATTGCCAACACTTCATTTAAACTCCGTGTCAATTTCTGGCCCTTAATTGCTGTAGGGAATTTGTCTTCCTAGACTAAATACTT
The DNA here is from genome assembly GCA_013399195.1 of Dicrurus megarhynchus. Classification (NCBI taxonomy): domain Eukaryota; kingdom Metazoa; phylum Chordata; class Aves; order Passeriformes; family Dicruridae; genus Dicrurus; species Dicrurus megarhynchus. The sequence goes on from VXAD01002582.1 coordinate 354,383, forward strand.
GTAACTTTGTAATTGAGAACAGGGTCAATGTTCTTTTCCTTTAAAAAAAAAAAAGTCAAGTCTCTAAGTCCGACAGAAATATTTATTTCTGGGTCACGACTCATAAATTATTTGCAGACTTGAGACACAGGAATTGTGTTGTTCTGTTCAGGGGAACAGGGCTATGTCACAGGAATGCCTTGAGAAACTGCACAGTCACTTGCAGCTCCAAGGGGAGAAGAACAGTCCAGCTGATGGTGCTGATGTGAGGAATTTGTGTGCAACCAGAGGACTTTCAGCCTCAGCTTTGCTTGCTGTGGCATTCCTTTGCCTGAAACACAAATGTTTCTTCCTCTGAGGGGAGGAACTTGCTGCAAATCATTTTGTAAAGGTCAAACCCAGCATGTGCTTAGTAGTAACTGAATAGCAAAGGTTTGTTTGAAATGACAAACTGGCTTTCTAAAGGCTGCTTGAGTACCCCCAAAATATTAGTTTTGAATGAATACCTTTTCATGTCTTATGAGGATTAAAGAGGTGACATGGAAAAGAACTCTAATTTCTCCTTCTCAGACTTCATAGCTGTAACACCAGGATTTTGAAGATGAAAATGTCTTTGAGACAGATTTTGGTGAGTTTTACGTGCCCACTGCAATACTTAGTCTGCCAAGAGGCTCTTTGCTCTTGGTATTTATTTGAATTGGCTTCTTTTTGCATGAAAGAGGGGGAAAATGGTATTTTTACAAATTCATTTTTCATAGCTCTGACATAACATCAGAATAATTTGTGTCAATCCTTTTTTTTTACCCCTTTGCTCCTCAAAATTTGGCCCCACAAGATTTTTTCTTTAGGAGAGACGCCTTTCATGTGAAAGAATGTCCGCCAGATCACCTGTCTTAAAAGTTCTTTATTTAGAGGTGATGAAAACTTCTGATCTGTGAATTGCAATTTCAAGAGTTAATTTAGGGGATGTTTGGATTTTGAGACTCTGACTCTGCACTGATTCCCAGGGCTTCAAAGCAGCTCAGTGATGCAGAGCTGATCCTAAAATGATAAACCAGTTCAGCCTCAATCTGTCAGAGGTTCTGCAAGTGCCTGGAAATATTTCTATTCTGGTATTTTGGGAGGCTTTGCCTGTAAATATAAGCAGTTATTTAGGGAGAGTTTGATTCATTGTGAAAGAGAAAAGAATATGATTATAGGTTTGGCTTCTTTTCATGCCTTCTTATTGAATTGGAATAGAACACACAGACTGATGCAGAAAAAAGTTTATTGAATGTTTCACTAACAAAACTACAATTATGGGAATAAGGTTTTTGCTGTTTCCAATTCTGAACCCTGAACTAGGGTCCCGCTCTAGCAATTTATGTCCCCTTCACAGAATTTTTTGAGGTCTTAAATGCAAAATGAAGAATGGGAAAAGAAATTTGAGCCAACTTGATTTTGTTTTTTCACCACTTGAACCAGGAGCAGGGGTGGAAGAAGGCAGCAGTATCAGTAAAGCAGTGGAGAAAGTGAAATGCCCAACATCTCCCAGAAGAGTTGAGTATTCCTGGCACAGCTGAGGGCTTGGCAACTTTGCAAAACACTTCAGGGTAGCAGCATCTTTTTGATCTTCTGTGAATCTGTGAGAACTGGAAGCTTGCAGATGCCCAAGTGCTAGAAGGGTATCTCATCATCTCTCTCAAATATAGTTTTACAACTCTTTTCTAAGGGCATAAATGCTGCTAATGTCATCAAAGGCCTTTTATGAAGATTGTGCAGAGGATGCTTTAGATTGCTCAGGGAGGGAAGGGCACAGACACTCCTGCTGATGTCTGTAGCAGCCTTGCTGGGGGGAGACACGCAGGAGACTGAAAAGGACGGGTTCCCCAGAGCTGCAAATCAGTGTAGTTTTCTTGACTTCAAGGGAATGACTGCCTTACATCTGCTGGGGATCTGCTCTGTGTGGTCTGAGATACAAAATGGCATCGCAGGTACGTGCCAGGGACATGGGAAGGGAGTTTGACAACCAGGAGCTGCTCCGGGGAGATGGTGCGAGTCTGAGGTTGGAAACGGGAAGAGACAAGTTGGGTTACCGTAGGAGCCGGCATTTGGGGGCTGTCATCCAGGCACGGTGGTGCTGTACATACATTTTGGAGAGGAACAGGGGGGCACCAAGGCTCTAGCACAGCAGAGAGCCGAGCTACTCGGTGAAGCAGGAGGCCGGCGTCAGAGCTGCTGGAACCTGCTTCTCCTCCCCGTAGTACAGCAGCGGCACAGGGGAGCTGTAGCACTCGTTCCTGTCGTAGGTGTAGCAGGTCTGCGGTTCCTCACAGGAGTTGCCCTGCTGGGCCTGGTGGATCGCCCCACCCAGCTCAATTTCTATGGGCTCACAATTTTTGCAGCTGGAAGAGACGGAAAATAGAACAAGTGTGAGGAGTTAGATGAAAAGATGCCCCTGCTGAACCCCAAATCTTCCTTGCTCATCTGCAGGTAGAGCCAGGAGAGTGCTGTGCCCTTTCTAGGTGTTCCAGGGGAACATCTGGCCCTCAAGCATCCGTTAGAGCTGCTGCGGGTTAAGTCTTGGGAAGTGAAGTTAGGAAATAAAACTACTTACAGTTCACTCAAGCGGTAGACAAAAGTGGTCCTGAGCGGGGACAAGGGGTCAGAGATGTTCTCCCGAGCCTTCAGGGGGACTCTGCAAAGATGGGAAGAGAATCACTCTCATGAAAATGGATTATTAAACAGAGTCTGCTCTGCTGTGAGCAATTCTAAACTCTCATCTTCTTCTTCAGGTTGTTTTCATTCTGACCCTTCTCCAAATCAAATCCCGGGAAAGGAGATCTTGGTCCTCTGCACCCTCAAAGGCAACAACCCTCCCCAAGAGGACTGTAGCAACTGATGTAAGTGCCACTTGCAAGGTGACAGGGCTGATAGTGTTAACATTTGTTAAACTCTGAGCTGGCAGATGCTTGAGACTGATGGACAGCGATGTTTAATTAGTGGTTCTCCTCTTGTGAGCTCTACCAGCGCTCCTGCTGCTCAGGGCTTAAGCTGGTCCTTGTTTCCCAGAGACACACACACTTCTGTTGAGTTTGTGTGAGTGGAGAGGACAGGACAAAGTCTTACCCTTGAACTGAGCTCTGTCTCATGGGAGACAGATAGTTTACGCGTTAACTGATAGTTTATCAGTTTAGGCCTAAACTGATAGTTTAGGCACTATCTACTTGCCCAGGCTTTCTGTCAGGTCAGGAAGTCAATCCAGTGTCATGGGCTCAATCTGGTTTCAGGTTAGATCAACTTTTGACAGGTCATGCTCTACTTCCCCAGCCTATTTTGTGAAGTTACTACTGGTCTGCTTAAAACAGAGATGCTTTTTGTATCTGAAGAGACGAACACCAGAGAGGTTCGTGTGAGGTGGAAAAGCACTAAGCAAAGGGAAATACTTAGGATATTATTAGGATACAGAAAGCAGCCCACGTGACAAGCCGTTCGCTTCATTGGTGCCGGGACATAAGAAACAATGCAAAGAGAACTCAAATAACACTGCATCCCCTGCTCACCATCTCCATGAAATACTTGGCTGCCACTTACAGGATGCGGATATTTCTTTGCAGGACTTCTTCATCAGGATTTTCTTTGGAGGGGACAAACTTTGAGGTCACTGTTACACACTGACACTTATTATTGACCAGCACGTACTCCTCATCGTTGGGCCCCACTGGATAACCTGCAAGCACAGAATATACAATCCCAGAATCAAGAACAAAATCCTTGAAAGCTGCTCTAGCAGAAAGCCAAGGGATGAAAATGCCAGGATTGCACCATTATGGCACCTGGATTGATTAAAGTCCAGGTTGCAGCAGGTAAAAGTGAGTCTCTTAGCAAAGATGAGTTCAGCTGTCTTCCTGCTCAGCTCAGTGTGCTGCTGTATGTGGAGGTGGTGGGAGTGGGAAGGACAAGATTAGGAACCTGGACGCTGCGGTTGCTGAGGGACAAACACGCAGGAATTGCTTGTAAAATGGGATTTTTAGCCACGTCTGGTGACTGAAGTGGTCTTTTACCAGGAATTGGTTATGCAATTCCTCTGTCATGCACCAAGACTGTTCTAGCAGTCCAAACCCCGGTCTGGATCTGACCTCTAAACAGAAGTCTCTGACCTTGCTAATGTGGCATCTTGAGTGGTATCTTGTCCTCCAGGTTCCTGGGGGAACAGATGCCAAAAAGCAGAGCAGGACCCAGCAAGGAGGCAGCCCCCTGACCTGGCAGGGAAAGGCAGGTGGCCCTGATGCTGCTTGTGGTTTGCAGAGAAAACTCTAGTCCTGATTTACCTCTCCAAACCACTGGTTCTTGCATGCTACTTGATATGAAACTCAGTCAAAGCAGGCTAAAACATGCCAGGTGTCACCCAGAGGCTTTTGGGATTTTCCTGATATAGTGCAATGCTGCCTTACTGTGAGTAGATGGATTTGAAATAGTTCGTTCTTTGCTGGTTTGTTTTCCCTGACCCAGACCTTCTGGTCTCTTCACCCGTAACAAGCCAGCCTTGCTTTTATGTCTTGTTTTTACATCCCTCTCTATTTCTAAATGCTGCTGAAATCAAGTTCACAGCCATCACTTTGCAGCATCATTCTTGCTAAGCACCTTCAGCCCGCTTAGAATACCAGACCCAGAGATTTTTGTTGATGGGGACAGTTGGTGTTGGGCTCAGATGGATCTCAGCTCTGGGGACTTGCCTGCTCTGCTTGTCCCTTGGTTTAATCATAGAGAGAAAAAAGAAACAGGCTGAAAATATCTGTGTTAATCACGTCTATAAAGGATTTTGGAGTCATTTGGACTTAGAAGCTTTGGTCCTTCCTTCCCCTGTAATATCCCGGTCTCATCTGCTTCCATTCCGTATTTTCTGAGATTGTTACAGGCACCATAACTGTGAAAAAGGTACCAATATTGTGTAAAATGATGCCTCAGTGACCCTAGAGTTGGCCTGCTGGTTACAAGTGCTGTCTGTGGCCTTTGGCAGCAGTATACCTGCTGGATAAGATTCTCTATGGAGTTTCTAGCTTGGGAAGGAAATCACTTTCCTAGCTTGTTCTCCAAGCTTCTTCTCTGCCAACTCATCGTTCCACATGAGCTCCTCCCTCTGGTGCAGAAGCCTCCCAGAAAAGCATCCCTAGTCTCTGGCTCCTTGTCTTGGCCTTTCTTCTGGCTCAAGGGAAGTCTCTGCCTTCTTGTCCATCACACAGCTCTTCCTCTGCTGTCTGTGCTGCATTCCACATAACATTGTGTGCAGTTCTTCCCAAACCCTTAATCCAAAGCCAATGTTCAAGTCAGATCCTATTGGCTTTTGGGTTGTCCCAAAACCTCTGAGAGCAGGCTTTAATTCTAAAATTAGCTTAACACAATCTTATGCATATGCAGGTTTTTCTGACTGCTCTAAAAATATTGCCCTAATTTAATTCCTTGTGTTATGCTCTTGGCTTCTCTGTTAAAATTACTGGTGCTCCATCAATTTTTCATTTAAGAATCCAAGGCTCAAAAAATACGATTTCATCAGCAGTATCTCCCTGTGTCACCCAGTAAAGTCCCCTTGGGGAGAAGGTATTTAAATGCAAAATTTGCTAATGCTGTTCTAAATGTCTGCAGGCTGGGTTTCCTGGTGCCTGAGTTACTGCCCTAAGCTGTTCCCTCCCTCCTCAATACTTATGTGGCTGTGTTTTGGACCAAATTTCTCATCTTCCAGCATTGCACTGTCCTGTGATACACCGTGAAGCCCAACAGAATTGCCTGGGGTAAGCAATAAGATGCCCTCTTCCAAAAGCTGCAGGAAACGCGGGGATGCAGCTGTCTGTGCTGTTGGGATGGTTATCCCTGAGCACTGATTCCATCCTGCAGATCAGATCCACCATGTGCAGCAGGGTGGATTCAGACTGCGTAGAGAACTGAGACCCACCGTGAGGAGTGCGCTGGGAGAACAGGCTGAGCTCAGTTGAAATCAAGAGTTTCCAAGAAATCCAGTGGAGTTACATAATAAGCTACAGTTTAATCAGAACAAATTGGCTGCGGCCATACGACAGGATTACTGGAAGATTTTGGAAGCCTTTCGGTCTAGCAGGCTTCAAGCTCCCTAGGACTGCAGAAAAGCAAGCATGCACATTTGCACTTTATTGCTTCAGAAACCTGATAAAAAATGGCTAATTATCAAGTCTTACATTTGGAGCTAGTCATCACTTTATCCTCCAGGCAGCAATTAAAACCACACAGCTCTGATGCAGAAACACCCTGAGGTGTCCCAGCACCACTGAAGCATGGCTGCTTGAGCAGGCTTTGAGGTTTGACCTCTGACTGTCAGAATAATTCAGGGTAAATTACACAGAACCTGCCATCGATGTCTTAATCCCAGTTTTCCATCTCTTCATTGCTCACCTACCTGCCACAAGGACGATCCCCAAGGAGACGGCCAAGGCCACGGACAGCAACAAAGAGCTCTTCATCTTGCCTTCCCTTCTTTTGAAGAATGTGAGTGGAGAGCCTGACTCTGCCTATAAGGGCGTGTGCAAATTGGTTTCCTAAAATAAACAGCCCAGCCAACACTGGAAAATGTGGCTGGGGACTGAAACCAGGTGTGTTAATGCATCAAGACCTCTGGCTTTCGGAGGGGAAGGGAGCAGGGGGTTGCGTTTTTATTGTGCTTTTTTCTGTTCTTCGCAAACAGGCAACAGAGCTGCTGAGTACAAGGAGGTGCAAAACCACCCAAGCCCTTAGGGGACACCTTGCCATCAGGGCTGGTGGAAGGTACGAAAGTCCAAGGCCCACAGCTCTGGCTCCTAATTTTGAGAAATCAGACTTAAAAATCCCTTGAGTCCTATTAAAAAACCACTTCAGGCTTCAAAATCAGAATCCTGTTTGGACCAGCTGTGTGCAAACCAGGGCTGGACCTGCCCCCAGAGAGCCTGCAGTCCAAGCAGGAAAGGTGACAGGGCAGGGGTGAAAGAGGCACAGCAACTGCAGTTCCTGCGTTGAGGAGTTCGTTTTCTTGTGAATGGAAAGGGGATTCCATGGCATTTGTGTTTATGAGAGGTCCTGAGTCGGGTCCCAGGGTAACCCTGGGGTATTGGGCACGCAGACTTTTCCTGACGGAGGGCAGTATTGGAGAGGGCCAGGGATTTTTTTTTTTTTTTGGTCCCAGATTTGGGATAATTTGTGTAACTTCTGAAGAGCGGATGTTGCAATGTAGCCTATAATGGCCAGAGCTGTCTCCATAGCATTTGCATGTGTCTTGTACAGAAAAAGCCACTTTTTAAGGGAAGTTCAGGCTTAGCAAGGGCCCGGTTGCTCTTGCCAGGCTTCTTCAAGAGGCTGAACTCTTTTGGCAATGCTGCCAGGCATCCTGGTTCCTGTCACCTTGCAGGCTGTCTTTCCTTTTTCCAGACCCTGCTAGCGAAACCCAGAACTGTTCCAAGCCCCCTGGTTGTGTGCCCTGAGGTTTTCCCCCAAGCACAAACCCCTCACCCTGCAGCTGCATGATGCAACGAGCTTTCAGGTTACATCATGTGCGAGGGGAGCAGGGGACGTGGCGGGGATGGTGGGTCACAGCCCAGCTCCTTGCAGGGCTTTGGGTACTGCCACAGTTCTTTACAAACCATGTGCTCTTGTTAGGGATCCATCTTTAGCAGAGATAAAATTTGGGGGTGTTTCCTTTCCCTATCCCAGAAAGCATTGCTAACACTTAGGCAGCCCTCTCTCTGAGACAGGTGCAAGACGTTCCCTGCGCCCCATTTTTGGCAGAAGGTAAAAAATAAAACTGGCTCACCTGGGTTGATAGGGATGTCTGTCTGAAGTACTGTTTGTTTCAGTCACCCTGCTCTGTAAGAATTTTTCTAGAATTATACAAGAAGGGAGGATGCTGGCACCAGGATAGAGCACATGCAAGGGAGGCTGGCTCTGATCTGTTTTGTCAAGCTGCACTAATAAAAATATGGCACTGGGAAAATGCAAGGAGAGTATTTTCAAATGTCAAGGCAGAGACTGAGCAGAATTGTATCTGTGTCTTTCTGTTCACTTTGGTTTTCCCTGGCTGCTGGTGCTTAGCATATCTGGATTTCAGTTGCTAAATCTACACCTATGTGTACAGTCCCTTGGTCTGGATATGATAACATGAGAGCTATTTTCAGTCCCTTCAGCCACCTGCATGTCTCTGGGGATTTCTAGATAGATTGCAAGCTCTTGAGAAGAAGGTTTATGCTATGGACTGTTATTTTTAGGGATTACTCCTGTTTTACTTGATGACTTCTGGAATTTTATCGTTTGGGAAGAGGCTGAGTGGGGAGCTGGACTCCCAACCTCCCTGCAGGGAAGAGGCTAGAGATGGAATAATTGAGAATTGGAAAAGAAATGGGAACCAGCCCTGTGGTTTCAGTCTCCGTTCACATGTCCTGCGCTTCCAGTTGGCCTTGGACATGCTGAACTAGGATTTTCCAGGTAAGAAGCTGGGCAGGTGCCCGAGTGAAGTGAGGCAAAATAGTTGTTGTGTGTCCTTGCTGTGCTGGGTGAGTAGGACGACACCAAGGCACAGGGCCTCTCCACATGACACACCATCCACGAGCAGTTGGCTTTGGGCTGCTCTTTGCTTCTCCTTTCTCATTGGGAAGCCAAGAGAACGGTGTGTCTAAACAGACCAGCAGCACTCCCTGACTGTTGTCTTGGTAGCAGTGATTCCATGATGCTTACAGCAAACTGGTTTGGATTGAGCAGCTCCTGGTAAACTGGATCACCTAACTCATGCTGGAGATCATCTCCAGCTTCACCAGAAGTGGATGATGTTTTCACTAAGTCCTGGAGAAGGTTTGGATAGACATAGATTGTTTCCTGCTCTCGGAAATTAACTTTGGCTTGGGAGACATGTCAATTCCATTTAAATCAAAGAGAGTCCAAGTGGAAGTTAGTATGCTAATTTTTGCAGGGCAGACTTGAAAAAAATTAGGACACTTAAGATGGAAACTATCAAGGTCAGGGACATGAGAAAGGCCTAGGTTTCTCTAAGTCACAGCTACAAAAGTTATCTGGAATTTCATCCTGGCAGGAACTGTCTGCAGATGTCCCTGCATGGATTCACACAAAAAGCCAGCAGGATTGAGCAGCCAGATGACGAAGCCTGATCACCAAGGACAGCTGTATTTAATGGCCAAGTATCAAGTGAGGATTTCCACCGAGGTATAGCTAACAAATATAACGGATGCTGTGTGTCTCCAGACCCAAGGTATTCTTGTTGCTCTTTCTTCTACAGAACTGTATCCAGGGAGGTGATGGCTGAAAACTGGCAGGGACAGATTTGGGAAAGGGCTCTGAGGTAAAACCGGTCTTTGTGCAAGAAAGTTTTGACCCAGAGGTGACCATGTGAAGAGGCCGAGTGTGTCAGAAAGTCCAAACTGAGATCTGTTTGCCACCAGACTGATCAGAATCCAAAAAAGCGAGTAAAGCTGTGCACCGGCCCCGTTTCAGCTAATTTGAATATTTGCTTGGCCTGTTTTTTTCCACGAAAAGGTGGACAGGAGCATTTATAAATAGACCCGCACCTGTTCTGTGGTGAGAAAAAAGCACCTGTACTTGTATACAGAACTGCTCTTGCCAGGACATGTGCGTGCCTAATTTATCAGGCTCTGGGTTTCTCAGTTTGGACTACACTAATGCCTGCGTCTGATTACTCCGTTCTTGCGGCAGGGCTGCCTGCAGCTCATAAAAGCAGACTTGCTTCCCCGTGGCTCAGTATTAATGTCATTTTCCCTTGAGAAGGGTGGGAGGCTGGGCTGGTGCTCTGTCACGGCTGACAGACACACAAAAACGCAGGATGCGAACGCAGAGGTGAATAAGTAGAGATTGCATTAAAAGCCTTCCTAGCGAGGGGTCCCCAGGTGTTGAAAAATCAGAATTGCTTCTTTTCTGGGACGCACGGATCTCTTGGCATAAGGGGATGGATTCAAGGCGTGCCGACGCGATGAAGCAGCAGCTGCCGAGCTGTGCAGCCTGAAGCCCCGCAGAACGGGCCTGGCTCTTGCCGCAGCCGCCTGTATCCCTGTAAAAGTGCGATTCGGTGACGGGAAAGATTGGGGAGAGCTTATGTGTGTACCTCGGAAGCGTCCAGGGAAGTTTGCAAATACTTCCGCTTCTCTCCGAGTTTGATCTGGTCGTAGGGAACTGAGTACCAAGTCTTGGTTACAAGGGCACAGGTGTCAGGTGTGTTTTCCATCTGCTTTTTTCCTCCTTGCTGTCAGATGACCGCACAGACAGCAGCTGTACGTGGCTGGACTTCTAGAGGAAGAAAACACCCTGAGGAGGACACAAAAGGCTTTTTCTGTTTTTTTCTACGTGGGATTATCGCTTGCTGAGAGCGGCCACGGCTGAAGCCCCTCCTCCCCGCGGGCTACCCGGAGCATCCCCCATCTCCCCGGGGGCGTGAACACGCTCCGACCCTGGAACAGGAAGGGCTCGGNAACTGGCGGACGATGTAGAGCGCTTCCACGAGGAGCAGTTCCGCGCCGTGATGGCCGCTCTGGACAGCGGCGATGAGGCCGGGGACAGTGAGGAAGAGGAAGAGGAGGAGGTGCTGGGGCTGCAGCTGCCTGAGGACAGCGAGGAGGAGGAGGATGATGATGATGAGGAGGAGACGCAAGAGCGGAATCCCTTTGTGGAGTACAGCGCAGAGGAGGATGAGAATGGAGAAGATGAAGAAGGTGAGGAAGATGAAAATGAGGATGAGGGTGAAGAGGGGGACCTGTCCATGGAAAGCGACTTGGAGGAGCGGCATCCGGAAGCCAAGCTCCCCCATGAGCTCTCATGGGGCCAGCGCAAGCAGCTCTACTATGATACGGACTATGGGACTGATGCCCAGGCCAAGGGCAAGCGGAGCCAGCAAGAAATCGATGCTGAGGAGGAGGAAGAAGAGCAGGAGGCTCAAGTCATCCAGAGACGGTTGGTGCGGGATTTGGGGGAGGATGATTATGGTCTGGACATGATCCAGGGCTACCTGGCTGAGCAGCAGAAAACACACGGTAGCAAGGGGCAGAAGATTGATAAGGATCTGCAGGCCCTTTCCAAGAAGGAGCAGCTGAAGCTGCTGAAGCAGGAGTCCCCGGAGCTCCTGCAGCTGATGGAGGACTTTGAGGTGAAGCTCATGGAGATCAAGGATGAGTTGCAGCCGCTGCTGCAAATGGTCAGGGACGGCACTATCCCCCAGGGGAAGGGCAGTCGCTATTTGCAGATGAAGTATCATCTCTACCTGAACTACTGTGCCAATATCAGTTTCTATCTGGTTTTGAAGTCCAAGAGGATGCCGGTTCATAGTCACCCAGTCATCGAACGGCTGGTGGCGTACAGAAATATCATCAATGACCTCGCTGTTATAGACCAAAAGCTTTCCCCACAGGTCCGTATGCTTCTGAGGAACTACTATGACAAGAAGGAAGAGAGGCTACGGAAGGAAAACAAGTTTTCAGTGTTTCTCACCATGGGTGACAAGAAAAACAAACCAAAACATGCCTCTGCAGCTGTTAATGGCCAGGCTGCTGCTGCTGCTGAATCGTCGGATGAATCGGAGCTGGATGAGGAGGCTGCCCTAAAATACTACAAGATGATGGAGGAGAAGCTGGCACTCAAGAGGAAGAGAGCTGGAGATGAAGATGTGCTTGAAGAAGCAGCGGTGTCGGAAGCAGAGGATCCCAGTAAAAAGAGAGGGGTGACCTATCAGATGATCAAGAACAAAGGCCTCACGCCCAAAAGGAGGAAGATCGACCGCAACCCCCGGGTCAAGCATCGGGAGAAATTCCGACGAGCCAAAATCCGCCGCAAGGGCCAGGTCCGCGAGGTCCGGAGGGAGCTGGACAGATACGCCGGGGAGCTGTCGGGCATTCGGGCCGGGGTTAAGAAAAGCAGGAAGCTTAAGTGACAGTTATCTTTTTGTAAGAGCTGCGAGTAGCAGTACTGAATCCAATAAAAATTTTATACACCATATTGTGGGGTTTGTTCTTAAGGGAACTGGGGGTGGGGTGGGTTGTTTTTCAGAGGATGCTTTCTAGAAGGTGCTGTCTCCGAGTGGCACAGGGCCCTTTCCATACCTTGCCTATGTCTGAAGGTATTTTCCTCTCTTGTGGTGCTGTCACATTTCCATAAGCGGGAAGCCTTGAGAGATTGCAAGGGACGTATCAGGCAAAGGGAATTAAATGAGGCCGTGTGGGACTGATAGGGAGATGGGGTGGGATGGGATGAGATGGATGGACCTCTTGAGGGTGGGTTGAGAAAGGGGTTCAGCAGCTGTCCCTTGCCTTCTCTGTTTTGCTGTCTTGTTCTGGTCCATCCCGTTTCTGTGTTGAGCTGCAGAGAAGTGGTTAATAGTTAATTTTTGTTCTGATTAACTCCTTTGTTAGCTCTTAAATGTATGGGCAATACTTTTAGGCTGTCTTAAATTAGTCCCATGAGGTCTGAAATACTGTTTCCCTTCCTGAATTCAGTGAGAAGCAAAGCAAGGACTTCTCTGGAATTTATAACCATGTATGTTCAACATATTAATTTCCCCTATGATAAATTTTAAGTGTTTTCTGCTGCTACAGGACTGAGTAGCATTGCTACAGGACCACCTTTCAGATGGGCAAGGTTTATGTCTTCAGTGGTCAGGCAAACTTTGAGAATGTTGTGATTATTTCCGTGCCTTCTGGTGGGTAAATGCATTTTAATCCCACACTGAAATGCTTGCCAGGAGCTGGATCTGAGTGGCCAGTTCTGATCTGGGCTGTAAAAAAAGAATGAGTGATAATTTTTCTGAAGTTTAACAAAAACTGTCTTGGGCAAAACCCGGACTTGTGTCCGGGACAGGTTTCAGCAAGCCGATGCCTTGGTTTGTGTACCATACCATCTGAAAGGTATCAGCTTTCCGTATGAAATTATTTCAGGGGAATAATTGCTTTATCTAGTAATGTGATTGCATATCATGGGGGAGTTTTGTGTGTGTGATGGTCTTGGGGGAAGCCAAGATATGAGTGTGTGCTCTTGATCCGGTAACAGGGCAGGTTCTGTAATTCAAACATGCAGGTGCTCTGTTTGTGCTCTGTAAGTGACACGTGCTTTCGTGGGCTTCCTGTGTAAACCTTGACACGCCAGGCCTGTTTATGCTGGGAACATGCTGTTCACTGCTGGCTGGAGAATATTTTGGTAATTTTCCAGGCTGTTTCTTGAAGGGAGAGGTAGAAACACAATAAGCTTAAGCTGGACAGATGAGAACAGTCCTTTTCTGTCTCAGATGCACTTAGAGCTGTGCTTACTCACCTGTCCTTACTGTGAGCAACAGTGTTGGCTGCTCCTTCTTCCTAGGGAGAAGGGTCCCAGCCTGCTGAGGAGGGAAGTAGAATTTTCCCACCTTGAACTCCCACTGGGATCCTGATTGGAGGCTGCCACTGATAATGCTGAGCTGTGCTCCGGAGGCTCTGCCAAGAGGTCAGTAAGAGGTAAGATGCTGGGCAAAAAAGCAGCTTAGGTGCTTTTTCTGGGGAGGGACGGTGTTGTGTAACAGGCATCACATGGGATGTGGAAAATAACCAGCAGAGGTGCTCCCTGATCTCATTACTACAGAGCCTGCTTGTGCACCTTTCACACTTGATGCAAAAATGAAGGGCTAACAGTGGATCTGGCTTTGTGCTTCCATGGAAAGCTCCGGGCAGCTGGCAAGCAAAATTCTGGCGACTTGCATCTGAGCAGTAAATAAGGGAAATAACAAATTGGCGTGCCGTTACAGACCCATTCCCAGAAACACTGGGATTAAGGCCGAAGGCCAGAGGGAGCACCGCGTGTCAGGGGCCCGGCCCTGCCTGCCGGCAGATGGCACAGCACAGCTCCTGGGTTAATGAAGATTAACCAGGCATTATGTCTACTTGTACATGGGAGAGATTGGACAGAGCCATAAACATCATTCCCATATGCTTTTATGTATGGGTGACCACGGGAAGGCTGTGATCATTAATGCTGTGGGAGGAGGGACGCTGTACAGTGTCTCTAAGAAATACCTGCAGTAATGTTTTGTGCTGAAGGGAAATTCCTAGTGGTGAACAGGTTTTGAAAATCCCTATGAAAACGGACACGTGAAATCAAGCAAGAACCACAGGTGATCAGGAAAAGAAGCAAGGAGTGGATCAAAGTATTGGTTAATGCTGCTTTTTTCCTTTTCCAGTACTGCTTCTGGAGAAGGTGCTGACACTGCCAAGGAATACTTCAGCCATGAGATGGCACTTGTCCTTGCCAGCCTCCTGCTTGGAGAGGACTGGCAGCCTCAGCAGCACCTAAAGCAGGTGGGGATTCACCTCAGTAAAGGCTTTGTCTCACCTCCATCACCCTCACAGCCATGGAAGTACCTGCTCTGGGTCCTTTCCATCTGCTCGCCTGGAGCACGGTGATCCAAGGGATAGTCGGTCCTACCTGCACATAAATGATTCCTGTTTAAACTGACACAGGCAAAGTGTAGAAAGCTCTAAGGTACGAGCTATTATTTTGTTTTTCTGCACTTGGAAGACATAATCCTCGGGGGGCGATGAGCATCCAGAGTAAGCCTGGCTGCCTTTGGAAGCTTGGGCAGAAGAGGACAGTGGCAGAGAGGGGGACAATGCTTTTTGCATCACAGCCTGAAATTTCTATTTATATAGGGCAAGGAAAACATATTGAATAACTCACATGGAAATACATCTGCTGCTGCCTTAGATTTTGTCAAGATTTTCCTAGCTGTGTCCCGTAATATTCCATCACACACAGTCTGGGCATTGTTTTACTCTTGTTAGCAAGTAGAAATTCAGACATTCAGCCGTGAGATTTGTAAAGTGGATTAAAGCATCTGTTCAATTAGTTGCAACATGTTGCATGACTTGGGGCAGCACTGGAAAATCAGTCTCCAGAAATCAGTAGCCTTTACAGCTTTGCTTTTGCAATTTTAATGTAAGATTTAAAAAGAAAGCAGCTACGTGTTTCAGCTTAACCCAAGTGCATGGAAGGCAGGGCGTTCCTTAAAAACTGGCAGATCTATGTGCTTCCTGCCTGCTGACACCACCACAGTCCACATTAATTGCCTTGTCTTCTGAAAGAATCTCCCAAGTGAAATTCCCGGTAGTACGCTGTATTTGGCCGTTTTAATACTAGGGAATATACTCGGACTTTGTCGCCTTTTGTCCCAGGATCTCAAAACGCTGCTGTCCATGAGCTCTCACGCCGGAGAAAGCCAAAGGGAGGCAAGAGATGGTGCCCTGGCTTCGCTTTACGGGTAAGAGCCCCTGCACCCTCAGAGGGTGGCTATCGGGCTGGTTATCACCTGCCGTGCTCCCC
>VXAD01002582.1:374974-406582 GCA_013399195.1 Dicrurus megarhynchus
ACAATTTTTTTTTTTTTTTTTTTTTTTTTTTTTTCTTTTTGTATTTTTTACCTGTTTTTCCCTGCTGCCTCTGGTGCAGAAGCCAGGTTTTCTGTGGATGCTGAGGATCAGTAGCCTCTAGCGTAGCTGAAGACGACGGCAGTCGGTGGAAAGGAGGGAGGCAGAGCTGAGCGGGAAGGAACAGCGTTTTTACCTTGCTTGATCTATGAAAAGGCCAGAGCAGCCTCTGTGATCCTGAGCGATCTGTCCTTTAATCGCAAGGTATTTCTGATTTTCTTCTTCAGAAAGCTTTTGTTTTTAGTCCTTATTTTGCCCCCGTTGTTGTTGTACCAGCTGAGTCATCATGTCTGCTCTGACGCCTCAAAGCGACATGCCAACCCCCACCACAGACAAGATCACTCAGGCTGCCATGGAGACCATCTATCTTTGCAAATTCCGCGTGTCGATGGATGGAGAGTGGCTGTGCTTGCGCGAGCTGGATGACATCTCGCTGACACCCGACCCCGAGCCTACCCACGAAGGTACGGTCCGGCCGTGCCCCGGGAGCCCCGGGCCGGCGCATTGTTCCGGCGCTGCACGAGTTGGGAGGGGGCGTCTCCAGGACCAGATGCTCATGTCCTGCCTGCAGAGCCTGGACAGATCAGAAAGCCAAATTGCTGCTTCAGATCACCCTCAGAATTTGTAACCCAGCCCTTTAATCCCTTTAAGGCTGGGTGCGATGAATTATCTTTTTAACTATCTCAGGTTTGTGTATCTCAGGAAGGAAGAAAACCTTGATGTGTGCTCAGTGAGAACATTTAATCATGATTTTGCCCTTAAATCAGGGCTGATAGCTCTGTTAGTGAGCTGCCATCTGGTACCAGGGGAGCACAGTGGCAGCACCCCAGCATGTGCCTGGTCGTGGGGAGTTTTTGGAAAGCCCCAGCGATTACGCAGCGATGCCCATTGTCAGGTGACGATGCCATCACAGTGCCCCAGCTCGCCTCTGATGAGCGTGCTGCTGTTTATAATGGCTTGGAAGCCTGAAGCGTGGAGATGTAGCACATCTTGCTTTCCCCTGGAAAAAGGATTTGTCGTCTGGGTTGATAAACAGTTTAATACCAGGACGAGGATTGAATGCTCTGAGAGTACTAAAAGCATGAGGGGACATGTACGCAGTGCTCTGCCAATAAACAAGAGGGGAAGAAGGAGAGGTGATGAGTTTCTGCAGGTGCTGAGGTTCTGAGTGCCCTTGCTGGATGCACCCTTTGGTTTTAGAGCAGGGAGGCTCCAGCTTCTCATGCCTGACCCTTTTCCAGTAACTCCTGAAATGCCACTCCACCGGGCAGTTTCGCTTGACCCCTTTGATGGTGTCTGGTTAAGTCAGCAATGTCTTGCTGAATGAGACAAGTGAAATTGTGGTGGGGATTTAAGCTTTAAAATAAATTTCCAAGGGATAATTTAATTTCCATTTGACAGCTGCTTTCAGTGACAGTAGCCCTCGGGTTTGGATTTGGCTTGCCAAGTACTTAGTCACGCAGTGGGATACCAGACAGAGGTTTCAAAAGGAGAAACTTAACATTCCCTCTGAAGCATATCCCAGGGGTTCAGGGAAGTGAGTACAGGGTGAGCAGGAATTCAGTTGTCTTCCAATTCCTGTGTTCTTATGTGTGTCATTGAGACCTTCCTTGGTCCTACTCCAGTGTTCTTCAAGGTGTAATTACAGTCACTCTGTGGTGCGTACCAGAAGGGGTTAGAAAACAGCATTTTCTCATTTCTTTGCCCTATTATTTAATTCATATGTCAAAAACAAATGCAGAAAGAGCAGTACCATAACGACCTTCCCGGAGATGTATATGCATGCATAAATTAAGGTTGCTTTTTGGTTGTTTGTGGGGGGTGTATTTGGATCCAAGTCATATTTTGAACAGAGAAGGTCAGGAAAAGTGTTGACAATAGGAAAGCTGACACAGCTGTATCCCAGTGTTGGGTCTGCTGCTACTGCATCAGCACTGCTGCTGCGTCTGCAGGGTGTGCACAGGCCGGGGGCACGGGAGCACGGGCTCGTGTCCCTGGGAGCATCTCCATAAAACTGGTGTGCAAAGGTAGGCATTATGGAGAAGGAAAAAAAAAAATGCTGTAGGATTCTGCCAAAGGCATGACAAAGGGAAATAGTTTTTTCCTTACAAATCGAGAGATGTGAAGTATATATTGCAGTAAGTACCAAATCCAACAGCTTGTTGGAATAGAGATTTGAAGCCTTCCATTTGCTGCCCCTCCGCTCTTGAGGCTTCTGGCCTCTCTTCACCCTGTGATCTGCCGTGCCCCCAGCCCTCGAGCCATCCTGCCTTCAGAGCCAGTCAGCACTTCCAGTCCTGCACAGAGCTGGAGCTTGAGAGCAACTAAGCAAAACTTTTCTTCAAATTAAAAGCAAGTAGCGGATACTGAGTCGCTTGCAACTGTGTGTATTCCATATAACCTCTAGCATGGCTGCTCAATTTAACAATGAAAGCAGTTAATATGCTTTTTCACTTGGTGGAAACAATTCTGTGTGCATATGAAAATAAGCAGATTCTGCTGTTTACTGTAAATCTGCTTGGATTAGAAAAATAACTAATTTTTTTAAACAGGCAGTGATTCTTAATAAGACTCCCAGAACCTTACTGTTCTCTGCAGGCCCCTCAAAATTAAATGTGACACTGGTGATTGTTGACCTTGCTTGCTTGCAATGTGTGACGGTCTTTGAGGCATCGTTAGGGATGGAGGTAGAAACCACCTGGATTGTATTTCTGTTGAATGTTGAAGAGAGTGTGGGTATGGGTGGCATTGAACACTGGTCTCAGCTTTGGGGAGAAGTTACACAAAATGGCCTTTTTTTTTGGCCGTTTTGCCGGTTGTTAAATTTCTATCTTGAATAATCATGAGGAGGTTCACAACAGAGCTGTGGAAATTTTTGTCCTAATGGGATCACTTTGTAGTAGAGACCAGAAGAATACATGTGCTAGCTTGAGTTTACTTGGAACTTTCAAGAATTACAGTATTTCTCTTTTTATTAATCCTCTTCCGTTGGCACTAAAAGGAGCAATTGGAATTAGAATTTATAACATGCGAAGATGAAATTATCTTTTCTTTAGGGCAGAAGCTAAGGTCAGATTTTTTCTTCTTTTTTGACCGGTAATTTAAAAGCTTTAGTTTCTGATATCTGCTTGTGTAAAATGCCCTGACAAGGAGTTGTAGAGCTCTTCAGGAAAAGAAAATGTTCTTAAAACCTCCTGCCCATTAATCTGTTGCGCTGGTTATTGAATCATCCTTCAGATTTTACCTTTTCTCTCCATTTTCTATTCAAGTGTTTTTCCGTGTTTCTTTGTGTACTTCAAAATGGTTTAGGGAAGCAGCATAACCTTATTGGTTATACTTCTGTTTTGCAAACTGGCAACTGTTAACTTGGGTTTAGGGTTTCTCTAATAGTGTGGAACAGGAACAGTAAAGTCGTGGGAGAGGTGGAATTTTTCAGTGGATTGGGCCTTTCCCATTACAAAACAAATCTGAATTATACTGAGAGTGGCAGGGACCTTTCAGGTGTGGACAAAAACCTGCATGAGATGGCTCTGTAGTTGGAAAAAACCTCTTAAAACACATCTGGTGACAGAAACCCCTAAATAGATGACAAGTTTGAAGGAGCTGGAGACCAGATCTAATAGAAGAAATGTGAAGTCAGTAAATGCGAGTTAAATGAATTACAGTGTGTTCATGGTCATAAATCTTGAGAATAGCAGTTAGGTCATGTAATCCAGACTTCAAATCAGAAATTACTCTTAAGAGTTGTTTTCTTTGCTCTTTTAAGCTGTGTCAGTCTAAATGAAGTCAGACCTGGGAAACTCAGGGCAGCTTTATATCCCTCTGAGGTGGTGAGTCAAAAGTGCTTCAGAGAAACCACTTGGGTGTCAACTGAACTGGGAAGTGAAAGATGGGGAAAAAACCCCAAGGGTTTGGGTTTTTATTTTCTTGGTGTAAACTATCAAGGGCCAAATTAGGATAGAAATTTCTCATAGCAGTTAGTCGTGTATTTCCCTCTGAAAACAGGCTGGTTGTGCAGAAACGTTCCATATAACTGCACACAGTTGCAACACAGAGAAATTGGGTAATTATTTTATGGTAATCCTGTGGAGATGGGAATAAGACTTAGGATGGGATTATAGTGTGACTTCATGTGAGGTAATGCTGGCTGTTTATTTGTCCCATATGTGTAATGGAGAGTGGGCTTGGGATTTCCAAGTTGTCTGTACTTCCTTATTTCTTTTTTTATTTCCTTCTGGTTTGTTGCAGATCTTTGACTGCTCTTTTCTTCTGTATGCAAGACTCTCTGTATATGTGTATATTTAGAGATAGAATTTTTATGCAGTGCTATATTTTTTTAAGCTACTTTGCCCTGAGTAGATGGTTCCTGGTGTTCCAGGCTGCAGACTGCCCGGTGGCTTACCCGGATTTTGGGCTTGCAGGGTGTTTGAACATGATGCTGAAACCCTTTCTTGATCCCTTTTCTTTGTCAACAATTCGTGATCCATCTCGTTGGCAAACCTAACCTGAAAGAATTACTCGTGTACCTCCCATAACATTTAACAGCATCCACCTAATTTTCTCCTTGACCTCTTTATTTGCTGTTAAATGTATTCCTAAGGTGACGAATATCAGAATGCAATGGAAGTGTAGTAATGCGACCAGCGGTTCCCGTTTCATAACAAAGGAATATTTGTCCAGATTTGGGCCAAGCCTTTCCCAGCAGCCCCAGCAGCAGGACTGACATGGCACCATCGCTCAGGACTTTCTATATCAAGCTCAGTTTTCACTTCCCAAAACCAACGCCTTGGGGTTTTTTAGGTTATCTTACTGACGGCTCAGCTTCTGCTTATGAGTTTGTTTAAAATTTCGGTACTTAAAAATAATTTTTAAAATCCTGACCTATTAAAAAACTTGGGACCTTTTCTTCCTGATGGAACAAACTCTTCCCTGTGAGGGTGGTGAGGCCGTGGCACAGGGTGCCCAGAGAAGCTGTGGCTGCCCTTGGATCCCTGGAAGTGTCCAAGGCCAGGTTGGATGGGGCTTGGAGCAACCTGGGCTAGTGGAAGGTGTCCCTTTCCATGGCAGGGGGTTGAATGGGGTGAATTTCCAAGTCCCTTCCAACCCAAGGCAGTCTGTGATTCTGTGATTCTATTTCGTCTGTCTTTGGAGGAACTTGATTCTCATATCAAGATGCTGTGTGTGAGGTGATGCTCATTGGTTCAGAATGGTTTTGACTCCACTCTATTTTAGCCTAATAACTTCAACCTTTAAAAACAAAGTCAAGGTTGAGCAGCAGTGTGAAATAATTTTGATGCTGTTCCTTTCTCCCAGGGTTTACCTGTAAAAGCTTTTTTCGGCTTGGGAAAGTGTACCCCAGCTCCTTCAGTGAGATGCTGCTGCTGTGTCAGGGAAGGGAGTGACTGCAAACCCCTCCGTTGTCCAAATAACAGATGGGATTTTTGTGATTAATATTTTAGAGACAAGGTCTCCAGTCCCTTCCCGAAGAACTGGCCTGAGTGTTCATTCCAATGGGGTATTGAGTTCTGTAATACTAATCTTCCTGGCAATCTCGTTGGAATGAGTTAATCGTTTTATGGAGACTTAAAAGTCTTGGTCATCCTGTTTTCTAAACTTGATACAGAATTAAATAATTTCCATCATAATTGGAAGTATTGAGTTTTTCACACACCATAAGGACCACGGAAACTACAGAGTTTCAGGTCTTTGTGATTCTTCTGTGTGAAGATTTTTCCCCCCCATTGTTGCTTGGTGGAATTTCCAGGCAAGTGGGAGAATATACAAGGTAAAAGAAGAAATTAACTCTTTGCGAAGTGCAGTTGGATGCATGGAGAACGAATGAAAATAGGAAAGAAAGTGCTAATTAAATGTGTGCTTTTGCCTCTAAATCTATGCAAATGCCATAGCACCAGTTTCAATTCTTGCAGTTCTCGCTAGTAGGAAGATGGGATTATGGCTTGTAGGGATAGAAGAGAAGAAAATATTTGTGACTCCTGGATATTCCTCTGGGAGCTTTTTGTGGGTTACCTGCTAAGGGTTAAAAATAAATGAGAAAGATGAAATGAAGCCTGTCAGTTCTCTCTGTCCCTGTTATCCAGGTACTGGTTAACATTAAATCTGGTTTTGGTTATATGTTCTTCCCTGTTTATGCTTTGGATTAAGGAAAAAATCCAACCTCTCAGTATTAAATAAAAGACCTTTCAGTGGTTGTGTGTGGCTTCCCTTACTGTGTGCAGGTAGGGATTCTGGGATGATCCACATCTGGATCTGAGTCCCAGTGTCCCGTTGGTGCAACAGGGTCCTGGGAAGTGGCAGAGACACGTCCGTCCACCATGGTGAGATTCAGTCTCCTGGCCCTTGGGAAGCTGCAACACCTGTCACGAGAGACCAAAAGCCACCAATGGTGCACGTGGGGGAGAGCATCATCAGGGATTTGTCTTCGAAACAACAGGGATTTCCTGCAGGGAAACTGCTTGTTGCTCCTGCAGTAGTGCTCAGCCACAGGGGAATGTTGGTGGAAGTCTCTGCTTTGGAGGAAGAGGGATACAAATGAGCGCTTGCATAGCCCGGTGTCAGGATGAGGGGCCTGGTGGGCACACGGAGCTCTGTGTGAGCTGAAGTGCCACTGAGGCTCTTGGCTGTTGCTTCGGCCGCGGAGGAGCAGTTTGCGGGCCGGGGCTGGCTCCCGGGGCAGGAGGCTGGCGCTGGCTGCGTGTGGGAGGGAGGAGGGCCCGGCAGCCTCTGGACTTTGCTCAGGACTTCGGCACAGTTGGCTCGGGAAGGGGGACGGAGCCTTTCCCGTGCTTTGGATGTTCCGCCGATCGCGGATTAACGCTGGGGAGCGCGGGTGCGTAAGTAGGGAGTGAAAAATGCCCGGGGTTCGGGACATTTGTCTGGCTCGGCTCGCTGGGTTTGGAACAGGGACGTAGTGGGTGTGCTGAAACCAGTTCTCCTTGTCCTGCCTGCTCCTTTCTCCCAGGATACCTCCCTTGTCCCGCCAAGGAGAGAGGTGCTTCCCTGGCTGCGTCCGTAGGGGATCATCGGCAGCCTGTGACCCGCATAGGGCTCAGCTGGGTCACCTCTGCGGGATTTGTCATTTGTCATGGTCAAACAGAGTTTAAGCTCTGTTGAACCTTAAAATGCCTTCAGTGTGTCTTTTCCCTGAACGTGCCCGCTTCCCACGTGTGGCTGTTTCCCTGCCAGCAGTTCTTCTTGAGGCTGGATATGAGGAAATTGAAGCAAAAGCTGACATTGCATAAAGATCACAAGTTTAGTGCTTTTATCTTATAAATAAAGGAATGCTTTTGTTGCTTTTCTTTTTAGGATGTGCTTTACAGAAATGTTGCTTGTGTTAATGCAGAAACAAAGCTTCTGCAGCTTTACTGAAGCTTGCCCTGGTCTGACTCTGGGAGAAAAATGCTTTGCTCTATTGCTTTGTGCAGACTAATAAACCCTTTTGACTTGCAGATCTCTTGCCACTATGAATTAAGTCTTGTATGATGCAAATCTCCCTTTCAGTTATGCTTTTCTTATATCTTGATTTTGAATCTTTCCTTTAGATCACGGCTTGCATGACGTTTTTCTTTCTTTTCCTTTCCTTTTGCTGTTTGCAAAGACTCTTGGGAGGATTTGACAGATGTGGTGGAGCAATTGCGCGATGATTCCGAAGGTGCGTTCCACACCCACATCTCACAGCTCTTGTTTGTGCTAATTGTTGGCTTCTGCGCTATTATTTTGAGCCTGAGTGCAAAATGCAATTAGTTTTCCTTTCCAGTGCCAGTAGCTGTGGCTTTCTTGCATTTTCTTGATGTTGCTTAAATAAATGTTTGGGGTTTTTTTACTATTTTGACTTGAAGTGGAGGTAGAAGATGTGAATCTGCAAGGGCTACTTGCCTCCTTCTAAATGCTTTCAGAGGCAGTAGTTTCCTGAGTATAGCAGAAGCACAGCTTAAAAGGTTGCAGCAACATATGGAAGCTGAATTTTAAAAAGTATTTCAGAAATCACCCTGAAGCTTAAGATTTTCTGCAGTATTTCTGACTAGATTCTTCAGATTTTCTGGCAGTATTTGCCAAGGCTTGGCAAAAATTATTCTAAAACCCACTACAACTCGTATTGCAAATTTTTGTTAGAACTTGTGAAGTATTAAAGGAAAAACTTATTTATAGTGCTTCTTTCTTGATTTTTAAAAAATGGTGCAGATGTGCAATAGTTGAATCCCCAATGTAGCAAGTGCTCAAGCAAAATAGGTACTTTGATGATTAAATACAACTGCTCCTGCTTGGGATTCAAGTGTTTGCAGCACAAAAGGCTGATGTTCTCCTGCACTGAGCACACTGATCCTTGTTGCTCATCTTCCATGATGGTGCCTTTAACTGCTGTGCTGGTTCCGTGTCTGGGTGCTGCCCGCAGCCTCCTCAGCCACAGGCAATGTGCTCCTCTCCTGGCAAAACAGCTTGTGCTGCTTCCCAGAGAAGGGCATTTTCCGAGGCAGGCTTTAAGGAAAAAAAGGGGCTTGAGAATTCTTTTTTTCATAAAATATTGTATAAGTTGTTTTGCATTTATTTTGTCAGGTGAGAGATGTTTCTCTGCCGCACGGAAGTAGCCGTGCTGAATTTCAGGTTACTTTAGGTTGGTGTTCTTGATGTAAGGTGGAGAACCTTGATGAAATGCTAATGAACTGGCATTGCTTTCAGCGGGTTTGTTCACTTCTCCAGTGAACAAACTGGAGAACTTCGCATCATTCCCTGCCTTTGATCCAAGTTTTAGCTTCATTTTAGTTGCTTCTTCCTTGTTTTAGAGTATGAGGAGTGATAAAATTTATTGTCACCAAATAAGAAGTACCAAGACCAGTCACAGCTTAACCCTTTAAGATCCTGCATTGCATTGACTCTTTCCTTGACTTTCAGGCTCCTGGGTATAGACTATACCTTTTAAACAAATTACAGGATTCTCGGATGCTTTTGGAACATCTTCATGGAAGCAGCTGGTTAGAGAACGTGTCTGTTCTGTAAAAGCTGCAACATTTAAATAACAAAGTGTCCTGAGAGTTTGATTCCTTCATTTGAAACCCAAACCCTGTGGAAAGGCCAAGTTTGAGGGCTGGGGTTTTACTTTTTAAGGTTGATGACATGGGATGTGTAGGAAAGCCCAGGCAGAGGTTTTGTAGTTAGAGGCAAGAGGAAGTTGGGGAAGGTACCGGCTCAGATGGAGCATGCCAGGTCCACACCAGGATCAGACTTGTCCCAGCTTAAAGCCAGCCTGACAGTTTTACTGTGTAAAAGTCAGCCTTGCCTGCCTATCCTGCCTTCTTTAAAGGTGTGGGTGGTGCAGTACATAGAACAAGAGTATCAATTACTTAGCATTTAATTTTTGGACTAAACTTTAGGGATTTTATCCAGTTTCACACTGTGTAAGCGAATTGGTTTGCAAGATGAGAATCTTGGATAAACTGCGCCTGCAGAGCACGACTGCTCACAGCAGACTAAGGAAGTGGAAACCTTTGATTAGTGTGATACGGTGAAAATATTTCTCTGTTGAAATTAGCTAATAACCACAGCCAAAGGAGCATTTTCCTTGGTGCTCTCTTGTACAGTTCCCTTAATTCTGCATTAGGGATTGGTTTGCCACCCAAGCAGAGTCATTGTGGATGCCTTGCTACCCATCAGATCAGTGGCCTTGGCCAGTGAGGAACTGTGCTGAGAGAGGATGAGGAGGAGGTCTCCGTGTCTTGGCGATACTGTGCCTGACTTTTTTGCTGAGTCTTCATTCCCAGTGGTTGTGACTGTTAGCTACACTGCAGGTCATAAAATGAATTGGAAATCCAGAACAGGTCATGTGCTCAGGATACCTCCGGATCAGCCAGACCCATCGCCTTCAGACAGCAGTAGTCCTGAAAGGCAATAAAAACCCCTCACAAAGTTCTATCTGCAGTCCAGTGCTGCTCTGAGCATTGCACTCCTAAATGAGTACTCGGAAGTTCTCTAAACTATGGAAATACATTTAGAGAAGGAGGCTTCTGGTGCTACTTCACTCTGAAGAAGAAAAGGGATAAGAGAAGGTCTGTCATGAGCTGCTTTTGGAGACACTGAACAAATGAGCCACGGTGTCAGGTTTGGATGGCAGCCCTGCCCCGGCTCTTCCCTCTCCCTGTGCTGTGGATTTTTCCCAGGCCACAGTGACATGCACTCGGGTGTGGGTATATTAGCTGTGCTCTTGACTCTCTTTTTGGCTGGTGGGTGCTGACAGGGTGCCTCTTGCTTAGATCTGTAATCTGAGGTGTCCTCTGGTCAAGTCTCTGCTGCCAGGAGTAGTTAATTCACATGTGAAGGCAGCAGGTTGGTTCGAGGGTCCCCTGGCTGTTGGCAGCAACCCTGGATAAATGGGCCTTACAGGGATGAAACTGCCTGCAACTGAGAACTGGAGCTCAAAAATTGGGTGTGAGTAGCAGGTGTAAAGGTCTGGATGTTTATAATATGGTAGAGGGAGAGTATAGTCCTGGGAGATCTGTGAGTTTGGGGATTTAGTGTGACCTGTCAGGAGCCATGAAGATCAGCTCCTTCTCACTGGTGAAAACCAGTGGCAGTGTTGAAACCAAGAGAGATAAGTGGGAGTTGGCTCCGTGCTACATCTAAGCTTAAAAAAAAATCTTGAGGAAGAGAGATGCAAGTTGGCATAGAGACACATGTTGCTGGATTAAGTGTGAGGGGGTCCATGGTGGTCTTTAGATGGAGAACAAACCACAAGTGGAGGATTCTTACCGGTTTGTAGCAGGGGATGTGAGTTGGAACAAGTGAGTGATGGCCATGCCAGTCAGAGACACGTTGTCAAGGTGCAAAGCACAGGACGAACACCAGGCTCCAGATGTCTTTCTTGAAAATAGGGAACTCCTGTAGTTATTTGAAGTATTGAGGCACCCTCAGTATGATACATCATCTATTCCCATGCTCTTGTGGCTTTGGCCCTAAAACGCTAGTTGATGTTGATTTTTCTCCACAAAAGGCCTGCAGAGTGCCTCCTGTGAAACTCGCTGCCCCAAAAATGCCTTCAAAGCTGAGGAACAAATAGAGCAAGGTGGGGTGTTTACTGTAATAGAACCAGCTTTTGTTGCTCACCAGCATTTTCCTTCCTTTGTTGCAGACCCCAATTACCTCATGGCTAACGAACGCATGAACCTGATGAACATGGCCAAGCTGAGCATCAAGGGGCTGATCGAGTCCGCGCTGAACCTGGGCCGCACGCTGGACTCGGACTATGCCCCTCTGCAGCAGTTCTTCGTGGTGATGGAGCACTGCCTCAAGCACGGCCTCAAAGGTAACTCAGAGGCTGGGCACGAGCCCTCGGCGCTGCAGGGCACGGCCTGCAGCGGGGAGCAGCGGGGTGGGGTGGAAACAGAGCTCTGCAGCCTGCACGAGACCAAGGAGAGGCTGAGCACAGCCACCGCTGTGATTGCAGTGGACTGGGCAGGCCAAAGGAAGGCACAAAATCCTGCTGGAGGGGGAAAGTTGAGGCGTTGCAGCTGCTTGCCATGTTTAAAACAGTGCTTCAGTTGTCCCGGGTATAAGTCAGTGACCGGGGATTAAACTGGCTTTTGGCAAGCTTGAGACTCCTTTTTCTGCACTTCTTTGTGCTTTAGGAATGCATCCCCTTGCTGGAAGAGGAGCTGCAAGCCTGGAGCTCCTTTCTCAATAGCTCTGTCTAAACTGAGGATTTGGGCTGTGTGCAGCTCGTGGCTGGAAGCTGCTGTTAAAACGTGTTTGACTGTGAAATCCTGAGTCACAGCGCAAATGGCCAAGTATGGACTGTCCATTAGGTGCTGCCCTTGTGTGGTAGCAGCTGGAGATGGAGAGCAGAGAGACGTGGAAATGGGTGGTCTTTAGGGCCCTTCCCACCCAAACCATCCTGGGATTCCGGGATACCAAGTGCTTGCCCAGCAGCAGCCCCAGAGAAACCATTCTGGCAGGTTTTGGCTACTTTTTGTTCACTTGTTTGAGAAGGCGTTATATCAGCACGGGTCTAACAGGCTCATTTTTTCTTTCTTTTTGTTTTTTAGCCAAAAAGACTTTTCTTGGGCAAAATAAGTCATTTTGGGGACCTCTAGAATTAGTAGAAAAACTCGTTCCTGAGGCTGCAGAGATTACAGCAAGTGTTAAGGATCTCCCAGGGCTGAAGTAAGTACGCTCCTTTATTGCATGAGTACATAATGTGAGTTTTGCTGTGAGAAGGATCCTGAAGAAGAGAAGGAAGAGCAAAGAGAACCTTCAGGAATACATCTGTCACCTTGTGCGGATAAAAACGGATCATTGCTCTCTTACTCTTCCATCAAGGATCGGTAGCAGGAGAGCACAGGATATATTCTTGCTGTGTTAAGAGCATGGCAACTTATGAACAGCAGTGCATTTACTGCTAGCACTTAAGGCATGGTGATGTGCCTCGGGCATGGGAACAGCCTTTATTGAGCATTTGTGAAGTCAGACTCCAGAGGAAGGGAATTAACAGGAATGTTATAACAGTTTAAATGAACAGTTTTGAGGCTGATGTAGGTAATGTTTCTTCTAAATAAATTCAGTTGAAGTTTATGTGAGAGGGAAGCTTAGGCACCAAGCTGGAGAAGATAGTAGTTTGTGTTGAAGAGGGGAGGCAAAAAGCCACAGGAAGCATATATTGCTTGTGAAAGTTTCATAGGAATTTCAGACATCACATTGAGGCTTGCCTATTTCATGGTAAAAAAAACTGTAAGAAGCTTTCAGCTTGGAATAGAGAAAATGAGTAAGGAAGCTCTTGTATGAGCAACAGGGCTAAATTCATCTTTGCTGAAAGAATAGATGGATAAATTCAATAAATTGCTTTTGGGTTAGTATTTAGTGGTGTACAGACGGACAAGTGCTTTTACTGGAGATCTGTGCTGGACTCCTGCAGCAGCTGACATGGCCAGTGCTGTGCCAGGGCTGGGCTCCTGGTACCTCTTCCTGTTGTAAACCATTGCAATAGGAAACGAATGGAAGTAAAGAACAGTTTTAGAGTACGTTTCTAAACCTTCTGTTGGTAGTGAGCCTTTGGAAGAGCCAGGTCCTGTTAGTGAGTCAGGAGTGGGCCGTACTGGCCATGACTTCCTTGAGCTGCTGCTGCTTGTACCAGGTGAGATCAGACATCCAGGTGAGCATGTTGGAGCCATGTGCTCCCAGTGGCCGGGAGAAAGGAGGGGAAAGACTGGCACTCGAGCCCGTGGCATCCTGTGAGGGTGTTCAGGAGCAAAGCACTGAGGAGAACAGCACTGAGTTGGTTCCGAGCTGTTTGGCTGGATTCCCATCCAGCCTGACCCACCCCAAGGAGTGGTGTTGGGCAGCTGTGCTGGTGTGTGTGTTCCCGTGACTAAGGCAGAACTGGTTGTGACTCAGAAGGTGATGAGCTGAAGCAGCTGATCTGTCTGGCAGCATCCAGCAGGGATAAAGTCAGGGAAATCTTTTTAGTAGGGCAGCAAAAACATAATGAGTTAGGAGAGAAACAGCAATGGCTTAATCGGTCTGGACCTATTTGTGCTTACATACCTTGTATTTCTCTGCACCAGTGCCACCTGTGTCTTGGAAGTGAAAAAACTTGAGGTAGGGTGGAGTTATTAGAGCTGTTGGTGACTGTGCCTTGCAGGGTGTCTGGAAATGTTTGTTTTGGCCTTTGCAGGACACCTGTGGGCCGAGGAAGAGCTTGGCTTCGCCTGGCTCTGATGCAGAAGAAACTTTCAGAGTACATGAAAGCCTTGATTAACAGAAAGGATCTTCTCAGGTGAGTGCTGGACTCATTCTCAGTTAGGTTCACTTCTGCTCTCTTGTAAGATCTTGATCATCTTTCCCATCTCACTCCTCTGTGTCTCTTGGCCTGCATCCTGCAGTGAATTTTACGAGCC
Organism: Dicrurus megarhynchus; assembly: GCA_013399195.1. NCBI lineage: Eukaryota > Metazoa > Chordata > Aves > Passeriformes > Dicruridae > Dicrurus > Dicrurus megarhynchus. The sequence goes on from VXAD01002582.1 coordinate 388,930, forward strand.
CAACGCACTGATGATGGAAGAGGAAGGTGCCATCATTGCTGGCCTTCTCGTAGGCCTGAACGTCATCGATGCCAACTTCTGCATGAAGGGAGAGGACCTGGACTCCCAGGTACTGGGTATTCAGTTATTGGGTTTGTTCTGCTCATTTAAATTGGAAAATTCATTAATTTTGCATGCTTACCGATGTAATGAACCCTTGCTGAAGTACAGCAGGTGCTGATGTTCTCACTCTAAACTTCTGCACCTGGGAACAGTGGGTTGGTCTTAGAAACCAAGTGTTCAGTGCAAAATGTAATTTTTTCTTCTCCAGGTCGGAGTTATTGATTTCTCCATGTATTTGAAAGATGGGAACAGCACGAAAGGCAGCGAAGGGTAGGTGCACACGCAGTTGTCCTGCTGCTCCTCTCTTGGGAACGTGTATTCAAGTGTTCCAGGCTGCCCTGTTTCTTTTTTCCAGAGATGGTCAGATAACTGCCATTTTGGACCAGAAGAACTATGTAGAAGAACTCAATAGACATCTAAGGTAAAATGTGATCTCTTGGCTCTTTATTATCTTGTAGAACAAAAGAGAAAACGGGATTTTAAAAAGCGAAGGAATTACTGTAAAGTTTTTTTCTCTTCAACAGTGCTACAGTTAACAACCTGCAGGCCAAGGTGGATGCCTTGGAGAAATCTAACACAAAGCTGACCGAGGAGGTAAGTATCATGGAAAACCACCTGATGCTTTGCCCTTTGGGAATTAGGGATTAACCAGGGAGGGAGGAGTTCCTTTCAGATGTCTGGTGTACAGAATGAGGGGTGTTTAATGATGGAACTGGAATAGCTGACCTGCCACGGAATTTCACTGGCTGTCACTACTGAGCCCAAGTTGGAAAATCAACTGTATGTTTATGTAAATTTGGAAAAAGTAAAGGAAAAAATGTCAATATAAGTAAAATGTCCAACCTGAGCATGAGAAACAGCAGGTACGTGAGGCATAGGTGCAGTCTGTGTTTTAACATCGGTCTGCAGCTCATTAGTGATGGCATAAATGTCATAAAATGTTTTGGGGCCAGTTCCCTGACAGATGGGTGACAGGAGGTCTTACCTGATGGAATGAGTGGCTTTTGGTGATTTACCTGCATAGTGACGTGGTACCAGGAGATGAATTGCAATGGTGCCTGCAGTATTTTTGGGGTTTGATAATGAAGTTGCCAAGGGAAGCCCGCAGAGTGTGGAGTGAGGCTGCAGCGACAGTGGCACACGCTGTGCCAGCTGGGGTGTAGGTAATGAGCCGTGTCACACATCACAGCCACGTGTGTGTGTCGGGCCTGAGCTCTGTCAAGGATTCGCACTTCCATCTGGGAGTTCTGTTTGGGTTTGTCACAGGATAGCATGGCCGATCCCTTGGAATGTCTCTGAGCTGCTCCTGTGTGTGACCCTTACGTAAGTTGTGAGTTACAAAGCCAGAAGGAGTTTCTGAAGTTACTTTTGCCTTCGACCATACACTTACATTAATCTGTTGGTCTGCAGTGCTGTGATCCCTGGGAATTCCTCTGAGCCAGGTGTCCCATCCCTAAGGGTGCTGTGTGCTGCTCGTCCTCTGTTTCCAGCCAAGTTTTCCTCATCCGGTGGGGTCAAGAGAGAAAAAAAACAGTGAAGTATGTTTTTGATGCGTTTCTGTTGTGTTTTGTTCCCAGCTTGCAGTTGCCAACAACAGGATCATTACACTGCAGGAAGAGATGGAGCGGGTTAAGGAAGAAAGCTCCTACATCCTGGAGTCCAGTCGTAAGGTTGGTGTGTTTGTGTGTGTGTGGGGAAGGTTGCTGAGTCCTGGGGCAGGCCCAGCCTGAATGCCTTGTTTGGAACTGAGTTGATTTCCTTGTGTGCCTCACACAAACCCCACACTGGATTAGAGGAACGGCAGGTGGGCCCTGTGCAGAGGGAACAGATGGGCCCTGGCCGCAGGCAATCCCGGCTGGCCATAGGGGTGGAGCGGGGAGCGTGCACGGAGCCGGGAGCTCCCACAGCTTACGGCTCGCTGGGCGAGGTGTCAGGGGACGGGAAGGAGGGGGGCTTGCTGAGGGGAGGCAGGAAAATCGGGATACGGGAGTTGTGCTGGTTTGTCCTGAATTGTTGCAGAACTCCAGGTGTTGGGGAAAAGCCAATAATGAGGCCAAATGAGGGCTGGCAGTACACAATGCCAAGTGAACTGTGTCTGTTACCTCAGGCCACCAAGGACAGAACTGCTGACGGGCAGGCACTGACTGAGGCACGGAAGCAGCTGAAGGAGGAGACTCAGCTGCGCCTGGTGAGGACTGGGGGGCTCGGGGCTCCCCCCACAGGGCTGCAAAGGGTCACTGCCATGCTGAGCCCTTGTTCAATACATGTGTGGGGAGAAAAATGCCTGACCTGACAGTATTTAGGAAATAAAATCTTTCCTTAGACCCCTCCATCCCAAAGACAGGCCCATGTAGAATTCCCTGACTCTCTGCTAGCCATGCTGCACACCTGGCTCTGATACTGGACTGAAAGCTGTGGAGTTATTCTCCTTAAGGAACGTGTCAGATGTGTATCTGAAGCTGCGGCAGTGCAGCGCGCTCGTGGGTAGGGAGTGCGTGGGCAGAAGGGAAGCGTGGTTACCCCCTGGGTGATGAGGGGAGCTCCTGGAAGTGCTGAGGCCTCCTTGTGTTCCAGGATGTGGAGAAGGAGCTGGAGGCGCAGATCGGGATGCGGCAGGAGATGGAGCTGGCCATGAAGATGTTGGAGAAGGATGTCTGTGAAAAGCAGGATGCGCTGGTGGCGCTCAGACAGCAGCTGGACGATCTCAGGGCTCTAAAGCATGAACTGTCTTTCAAGCTGCAGGTAGGGAGCTAAGAAAATGCAGGGAATTCCAGATAAAAGTGGGAGCTGCTGTGCATTTATTCCTCCTGCCTGTTGGAAAGGTACTGGGTGTGGAAGGGGCACAGGCTGTGCAGCACACTTCTGTCCTGCTGTGAGAACACTGGAACATGGTGGAGGGTAAAGGCAAATGCAATTTCTTCTGAGCAAAAATTCATCATGGTCCAGAAATGTGCGTATGAGACAGGGGAAAGCATCTTGTGTGGTTTTGTGGTGTGAAAAGAGCTGTGGGAGCTTGTGCTCCAGCGCAGTCTGGTGTGGAGGGCACCTGGTGTAACTCCCGTGTGGTCACACAAGCAGACTCTCCAAACAGCAACACGATGCTCAGAATAGATCCTAAAATCAACTTGACAACAGCAAAGAGTTGCTTTTGCTCTCCTTGAGCCAATGGCTTTGTTCAAAACAGCTGAATGATATTAAGGTATTAACTATTAGCAAGCGCTGCATTATGCATTTTCCATATCCAGGAATCTTCATGGATGGTGGCGTTGCTCTGTTGCGGGATCCAGATGGAGCCTGCACCTCTTATGGCAAGACATTTGTCCTTGCAATACTGACCTGGCATTTGCTTTTTCAGCACCTTTTCCTGCCTCTTTGCCTTCTGCCCTGTTGTTTCATGTGCCACATGATTTATGGGGGTTTATTTGGGATTTACTGCTCCTTACACAAACCCCCACTGCTCCTTTCCCCAGAGTTCAGACATGGGAGTGAAACAGAAGAGTGAATTAAACAGCCGCTTGGAAGAAAAAACAAATCAGATGGCTGCCACCATCAAACAGCTGGAACAAAGGTAAGGCAGGAGACTTGAACCATGATCCACCGGTGTGTCCTTTAGTGTAGTGTCCCCTGGATCCAGAATGGGCCAGGGGAGAAGTCCCAGTGCTGTGCTAGACAGAGCTGCCTTAGGAGAGCAGTGGGAGCAGCACGTCCGGGACTTGGTTAATGAGTAGCGCATTGCACTCCATTGGTGCTCTCATTTTAGGGTTTCTGTTGGGAACGGTTCTTGGTATACAAGGTGGTTTTCTTTGTAAAAAATTTGTCTTTGAAAATGTTTCATGATACCTATTCAGCTAATTAATGTGTTCTTTTTTTTCTCTTGCTGTTCCTATTTTTTCTGTTTTCTCATCATCCTCATTCTGACTTACTTATACAGTGAAAAGGATTTGGTGAAACAGGCAAAAACCTTAAATAGTGCAGCAAACAAACTGATCCAGAAGCATCATTAGACATTTTTATGTCTGGCCACCTCACAGCTCTGACATCGGAACTCATTTATGAGGGGAGAACTTGAGAATTGCTAAAAGCAACTGTTAAAATGTTAATTGTCACCTAAAGTTGATTTGGAATTTGCCGAGTTTTTAAAATCAGTGAGTTTTTCTGCCGAGATTTAGTCGGGTATAAAAATCCCCAACCCTGCCATTTAAACCGTGTTCAAGTACCAAGGAGTTGGCCACTAAGCGCCCCGGGAAAGCATCAGGAGCGGGCGAGGTGGCTGTGTCCAGCCGCTGGCGTCACCGCGTGCAGCAGCACAGCCCTCGGCGCGTGCGCGGCTCGGCCGGGGCCGTGGCCAGCTCGGGACAGTCAACTCCTTTTCTGTATTGCCCTTTTTTGTGAAGTAGACGAGAAATGCATCCCTGGAAGTTGTTGACAGTAGTTGTGTGCGTACCCCAAGCCGTTCCCCGTTCTCTTCTGTTGTGTGGGTTCAGCCCCGAGTCCGAGCCGAGCGGGCGCGATGCTGGCCCGTCACCGGGAAGACCGGCCCTCCCGTAACCAGCCTGCCTGGATTCTGCCTTAGGGACTTGGGGGGAGGGTGGGGACTTATCCGTATTCCTTTAAACTTCATGTGTCCAGAATTAGTAGCTATAGGTGTCTTAGAGTAACACGGTAGAGTGGTAAGTTGAGTGGAAACCTCCTTCTCTTTGCATTGCTTCTACCTCTGCCAGGAGTCCCTCCAGACGTACCCTGCGGTCCTTCCTGACCCAAGGAAGCGGAGGAGAGGTGTTTTGGGAGGTCTCTCCCCTTCCCAGAAAGGGAAGTTACAGATTTTATAAAAAATAATCTGATCTTTGTTTAAAGGAAACAAAAACGCATTAAAAAAAGGAGGAGGAACCCAGTGTGCAGCAGTGGGGAGTGGAGATGGAAATTTGGTCCTTGCCCTTTTCTTGTCCGAGTAGTTGGTGGTTGAAAAGACTTGCCTTTTACACTTCTTTCATTTTCTTCTGAGTTTGCCTTGCTCAAAACAAATGGAATTTGCTAATGGAACAAGAGCTAAAGCTTGGAAACGCCTCTCAATAGGAAAAATAATTGCCAGTTTAACACCCTGGTGCAAAATCTGAAGTAACTGTAGCTTGAACTATTGTAAACTAACACTCTCTGATCACAGAAGTCCCTGTGCTGGCCTCTCGCAGGCTTTAGGTTTATAACTGCTGCTCGAGATATTTTTTTCTTTTGGAAGGTCGCATCTGGGGAGTTTCTGTGTCGAATAAGGGGTTTTTTGCTCTGGTGAGATGCCTGTAGTAATTCTTTGGTGCCAGTTCTCCCCTTGACCTATGGGATGGTGCTCCTTGGGGCAGTGGGTGGCAAGTGTGACAAACACAGGGGGGAACACCTTGGTGTGTTTCAAAATCCACGGGGCTCAGCCTGGTCCCCGTGGATGTGATCATGGGCCACTGTGGGGCTTGTTCCCTTGGGCTCCCGGCGCAGCCCTGCTGGGAACCTCCCTGCCATGCCCGAGCCGCATGCTTGAACCTATAAACTCACCCCTCAGTAACCTGCTACTAGAAACTCATCCTAACTCCCTGGAGAAGAAATAGTCCTAAGGGAAATGCGGAAGCTTTGATCAAGGTGTCTGAACAGCTGGTTAGGACAGGGAACCCCCTGTCCCTTCGCACAGTTCTGCCATAGGAACAGGGGGTTGGATGGTGAGGTTTGTGCTGAAATCAGACAGATTTAAGGATCTGGCTGCTTCTGATATCAGGCCCCGAGTGGGAATGTGTTGGTGTACCGATGCCTGGGGCTTGAGCCAAAGTGTCCATCCATGGGAGAGACCAGGAACATGCACTAATTCTCAATAGAGTAGCTACAACCGATGTTGCAAGTTCCAGTTACCTGTGCAAAGCTGAAATGTAACGTACATTAAACTCCAATTGGACTTAAAATTCTGTGTACTTGAGGTTTGCTTCGAATCTGGATAAAAGTGATGTTTTCTGTTTCTCATCTAATGGCTGTAAACTGTAGTGATAGAATAAAAACTATTGAAAACGAGAGCTTCTGCCTGGTTCACCTACATTTTGCTTTGCTTTGAACTATTTTCCTCCTTTCCATCATTTTTACCATTCTCTTTTTTTGGCTTTACCTTTTCACTGGGTTTTTTATTTGTTGGTTAAACTCGGTCTTCCTCCCCACCATGGCTTTTGTTTTTTATCACAAGTTCATGTGGCTCAAATCCAGATTGCGACAGGCAGAGAAGGACCGGCAGCTGGCCCAGCAGGACAACCGGCTCTTCAAGCAGGAGTTTGGGGACAAAATCAACAGCCTCCAGCTGGAAGTGGAAGAGCTCTCCAGGCAGCGGTGAAGAGACCCTTTTCCAACCTCTTTTCTGGGCTGTTGTTGCTGTGTCTAGGGGAGAGCAGGCGGGGTGATGGCAGAGGGAAGCAGGGGATGGAGAGGGAGTGAGGCGAGCTGTGTGTTAGATGCCACGTGGTGTAACTTGAGGGAGGGAAATCCTAGGTAACGGCATCACTTGGACACTGGCACAGGCTGTCCAGAATAGCTGTGGCTGCCCTATCCCTGAAAGTGTTCAAGGCCAGGTTGGACGGGGCTTGGAGCAATCTGGTCCTGTGGAAGGTGTCCCTGCCCACGGCACAGGGTGGAACACGACGGTCTGTAAGACCCTTTCCAACTGAAACCTTCTGTGATTCTGCGATAACTGGGAATCCAAAGCTAACACTAACAATTTGCTGCTCCTGGGCAGGGATGGAGCAGCCAAGTCTGCCTGGAGCAAACACCGAAGGGTCTGGAGCAAGGGCAGTGATTTTAGTTGTCTTAGCTGCCACACAGTGCACTGTGATGTGGATTTTTTCCCCATTGGAACTGCTCTTAGTTTTGCTGGAAGCCAAACAGAGACCTTGTCAAAAGCCATCACATTTTCCCCCGCAGCATCATCACTTGAGCAGTGTCAGGGACACAGACAGATCTCTTTCCTTAAAATAGAAGAGCATCTCCTGCAGCCTTGACGCACGTGTGGCTTGTTGCAAGGTCACTGGGATGAATTCTGTGTGAGCGTTGCTGCATGCATGGAGAGTTTTTTTCCCCTCTTCCCCTCCTGGCCCAGTTCTTTTTTCCTTTTTCAAAAAGGTGCTCAAACAACCAGAAGATGGCTTTGGTCAGCACTTGGTGCGAGGTCCTGGGTGCGCATGGGTGAGCTTAGGAGGACGTGGGCAAATGGGTCTGGTTTTGCATCAGTTGGATGCTAAATTGTGCCAGAATTAGATGAAGGACGTGTGGATTTTTCATGCTGACACACTATGGCTCAACACACTGCGAGACAGCTTTGGGTTCCAAGAGGCAGTTTTAGCTCATGAGTTAGGGGTGTGAAGAGAGGGTCGAACAGTTCGTCAGTTGTCAATGCCAAGTGTCCCAAACCCATCCTTTATTCACAATTCCACTTGGTATTCCAGGAGCCACCTAGAACTGGAGCTAAGGCGGGAAAGAGACAGATGGTCTCACAGTCACCAGCGCAGCCAAGAAAGCAAAAAAGGCCCAAAGAATTGGCTCAGACAGGTAACGTGACTTGGGTTTTTGGCTCGGGTTTGAGATACCGTTTCACTTGGCTCGTTTGCTTTTCCTGAGCTTTCTCAGGCAATAAATGGTTGGTGTGCCACAACCAGAGGAGCTTTGGGAAGCTTTGTACACACTCTGACCTGGCAGTTTGAGTTGTAACAATGAGAACTGTGCAGTAACAGAGATGGCTTCTGCAGTTGTTTGTTTCTCGCTGTCCTGCTTGAATGGTGCCGTTTTGTCGTATTTGACCAACAGTACACAATTTCAGTGAAGTGCTCTAGGCCTCATGGCTCAGCTGTGACCCACATCTCAGCTAGGGAGAAGGGAAGGATTCTTTTCTTTGCTGGCTGGGAAAGTTTGTCTCTGGTCAGCTTTCACAAAGCCTCTTCAGCCCATCCTTGTTCTCAACCTCTGCTCTGCAAGTAAGAACTGGTGACTATTTCTGGTAACAGGAGGTCATGGGACCCCTGCCCATCTCTGAGAGGCACTGTCCCCTTTGTACACTGCTGAAGGAAAGCATGGAGAGCTGCTCCCAGGGGAGACTGGGGCCCAGATACCCCTCTGCCAAGGAGGGACAGAGCAGTATCCCAGAACAGCAGTGCCGATTCTCCCCTTGCAGTGTGGCAGGAGTGAAAGTGGAGTTTTCCTCTGGTGCAGCTGATGGGTGAGTGTTTCCTTTTGGCAGGATGGGAAGCTCAGAATCCAGGAAGAAAATGCTAAACTGAAGCAGCCCCTGAGAGAGAACAGTGTCCTGCCACACAGGTAGGCAAGGAAAGATCTCATTTCTGCCTCTCCTTTCCAAAGTCCCTCTTTTCCCCTTCTCAAATTTCCATGCCAACAGGGAGTTTAGAATAGTCCAACTTGCCTTCTTAAGAAAGATTTCCAACCTCGTGTCCTTTGTTGAGTTCTCTGCTGCTTTTCCATAGCTCTCGAAGGCAAGGTGGAGGTTCTGTTGTTCGCTGTCAGTGCTTTCACATGGGAAAAGCTCTGTGTCTCTCCCATTTACCTTTGAATTTTTTTCTATAAATCTGCTGTTCACTAATTTTTCTGACTCAAGAATCCTTGGTAAGCCAAATGCAAGGCCTTTGGAACTCATGTCCGAAGCATATTTGGTGAGGGAAAGGAGAAGGGTGTTTGAACCTCCTAAAGAGAAGCTGTCGGGGAAAGAGAACTTCAAGTGAGATTTTAAGAAGATGGCTGTGTAAAATTGTGGTTCAGGTCACTTGTTTCCAAGCTGAATTATTACAGAGGAGGATTCTTGCTGCAGGATTTTAGTATTTGGTTTTAGAAGTTAAAAGGTATTTTCAAAGCCCCTGGGCACAGCTCAGTGCTGAGGCTTTGGCTCGGGGATGGAACAGCCCATTGGAAGTGCTCTGTCAGGGCTCTGCTGCAGTGTCTTGAGTGCCAGTGGAGGCACTCCATCAGTGAGTTAATCAATGGGTGAATCAGGAAAGTATCCTCTTAAAAATAGCATAAAGCAGTTCAAATCTGCTTTGCAAGATATTAAAAACCTTCCAGGCCTGAGATTCCTTTTATCCTCGTTTCACCTGGAGTGTTTAAGCAAGTGAGGGTCAGGCTGATGGCTTACAGGCCTTGTGGTGCTTTATTGCTGCCTTTGACAGCAGGGGTAGGGAGCAAACCTGCAGGCCTACGTTTAAAGCCAGTTTCAAACTGTTTTGCTCTAGCACCTCAAGATTTTTCTGTGTTCATGCTCCCTCTCCTCTGCTCTCCTGAAGACATTTTGCAATTTTTTCTTCTGCTCTTCCCATTGAACCAGGAGTGCTACTCAAAAATCTGGGGACGATTTTAAAAACAGGATGAGGGAATTCCCTGGTAGCACAGATGTTTTATTTAAAGGCTCTGGTGATGGAAGGCCTTCTCCAAGTGACACTGTTGTTCCCTTGTAGGTCACCCAGCGGCATGCAGGAAGAGCAGGTGGGTGATTCTCCTTCTTGGTTGTTTTGGTGTTTTCCTGTAAATCAGCTGGACAAAAATCCATTCCTCCTCCTCCTCCGTGCGCCTGCAAAAGCACAGCCAGACTCCCAGAGTGCCACTGGGGTGCCTTGTGCTGTCTTGTCCACTGGGAATTTCTGCTTGTCAGCTCGTTTCCAGTGAAAACGATGTTTAGTTTCCCCCCTGCTGCTGCAGAGCTCTGTCACAGGAGCTGTCTAAAGCAGAATGTCTTGGTTTTGCCTTGGGCTTTAGGAGCAGCTGTCGGGCCCTGGACACGCTGAGATCTGCCAGCTCTGCCAGGAGGAGGACAGCCGGAGCCAAAGAAAGGTAACTCCTGGACTTGTACTGGCATCTCCCACAGCCGGCGACTTGTGAGTTCCCTCTGGTTTTTGTTGTGGAATCACAAGTTCCTGCTGGTGCCTTGTACCAAGAAATGAGCCCTTGCAAACCCCTCTGCCCTTAACATGTTAACTTTTTTAAATGCTGATGGGGTGATGGTTCCCTGCTCCACCCTGTTCAGTGGTTTGTTCTCCCTCCCCCTTAGCAGCTTCTTCCCTTCTTTAACTCAGTGTTTGTTTTCCCCCGAGCTGATCCGCCAAGACCTGAACCTCGCCTTGACTTCTCTGTCCTTTTCCTGCATTCCAGAACATCTGCAAGAACTGTGGGGGCACCTTCTGTGAAGCCTGCTCAGTGCATGAGCTGCCCCTCCCGTCCAGCATCAACCCCGAGCGCGTCTGCAATCCCTGCCACCAGCGGCTCATCCAGCAGTATTCCAGCAGCCCCTTGTAGGGAACGGGTGGCACAGAGGTGACAAACAACGGCTGTAGCTGATGGTGTTTCTGGAGTTGTTCAGGGGGAATGTGAAGACACTTGCCCATGTGCTTTGGAGGTTGGAAGGGAAGCAGCTTCTTGGTGTTTAGAATCTCCTGTTACTGAAACAACTGTCTGAGCCCTTCCCTGTACCAAAATCTGCCTGTGCTGTGGAGAATTGCATTGGGAACGTCACATGGAGCAGCCCCAAGGTGTGCCTGAGCAGTCTCAGGACTCTGGGAGCCCCTGCCCAAACCAGAGCTGTTGTCTGCACGTGGAAGTCGGGAGTGTTTTCACCCTCACGTGTGCGGCGTGGGTGTGTGCTGCTGCTGCTGCTGAGCAAAGGCTCCCCAAAACCCAACGGGAGTGTTGGTATTCCTCATGTCTGGCTGCACTTGAAATCCCATTTCCCCTTTTCCGCTTGCCCTGGACAGGCTGGCTTATCCTGGGAACCCCGGTGGATGGTGTGAGCAGGGCAGGTGGGACACGGGTGAACACATCCTCCCTGCATTTCCTTGGCTCAGGGCTCTGACCAGGGGCTTAAGTCTGCGCAGGGATACCCCAAACCAAGCTGTGAATGTTCTGTTCCCCCTGTGTGCTTTACAGGCTGTGCCCAATCCCCATCAGACACAGGTTTAGGGCCACTTGGATCGACCTCTCCACCTTGCGCACATGGAAATGTTGTTACAATAAACCTGGCGTTCCACTTTTTGTTGGATCAAAACTAAACGGGAACGCTCTTCACCTGCTAGAAATTTTAATTGCAAATACAGTTCAGAGAGGTTTCACGGTTCGTGCCACATCGCGCTTTGTTACTGTTCCCTCAAGGAATTTTGTTAGTCCAGAAAGCGGTGGTGGCTTTCCCGTGTCACAGGAACGTTTGCTCCTTTTCCTACTGGCACCTCCTGCAGTCTCTGAGACCACAGAATGTCCTGTAGTTCATAGAAAATGGATGCACTGGTGTGACAAATGCACTGGGGTTTGTACAGAGGTTGTTAGGGGGTAGTGGTTAATTCCTTGGAGGGGATTTTCTAGTCATTAGATTGGCTAGAACCACATGAAAAAGCCTCTTGGAGCTGAGGTACTGACATTGTCAGTGCTGGTTTGTACCAGGAATCATCTCTCCTAGATCCTTCTAGGACTTGGCATGTTCAGCCACCCAACTTCTACTCTTTTCTGCTCTTTTGCCCCCCAGGGGTGGCTTCCTGACCCATTTCCTTGCTGCTATCCCCTAAAGTATGGCAGGAATTGTAAACAGTGTTGAAATACCAAAAGCCTGGATTCCTGAGTTCTCTGAAGGGGTGAGACACTGGAGCTGGATGGAGAAAACACTGAATTTAGCATCAGTAGTTTTGAGTACGTACTGTACACATCCAACAGTGTGAATTCCTGCACTCAACCCCAGTGTGACCCATCCCCTGAGGAGAAAATAACACCCAGGCAATGCAGAGGGAACATTAAACTGGAAATGGAGGATTAAACTCCATGGAGCAGGGAAGTGGCTGAGCCCCCTTCAGAGCACAGCACTGGTAGCTGCCATGGGACTGGCATTTTGGAAGGTGGGAGCGGGACCATGCTGGCTGCCAGCTCCCTCTGTGCTCAGGTGCTCTGTGTGATGCCAGGGTGGGCTGACACCTGGACTTTGGGAATGGGGGGGCAGGTTTTCTGATGTTAATTTTGTTCCACACAATAAAAAAAACTTGATCATCCTTATCCTGCCTCCTGAGCGGTCTTTCCATCCCATTCCCCTTGGGCTGGAGGTGTGAAAGGATTCAGAGCACCAGTGTGCACCTGTGTGAGGACTTAGATCACTCGGCTGTTAATTGGCAATCCCGGTGTTTTATTAACGCACCCTAATGCACCTGGAGCCCAGGACTGCTCCACCCCGCAGCCTTGGCCATTCCCACTGCAGCTGCTGCTGGCCGCAACTCCCCACAGCCCATCACATTTATTACAAGCTCTTACACAAGGCTGAACCAATCTTAGCTCGTCCTCCTCGTTGAGTGGTGACACTTGGACCTGATCTTCATGCTCATACCCACGGAATGTGCTTGCCTGGCCTAAAAACAAGCAAGAGGAAAAATAAAAATCACTCCCTCACTGTGGCTTACTGCTTTCCTTTTTTTTCCCCAATGCCCACTGCATTTTATTCCCAGTTAATACTCTATTAGAATGAAATAGTAGAGTTTGACAATAGTAAAATACCACAGACTGCAGGTGGGACGTGCTCAGGTGGGGCCGCAGCACAGGCACATGGCAGGGGGATGTTTAATTCCCCCAGCACAGGCACCAGCAGGAGGGAGCTGCCGAGGAAGCGTGGGATGTAGGTAAGAGGTGGGAGTGCACATCCTGAACCTGCCCCAAGGACTTATCCCTGACCTGGATTACAAACCCAGCATGGGTGGGCTGCCCTCCCTGCTGCAGGAGCCAGGGCTTGGGGAGCAGTGACCACCGCCCCCCACTTTCTGAGGGGAATTCATGGAACAAGCTGTCCACCACCTTCCATGGTCCCATCAAACCCCACCCCATCCAAAACACCAATTACTGTGAAGCCACATCTATGGCAAACGTTTAGCCATGATTCCTCTTCTTGCCAGGGAATGTAACTCCATCAGAGCTTTTCATGCTGCCTCTGGGCTGCGGGACTGGCACCTGTGGCATCTGGAGGTGCAGGCTGTGGGATCCAGGCTGGACACCTGGTGTTCCCTTCAGCCTCTCTATGTTTTACCCTTTGGGCTGGTTGGAATAGCAGGGACTGTGAGCGTCAGGCACACGTTCACGTTGGTACAAACGCAGCAGGACGGACAGACGGATGTGCTTACCAAACCCGCGCCTGTGCCGCTGTCACTAGCAGTCCTCCTTTCCCTTTGGATGTTCGTTCAGGAACAATTCAATGGCACAGCACTCTGGGGAACGGAAGAGAGCTGGGCTGGGCTCAGACACTTGCATGTGTTAGATTGGATTTTTTTTCTCTCTGCAAAGCCCATGGCACATTACAACTTGGAAAGCTACACTTGAGTGATCCCTCTGCACAGGGTATAACAGCAGCTGGATGAGCTGTGCCAAACCCCCTGAGGTCTCAGTCCTGGGACTGTAGGATCCCCTCTCTTTTTCTGACTTACCCATCTGTGACCCCTCCTTGGCCATTGCTGCGACTGCATCCTCGTGGCTCTTGAAGTGCACATCCGCCTCTCCTGTGGCATCTCCATGGGAGTTATATTCCACCAAGATCCTTGTGGGCCTCAGCGGAGCAAAAAACTGAAAAGGAGGAAAGTGAGAGAGTTTGGTGAGAAAGAAACAACAGTAATGCACCCTATTCCCCAGAAACTCAGTGGTTTTACTCCCAAAACCCACCAACCCATGGCGGGGTCCGAGCTCCTGAGTAGCAAAAGGCTCCCTGATCCATCTGCGTGAAGCTGAGGCATTCCCCAGTCACCTGTCACCCCCCATGAGCTCCTGGCATAGGAACTCCTGCCAGGAACAAAAATCCTCACATGGCACCCATGTTCTCTATGCATCAGTGCAGGTCCATGTACACTGTTACCACTTCTGTGCAGTCAGCTACTCAGAAATCTTGCTTTAGATTCTCAATGGCTCCTCAAGCCTAGTGATGGATATTAACACATCCCAGCAAACCTTAATTCCTTTTTATTCATGGAGAGGAGCAGATCCCTGTTGTGCCCCTGAGGCCACAGCTGTCCAAAGCCACAGGGCACTGAGGACTAACAAATGCTAATTAATTAAAAGCCTGCAACTGCTGAAGCTGTAACAATTAACTAAGGGTTTGCACTGGTAATGACATAAGCACACTTCATCTGTAGCCTCGCTGTTACTCACATTTATTATGTCCTGGGCACTAGCCTGGGAAGGAAAACCCCTCATGTGGACAAAGTGCTGTGGTGGTGATGAGGTGTTCTCAGACTCTAAAACGTTCCCGGAGCTTTCTGTTCCTTCCCTGCACAATTCTGTGGAATGGAGGGAAAAACCATCACTGGTGCTTGCAGTGCCCCCCTCCCTCAGGTGAAAGCTGTGGGCACACACATGGGGTGACACGAAGGGACCTCGAGGAACGCTCACGACAGGGAGGGACTCACTAATTTCTCCTTTGGCATCGGAGCCTCCAGTGTCTCTCCAGCCCCTTTCTTCAGAGATGGACTCATACTCCCTTCTCGCTTTGGAGTAGGCCATCACCTGCTTGCTGTAGGGCATGTGCCTTTGCATCTGGTGCTTTCTGCTCACATACACTTCTATATACCTGGAATCCAAAGGGAAAGAGCACATGGCACTCGGGGCTTGGAGAAAGTACCTTCCTGATGTGTCCTGCCTTGGCTCTGCTCAGGTGCTGGGGGTGAGAGCCCTGCCGTGGCACACCAAGGTGCTGAATAATTAATTCATTTCACTGGCACAGTTCTCTTTAACTGAGGCTGTTTTCCCCTCCATGCACTTCTGCAAACCGCACTGATTTCTACAAACCCCAAATTTAACACCCTCCCCAGCCCCAAAACAGGTCCGAGAACAGGCAGAATCACAGGGTCACAGGAAATACTTCAGTGGAGACCTAAGGTTTTCCCTATGCCTATGAAATTGATGGGATTTCATTAGCAGTGTTAAATCAGGCAGTTTCCAGAGCACTGAAGGAACAGTGTGATGAAATGGAAGCATGGACATCCAAGGGAGGGGGCCTTTCTCCTTTCTTGAAGGGAGCAGCCAGAGTAGGGGAAGTAACCTTGTGTACAGGCTGACAGAACTGACAGCTCAGCCCTGCTGCGTCCCCAGTCAGCACTGGGCGCTGCTGGAGGCCACTTCTGGATAAAACCAGGAAGAATGAATGGGAGCAAGCTGCCAGCGATTTTGAAAAGCCCTCCATTTCTTTGCTAATCACATGGAAATGGAGGTGTGTGAGCTCAGGTGGGCGAGTCAGGTCAGCTCTTGTTCTGACAAAAAAAAATTAACAGTAGATTTGGAATTAATCTCTACTGGAGAGGAGGGAATTCCTATTAATTCAATTAATTAATTAATCAAATTCTGCCTGTGGAGCAGCTGTTTGCTTTTAATAAGAGTGGGGAGGGTGACAAACACAAGGAAATGCAGCCTGGGAATAGGAAGTAAGGAAATAAAAGGAAGTTGGTGTGCAGGAGGAGAGGTAAGGTTTGGAAAAATCTTTTATTATGTGGGGTGCAGATAAAGTTTTACAGATTACTCAAGTCAGAAAACTCAGCAGGGGAAAAAAGCCTTGGTTGTTTGGGTTTTCTTTTCTGAGCACAGCTCTGGAGGTATTTAAAAGCTGTGTCGATGTGGTGCTTAGGGACAGGAGGGGGCTGGGCAGTGTTTAGGTTAATAGTTGGACACAATGACCTTAAAGGCCTTTTCCAACCTAAATGATATTATGATTCTGGGAAAAAGTGGCCTGAGCTTCTGTTTGAGCAGAGAGAGGCTCTTGTGAGGTAAGTGAGTGGCACAGGGCTCAGTGCTCTAGAATGAAATGATAAATTCCCTGGGGGGCTGTGGTCACCAAAGAGGTGGGAGATGGTGTCACGCTGGCCAGCAGTCACTGCTGGGAATGGACTCAAGCCAGGTAAGCTGTGCTTCAAACAGGGACTCCCTGAGAGGAAACACCGGCTGTGCCTGGCACTGGGCTGAAGGGCAGGGGGACAGCTGCCAAAATTGCCCAAATCATGGAGGAACCTGGTGGAAATTTGGCAGGATCACACGCCTAAAGGAGGTGCAGGACCCCCACGCACTGAGGCCTGGGCAGACTGTGTCTATCTAGTGTTCCCCACTCTGGAGGCTGTCACCCCTTTTCACTGGCACGAGAATGTCTTCAGAAACACCTAAAAAACAGGAGACTTTCTGAGAGGCCTCAAATTCCCCCAAACTACGAGCGCTGCAGCTGCCTCTGCCCTCCTTAATTGCACTGTGAGTGTGAGATGAGCTGTTTCACCTGTCAGGGAAGTGAGCTCCAAGTCACACAGGTGCTTCATACCACGTTCTCCTACCCCCTGAACACCAGGGAAGTACCTACCTATTTCCCATATATTCCCTGTGCCGTTGCAGAGCTTTAGCCGCCATTCCAGGAGCTGCAAACTGCACGAAAGCTTCTCCTGTTCTTCTGTCTCCCCGGTAAATAAAAGCTATGTCTGTTATTTTCAAACCTAGAGATGGCAGGGGAGAAAAAGGCATTGACTGTGGCAGAAACTTGTGCTATAGCTCAGAAAGCCTTTTTCTTTTTTTTTTTTTTTTTTTCCCTTCTTCGACTGGTTTTTGACAAGCTACTTGGGCAGCTAAATAGTTCTGAAACAACTGCTCATGCTGGCCTAAGTACCTTTTTTAAACTCCAATTTGTTTGCTTTAAGGCAGTTTTCACAGAAGCCTTAATTAAAAAAGGAATCAACTCGAGGCTTCAAGTAAGTGAATCCAAGTTCCAGACAGCAAGTACATCAAGTGCACAAATGTTCTTGAAATTTTCTCTTATTACGGTACTTTTTTTCCTGTATTTTTTAAATCTGGAGTCAGTAAATTTCACTTTTTGTGCTGTAGAATATCATCTTGGGGAGCCAGGACCCAGACTGCTCCAGCACTGAGCATGGGACAAGGATTCAAGTGGCATATGTGACCTCTGCATCCTGTATGTATACCTGGGCTGTAACTATCACAACAAGCCATTTTCCTTCTCAAGTTTGCCAAATTACGCACTGGTAGCAATCCAACTGCAAATCACAGCATCTGGTCCCCTTCCTTTGCTTCCCCTGGCCCCAAATCGGAGTGCTGAAAGTACTGATCCTGGGTTAGACCTGCACAAGGTCAGAGGTGCAGGGAAACTCTGCAGGGTGCTCAGAAAGCCTGAGTGACTTCTGGGGAACAGCAACTCCTTGAGGTTGCACGTGCTTTGCCTTGTTCCTTGAGGAACAACAGCATCAACTTAAGGAACTGAATGCCTGGTAAAGAAAGAGCGTGGCCCAGGCTGAGTTACCTGAGAAGAAATTTGCAATGTCCTCCTCAGTGGAGGTGAAGGGGAGGCCTCGGAGCAGCACAACTCCATCGTTCATGGCCTGTGACTCATTCTGCAGGCTCCGCAGCAAACCCTCCACATCGCTGTCGTGGACTTCAAAAACTGCAAGGAACACAGGCATGGAGCGTTTTCCCACATGGCACTGGCAGCAGGCACGCAGCAGGCACTCTCCTAAGGCAGCTTTCACCCCCTGCAAAGCTCCATCCCGTCTCCTCCCCC
>VXAD01002582.1:413632-438599 GCA_013399195.1 Dicrurus megarhynchus
GGGGCCGCCGCCGCCGCCGCCGCGCCGTGAGGGCGTTTGGAGGGCGGGCGAGCCGGGCTTCCCCTTCCCGCACGGCTTCCCCTCACGGACACGAGTTTGGAAACAGCCACGGATCGTCAGCCCGGGGGACCTCCCCGGTGAGCGCCGTGCTGCCCGGTGAAGAGCTGTCGCTGGGTAGGCGAGAGCGAGGTCGGGGTCAAACACACACCCGAGGGGTCTCCCCGGGCTTTTATGATATTTTCGTGAGGGTTTCTCATTTCTGACGGGCAGAGGTTGGTGTCGTAGCGTTGCGTGCCCCAGCTGAGTTTGGAGCTGGCGTGTGGAAGTGAATCCCGGTGCAGGTGAGGGGGCAGGTGCGGCTCTCCGGCTGCCGGAGCCCCGCTGAGGACCTGGCCAGGCCTTACTGCGGCAGGAAAAAGCTCCCTCAGGAGTCGGTGGCGATTCAGGTGCGTGCAGAATCCCACTTCTTTAAATTTTGCTTCGTGGGCAAGAACCGAATGAACTTTGGTCCCTCCCCTTGGAAACAAAGACGAGGTACTTGTGACAATTAACAGAAACCGGTTCAGTGACCTATTAATTAAGGCGAAGATGCGCTCTAGGGAAAGAAGGGCGATCAAGGCAGCTGAAAAAGGCACCCTGGAAGAGCCAAGCTCCATTAAGGCCTTGTCCCCGCTGAGTGTTCCCGCACACTCCGGGTTCCGTGCGAGCAGCTCGCGGGACTGCTGTCGGAATATCCGACAGTTGTTAGAGGCTGGCATTGGTAACCAGCCGATGTGAACGTAGCCTGGGTTTAGAGAAGAGACTTTATCTCGGAGCTGGAGTGTTCTAGTAAGTTTTGTTCTCATGGAGACGAATAACCCTGGCGCTGGCTTCCTCCTCAGTCCCTCCCTTGCATTTATCTTTTAACTCTGCCGTACCCAACCCGCTGGCCCGTCGTGCTCCGTGGCCCCGGAGGGATTCTGAAAGGCACCTCTCAGCTGAGAGCGGGAGGTGGGTGCAGATGATTGTCCGTGGATGGAGGCGCGGTGCTCTTAATGAGAAGCCCAGCTGTCCCCCTCCTTCGTAATTCTCAGCTGCCACGGTGGAGAAGGGGGGACAGGATTTCTAGTGTCCTGGGAGTCTGGTTTGCAAATTAGAGAGCTTCCCTCTCCGTGGCATTTGGCTAACTGGGAATGGAAAAGCATGAAACCCTCCACCCTCTGTCACAGGCAATAATGAGATGCTTGTTTCTTTTTCCAGACCCTTCTGAAACCTAGGAAAGCAAACCTTTACCCCCACCTCTGTTGTTCCAAGTGATCCTTCTGGATGAAATATAGAAATGGAAACTGGAGTTAGTGCATGACAAAGCTGCCTCAGCTGTTGTTGGCAGAGTGCTGTAGATGGCACCTGATTTGCCCATCTGCAGTCTAGAAATATGTTTTTTAAAAAAATAAATTGAAAATATGCTTGCTAGGCCTCGAGGAGACCAGGGAAACTTTGTGTGTTGCTGACATGGAGTTTTGGTGGGTTTTTTTGGTTGCTTGGCTTTTTTTAGGGATCCAGAAGGCATTGCCTTTTGTGAGACTTGAATTTTGGCTTGATGAGAATTATTCCAAGACAGTGCTTGGATATCTGCAGGTTTAATAATGCCAACTTGCATTTTGAGCTGCAAACCCCCCCATGCTTTCACAGTACTTGTAATCCAGTCTTTCACAGTGTACTTTTTCAGCCCTTTGTCGCTGCGCTCCGCTGGTGCGGAGGTGCCGGCGGTGTTTGTCCGTGCTGCTTTCCCTGCCTCGGTGACACTGCTGTCCTTTTGTGAGCTGACTCACGGTTTGGGGCTCTCGGAGGAGGAGGATTGTCCTTGCGCACCGGGAAGGTTTCCTGCGCGGCAGCAAACCTGTCGCGCAGGTTTATCGTCGGGGACTGGGCTGCAGCTTGTCAGTCTGACACCCAGCACGGTGCCAAAAGCGGTGTTCTCCTGCAGGCTTCCTCGCTGTCAGATAACAGGGGGATTGTGCTTGGATAACACAGGGTGTGTGGGGCCCCCCTCGCGCAGGCCTTGTCCGCTGACAAATCCCTGGCTATTCTTCCCTGTTGCTAGGGCCAGTGACATATAAAGCTACATGGGGGGGAAAATAAAATCAAGGGGAACCATTGTCTTCTCTGCTTACGGGGAACACTATAAAAAGACTGTCTTGTGAGGCGAGTCACTGAATTAATACAACTCGGTTTTGACAGCAATTGTTATTTTCAGTGCCGCGGTTTTCTCTTTCTGATCCGTTTCTTCCTTTCTGAAAAGACTTTGTAAACCTGTCCAATGGTTGAGTAGGTTATCCCAAATCTTTAAAAACGCTTTAAAAATGGGAATTGGACTAGAAAATATCTCCAGTTCCAAAAAAACACTGCTTGGTAAGTTCTCTCTAAAAGGAAATTACAGCATAGTTGCAGGTACTTTAGCTTACATCTCCAAGGAAAAAAATTAAAGATAGTTCTGGTGGGCGTGCCATATGGTAACGTGCTCGTGTTATCCTCCGCTGACAAAACTTATGTAAAAAAGAAGCTAGATGAAAACCATTTATTTATAAAAGGAAAAGATTCCGTTTTATTATTGAAGTTCTGAAATTGTCTTCTCTTTAAAAAAACCTCACAGAACCCCTATCTTTGGATTAGCGAATCCCGCTCCAAAGATTCCAGCACGGGGTTTTTTAAAAATGAGATTGATTTAAGTAGTTATTGCCTGATCAGTCTTGGAAGGAGGAGGAGCTGCAGGAGGTGAGCGAGGGAGAGTGGCTGTCTTTAGGGGCACGTATGTTTTGTGAGTGAAGGCCAAGTTAACTTGTAAACCAAACTGGGGCATGGTGTGCTCTTCCTTCTCTGCCTTGTTCTGCAGCACAGTGGAGCCCGATCCACATGGTTTGCTGGTTTTTGGTTTGGTTTCGTTTTTTTTAATTTGAAATCCCACTTTGTGTGTAAATATATGTGCAGAAGGTGTAGCAAGGTGTTACTTTTTTCCCCTTACATCTCTTGCAGATTAATATCAAAATCAGAGGTGATGGGTTTATTTCCAGATTGACAAGCCGTGTGGCCTTCCCAGTTCCTCAGGCTGCTCCTGCTCTTGGAGAACACCAGGGCTGTTTGTTGTTGTCCCTTCCTCAGCTTCCTGAGATGCTGAGTTGCTGCTCCTTGTCCAAGGTGCTTTGTGAGTGCTCCTTCCATACTTCTGGAGATGCGTTTATCTCCTCTTGGTCAAGGACTCCCGCAGAGGACCGGTAGGCACTCCTCAACTGGAATTTGCTCACGGAAAAATCAGCGTGTAGGCATTTGCAAACTGTTAGAAATGGGAAATGGAGCGAACATCCAGATATTTTCCCCCTTGTGCTTTATTGTATTTGTTTACTTCAGTTTTAGCTTGAGGAGCGTAAGGCTACTGCGGGAGCAGGGCCGGGGCTCTCCACACAGGAGTGTGTTAACGTAAAATCAGCTGCTTAACTGGTACTGTTAGTGATGTGTTCAGTTCCTTTTTTTTTTTTTTTTTAAAGTACAAGGATTGAGAAGTCTCTTGAGTTTTCCCATAAGTAAATTGGAGAGAGAACTGTAAAGCTATTACCAGCTTCCTAAAGAATTTTTTTTAAGCCTTGGTAACAGTAATTTCAAGTTTTGAAGAAAGCAGAAGTATTCCGTAGCGGTGGGGTTTAAATGGAATCAGCTCTGACAGTGAACTTAAAGCGAAGTAAAATGTGGGGTTTGGGGTGTCAGATAATAAAGTGCTGCTGCCTTATCAGTGAGGTCGGAGGTAGAGAGCAAGGAAGCTACTGCCTGGCTTTTATTTCTGCAGAATGAGTCTGCCTTGGAGTCACAGAGCTGTGCAGACTAGTTCAGGCTGTGAGATGTCTGCACTTGGCCTGGCACTTGGAAAAACAACTTTTGCCCCTACTACTGTGTTTTGGGAACGTGTAGTAGGTGAAGTGAGTGATTGTCACTTCTAAATGTTATTAGATAGCTCCTTCTCAGATAGAAACATTCGTTTGGAACGGAAAAAAAAGCATAGGAAGAAAGGCATTGTTCAGTGTGAAAGTTGTGTTTACTACATCGCAGTGATGTCCGGTCTTAATTGCTTCCTAATTGTTTGCTTTTATGCCACGATTGTTTTCCCTTGTTTGTCCTTCCCTCTGTGTTTGCAGTGTAAGCGAGCCAATGCCATTAGCTATTTGCAGGGAGAAGTGGTGGAACGTGGATCACTTTTGGGGGGGATTTGTTCGCTGGAGAGTGGCTGGGATTTTTGTCTTTATCAAATGCCTTTGTCACCTTTTAATTTTCAGGCAGGTCTTTGGATTTAAGGCCTCTTCGTGGCAACAGCCATGGGGTCACAGTTCCATCTCACGCTGTCCTGAGAGATCTGCAGTCTTTTTTATCTTGTTTGAAAAAGGATGAAATATTAGAAGCATTTGTCCGTCAGGCAGTGGCTGGAGGGTTGCAAGAGGCTGACAGAATGAAGCTGCTTGTTTTTCTTAGAGAAGTAAATAACTGCATTAAATTTGGCCACTTTAAGTCTTCCCTCGTAAGCAATAAGGCAGATCTTGCTGCCAGAGCTATCAATAAGCCTCTGGCCCACAAATCAACCTAAACCACAGGACATGCTTTGCGATGCTTTTACTGTTTGTAAACTAAGCCGCTTCCTATTCGAGTTGAGCTACAATGAACTTGCTGTTTGGCTTTTGTTCTTTTTTTTCTTTTTTTCTCCTTTTAAATACACAGGGAGACTGTGGGTTATAAATTCAGCTGCTATAAAATCTGTTTTCAGCTAGAAGGGAGTATAACTATTACTTTTCTCAGACTTGGAAAAATTTCTCTAGCCTTCATGTGATTGTGAGGATCCAGCGCTTTGCTTTGTCATCTGTGTATATGGATCTCTCAGATGCTTTCCCAGGGCACTGCTGCTTGGGTCGATATTTTGGGGAGGGGATGTGAAGGAAGGGAATGAGAGCCGAGGATTTGCATGTGTCCATGTAGCTTAAATTGGTTCCTAGAGACTAAGTTTGAAATAACTTCTAATTTCTTAGTGAGCTTAGATACAAAGCATGGTGCATCTCAGGCATGTTCTGGTTGATTCAAGGCTTTGCTTCCCATTTCAGATCCTTAGCCTGAGTCAGCAGTCAGTCAGTTCACGTGGAGGAGATGGTAATTTTGTGTGCCAGTCCCACCCTGTGAATTCATGAAGGTAACAGTAGCTTTTGCCTTGCAAATGGATTTTGATACTTTTAAAAGCAGTCCATGGAAGCGAATTCACTCGCTCTTCTTGTGTGTTTTTTCCCCTCTGTAGCTTGTTGTCCCAACCTCCCTTCCGGCTTTTTTTGGTGTGTGAAGACACTTCTACCTTGTTCACCCTCTGTTTTTTCTCTTCCTTCTTCAGTTCACAGCTGATCCTTGACAGGAATCCATTCCTTCATTCCTTTTGGTATTCTTGCATACCTTAAGAGATCCAGCCCATATTTCACTTGAGTTTTAGTTGAGGTTTGCTTGGGGTTTTTTTTTTTTGTTTGTTTGTTTTTGTTTTGTTTGCTTTTTTTTTTCTTTTTGTTGTTGTCTGTCCTTGTACCACTTCATCTTTCAGTGTGGTCACTTGCCTCTGGAGTTAATTGCTTGTGTCCTCGAGATACTGACGTACAAAATCTTAATCCCTTCCTCACTGAAGGAGAGGAACTTGCAGATAAGGACTCATAATGCCTGGATTTGTTGTCTTTATCACAAGTCTAATTCCTTTCTTTATGACAAAGGGAACAAATGAGCTTAAGTAAGCTTTGGTAAATTCCTCTCTTGCTGAAAATTGAGACAACTGATTTTTGATAGAGAAATAATTTCAATCCAAATAATGATTAGGTGGGTTCACTATGTTTACATGAATGAAATAACCCTTATTTTGTTTTGGTAGCTGGTGCTTTAATTGTGTTTTTACCAACTTCAGTAGCACAGTCCTAGTTTTGCTTGAATGGATTAATTGTTTTAGGGACTCGCTCAGTGTTCTCGATCCAGGAATCAAAATGGCATTACTTTGTCTTTTACTTTATGGCCACAAAATACTGCTTTTTCAAATGCTGAGGTGTACCTTTTAGGAAAAATAGCATCTCTAATGTCCTATTATTAACTTTAGTGGTTAACAGCTCTTCTTAAAATTTCTTGCTGCAGTAGGAATGGAAAAAAATAAACGAAAAGCCTATATATTTAAATTCATAGAACAGTTTAACTGACTTTGGGCTCAACTGTCAAATGGTAAAGTTTAAATAATTTCAAAAGAAACGTGCTCCTGTGTATGTAGAAGCAGTCGTTCCCTCTGAGATGCTTCAGGCAGGTGGGTTTTCCTGATGAGATACTTCGGAAGAGATAAGCAAATTTCCCTGAAGACAGTTACACATGGCACATACAGGATTTTATTACATGTGGGGGATGTGTAAGAAATACTTGGGGGTGAGATAATGCGGCGTATTTTTGGAAAGCTGTTAGATTATTCATTGCTGCCTCCTGTCCATTCCTTCTTCCTGTTGTTCTCTGTGTCATTTCTTGCCTCTAATGATGGTTAGTTCCTGGATCCAGACCCCGTTTTGCCTATTAATCCAAGTGTAAGTGCAATCTTCCGTCTCTGTGTGAGATTTTCTGTTGGGAAGTTGCCGAGTATTTGTCCTTTGCCACGTTCCTATCCTCAGCCTGTTTTGTGTGGGGGTTACGGGAAAGGGCAGCCCTTTATAAAGTGCTAAATGACTCTTTCCCCATGAAAATTTAGTTAAATTTCTCCTTTAACTGCCTGTTCCCTAAGCACATTAAGAGATGGTTCTTTTTATTGTGTTTGAAACGACTGAAGACTGTTTTAAACTCTTCAGTTAAGTCTGTTTTTTCTTCCTTTAGAAATGTCCTGATGCGATTTCTTAGGTTGTATGACTAGATTTGCTTTAGTCATTCATTAAGCATTGGTTTCCAAAAGCACCGATCAGCATTTTGGGAAGCCATCCATGTTCTGAGGCATGTTCTCCAAACACTATATTTGGTGTACAAGTAAGGATCTAATTTGATGCTAGAGCCAAGCTTTTATTACTGCAATTTATCACCCTCAGCGGGTTGTAGACGGCTTTCTGCAAAGCTCTGCTTCCTACTTGTAAATGTATTTACAGGGTGTGACTGTTAGCAGCAGTTTGGGATGCAGAGGGCATTAGTCATGTACAGACAGATAATTCAGCTGAACGTAAGGAAATCTGCGTGGCAGGAGGAGCAGTTTGCCGTGGGAAGCAGCGGACACCTTTTGTGTGGGACACTTGTCCGTGTTTATCACGTGGAAGAAGTGCTGCAGTAAAGGAATCACAGGCAGGCAAACGCTGTTCATCCCCTGCTTTATTTCTTGGACAAGCTTCCCCTTTGCCTCCTGCCCCAGCATCCGGGGGATGCTTTGTGGGACTGGCAGCACGTGAGGCTGCTTGAGGCAGGCTGGAGCTCTCCAGGCCGCTTCAGGATATTCTCAGTTACTTGGGGAAAGATCTTGAACTCCTTTGTGCCTACTTAAATGGTTTAGTAAACTTTCTTTCTTTGTGAGCACTGCCAGGGTCCTGTCTTGGAGCACCATCCGGTGTGTCACTGAAAGGAGCAACCCAGACTTGGAGCTTTATGTGTTTCCTTACATTTCTTTTATTAACGGCTCAGTTTTATATATGGGAAAGGGTAGGTTTTACCAAAAGAAAGTGCAGTTGTGCCCACTGAGTGGTGTATTGGGTACATTCCTGTAGTAAAGAGGTTTGAACTTTTGTGGAAGCTAAACTTGGAAACGGAACTGGGTGAAGTTCTGACTTGAGTTGGAGTTCACGCTGTGCCTTCCCTTTTGAGCAAGCTGATGCTAATTGACAGAAATAAGGGTTTCCTGAGAAAAGAGGGGAACATTAGTGAGGAAATAGTTCTGTTTTGCTTGCAGGGAGCTTAATTAGGAACTGAAATGTTCAAAATAGTGAACTCCATCTCGCAGGAAAAAACAGAGCTGTTGGAAAAGAAGGAATACTTCGTGTTTACCTTCTTCAAAGCTCCAGTAGCCCACCCTTTTAGGGAAGTACTATGTGACTATTAGGATATTAGAAGAAATAAATCTAGCTTCGATTATTCCTTACAGTTCCATGAGGTGTGTGTTTGTATGTACACAGTAAATGTTAATATTGAAATAGTTGAGGATCCTGGGTCTGATTGAAAGGACCCAACAGAACAGCCAAGACTAGTGCTCGCCTTTCTTAAAAATATCAAGTCTGTTGGTGGTAAGCTTGAAATTTTTGGGTGAAGAGAGCGTTGTGTTTGCCTCAGAGTAGTCAGTGGATTCCTGGGAGTGTGCAACAAAATGTTCGGGATAATCTGGATTCCTCTCATGTAACAGGATTTCAGATGGATGTCAGGAAGAGGAGAACATGCGGAGGTACTTGGGTCTCTGCTGCAAGCTTCTCTGTTGCTAATCGGAGCGAAAATGTGTTTCAGGTTTGGTGGTCTTCAAGCTCTCAGAAAAAGTCTGTGAGAAACTTGGGAGCAGCAGTGCAGTGACATCCACAACGCACACACAGCGAGCCTTTTGGGAGGCTGCAGGTTCTGTGCCACGGACACGTTCCAGTTCCTGTGCTGTCCCCGTGTCTGCCTGCCTGTCTCTGCAAGTCAGGAGGGCACGATTGCCTGGAAAACTTCGATCCAAGCTTTTTTTGTGATGGATGCTGCTGTGTGCCGCTGTTTGTGGCTCTGGCCTGTCCCTCTCTGTTAGTCCTGCAGGGAACAAGGCAGGAGAGGTTGAGTCACTTCCGCAACCACTGGCTGCCTTGGGAGTAGTTTAATTGTGTTTGGAGTGCACAGTCAGGGCTCTGGTAGTATCCAGTGAGGGCAACTGTGACTTGCTTTGTTTATTTTGAGGATTTTCCAGGAGATGAAAGTGTATTAAATGAAACAAGGGAATTTATTTTGGTTGTGAGCATAGCAAACTGATGATGATTTCCCGGTCATGGGATGGGGTTCTGGATGCTTGCTTGTTCTTTGCACTGGGAATTGCGATTACTTGGCAGAAGGGTTGCATCCAAGTGGGTAAACAGCAGGAACACCATTGGGTGGGGTTGTAGCAGACACGAGTGCTGTAGCTTAACACCTCCCCCTTGTTTACAGGCACTTTCTCAGCCTGCAGATGGGAAAACGGAGGCAGAGGGAAGCGTAGGTGCCTGGCTTGGCTGGAAAACAGGCTGTGGCCACCTAACATCCTTGTGGATTTGGCACCGTGTGCTGCTGCAGGGGGAGTGAGGGCACAGGGAGCAGGGAAGCGGCTGCTCTCCAGACACCAGACACTTGTCCCCTGTTGAGAGCTCAGCCAGCAAAGGTTTCCCTTCAGGTGTGTTGTGGTGCACATAAGAGTTGTGCTGGACCAATCCCACACTGGCTCGAAGTCACTGACTCTAAACTGTGTATGTATAGGAGAAAAAAATGCATTTTAAGAATGTGGATGTATACAGGTTATGTCAGCTTTGACACTGAGGGGTGGTGGCTGGGGCAAGCAAAAGCAAAACTGTTCCTTAAGGCTACCTTAAATAACTTTCTCTTTCCTGGCTGTGAATCATCTGATAAACGTCTGCTCTTTTAACGTGTCGAGTCTTGTGTATAATGGGACCCATGTTTTTTAAGAGCTGTTAATGAGATTGTGCCTTTTTCATCTGCCATCCTGTAGGGAACTTCAGTCTGTGAAGACAGCCTTTTTTCCTAGAAGGGGAAGCCAGATTTCAGTCCCCACCTTGATGGGTAGAGAATGAAAAATCTCATAGAAACACTGATTTCTCTGTCAGTACTCCAGTGGAAGGAGGCACCATTTCCAATCAGTTACGATGATAATGGTCACCATACCCCTTGAGAAGCATCTTCTGGTTCAAAAGCCTACAGAGAATTGTAGTTTGTGGTATAGCTAATAAGCAATAAACCCCATGTATTCCGTTCCTATAGGAATGACCATGTGTCTGGGGAAATTTTTCAAGTCGGCACCACTGATTCCTCCTTAAACAAACCAGAACAAAAGCTCTAGGCCTGGAATTGCTTTCTAACCATTGTCTTACCTTCTGGGAGAACAACTGTGTTGTGTGAGGAGCTGGCAGCTCCTGACTGCTTCCCAGACCTGCTGCATGGAATGCATCCTGAATTCTTACCTTGCTTTTGTTACCTGCAGATTCAAGTGGCTGGACTGAGACAGCCTTACTTCAATGAATGGGAATTGGATAGGGAAAAGTTGACTTTTTGGTGTTGTAAGAGCTGAAGGAAGCAACACTTTGCTCTCATGCTCTCTTCAGAACAGAAATGTTGTGTCTGTTCAGTTTTATAAATAGAAATGCTTAAGTTCTGTCTCAGTGCAGATTTTGAACACGTTCAGCTTAAGTTTACCTGCTGTCCTTCTGATGCTGTGGTTGTCACAGGGAAAGCCTGTTTAAAGGCTGCAGCTTTTGATTTCATCGCGCAAAAGTAGCTTGAGCTTTTATTTTAATTTCTATGTTGACGTGTTGGCTGGTGGAAACAAACCAAATCTTACTGTGATGTTTCTATTCTTAGCAGGATGTTATCATTTGAAGGCCTGTATTATTGTTTAAAGGCTGGAAATGTTTGCTTTTCTGGAATTTGGGTCTTGTCTTAGAGTGTTTCTGTGTTTAAAAAGAGGCACAGCAGGAGAAGAGAGACAAAGAAGTGCAGAGCTAAAACTTGGGGGCTTCTCTGGTAAAGTCACTCATTGGCCTGTGGCACTGAGTTGCTGCCTCAGTTTCCCTGTGTAACGAGACGCTAATGATCCCTACTTCAAAGTTACTTCGTGAGGAATAATTAATGCTTATAAAGGGGTTGGAAGATGAAAAAGCAGGAGTTAACAGAGGACCAGTTTCCATGCCCTGGGTAAATGTTCTGTGCACTGTCTTGAGTTCAGCTTTTTGAGAATCTCTTGAGCATTTCCAAAGGTTTTGAAGGGTTTATTTCAGCCTGGCCATGGTGGTGATGGCTTTGGGGAGACACTGAGTGGTACAGCTGTACCTCCAGGAGTTAGTTACTCACTCCTTACCCCAAGGAAGGGGGTCTCAGCCTTATGGAGCAGTTAGAGGAATGTAGGTGGCAGGTGTATGGTGAAAATGCTGCCACTGCACAGTAGGTGAGAGCCTGGTGTTAGTTGTGTGGTGAGAACAAGCTGTGAAGGGTTAGCTTTTATGGATAAGAAGCCTAAACTTCCCTGGTTTAATTCAGGTTTCCCCAAATCTGCAGCAAACTTGGTGGAAATAGATAAAAATCTCTGCTGAAAGGCTCTGTGGACAAATGGTTGGGAGTGAGGAGGTCTAAGCCAGGCCAGCCCAAGGAATTCTCCTGGGAGCAGTTACTGGGAAGTTTGTCAAGAGCTGAGGCTGGATATTTAAGCTGCTTTGTGTGCAGAACATCTGCCAGTGCTGTGTTTGAAGCTGAGATGAGCTCCTGAGGCAGCGTGGGGTAAGCAAGAACACCTCAAGTTTTTCCTTTCTTCTGGAAACATCCTCTTGCCAGCCTGAGACAGAACAGCCCGCAGAACCTGCATCACAAAACCCACGCCCTGCCAGCAGATGAGTGGCTAAAACGACAGCTTTGGAGGAAATTTGGTGTTCTTGCTTACAGGCGAGTTGTGACGTGGCTGCGTGGGCTCGTGCTGGTGGGAAGGGCTTGCCGAGGCTCCCGAGCCCCGCTTCCGCGCACAGCCCGGCTCGGGAGCCGACTGCCTCAGACACGGTTCCGCATTTAGCGCTGGGCCGGGCCGCAGCTGGCACTGCTGGGGCTGCAGCTCCCTGTAAAAATAGAAGGACATCGTTTGCTAGAAGCGTCGCGTGTGGGAGTGAAGGGAGCAAAGCGTCCTCGGAATCGCAGGAATTTCTGGAGAAGTCAGTTCTCCTTGAAAGGCTGCAAATCGGTTGTGGCAAATAGTGGGGATGATGCAACGTGCTCCCCATTCCAGGACCTGTTTATGTCCAAGGAAAATGGGGTCGTCATTGGTTTCTCTGTCCCCTCTCACTTCTGCATTAACAGGGAGGAGACCTCCGAGACTCTTAACAGGAAAAGGCAGGTGCTGCTTACTAGCTTGGAGCATTTTAAAACCTCGACAGAAATGGCTAATTCCATTATGGAATGTAGCTGAAAATAAAATGTTGTACTTGACCCAGACATAGATGACTGTGTGTGTTGCTGGCCCCCAGCCAGAACTCTTTGAAGTTGCTTTTCTCACTGATTGGTGAAGGAGGTGAGGAAATAGACTTGGAACAAGACAATTTTCTGAATCTGTCATATGAAACAGATGGGCATAATAGGAAAAAAGAATTATTTATTTGGTTAAATAAAAGGAGAGCTTCTGAACTAATAAGGTAATTGGAATAATGTTTATTAATGCGACATTTATAACCAGACTTTCCTAGAAAAACCACATCCTATAAAGATTTTTGGCTTAGAGAGGCTGCACTAGGCTATCTCTGAGCTGTGTCTCAAGGAGTGTGTTAACTGGCTTTGGTGAACTGCACAAATGCATGGAATCCTGATAATTTATTGCCAAAATTGCAGGTATTTCCATAGCACGCGACGACTACCAGGCTGCGTTTATTCTAATTACTTTTCCTTTTGGATGCCTGCCCGCCTGCCTTTGGTGTTGAGACCGTTTCCTGCTGTCTTAGGGTGGCTGTGCTGCATTTGAGAAGCAGGGATCAGAAAGGTGTTGGAGGCAAAGATGGAATGGCTTATTTAGAGTAGTAGATCATTCTGTTTTTACAGCTTTTGGCAGCTTATGGGAAGAAACCCCCTGTTTCTGTGAAGGGGGGAACAGGGATTAAATGCTACCTTAAAGCTTTTTCCAACATGTTGCGTTTTCTGCTTCCTTGACCGTGGATCTGTGCAGGATATGCCACAGATCTGCAGTGACTGGGTTTGTTGTGTGGCAAACTCCTGAACTGGGGTGGGTACGGTGAATTCCTACCCAGAGTTTCTCAGAATAAACTACTTATTTAGGGAATTCCTTCGCTGTGCTTTCCTCGTGCCCTCTTCCCAAACCCTCGTCCCTTTGTTGGGCTTGCTCTTTGTGCTAAAATACAAACAGTTTCTTGGGTTAGTTATTTCATAACCTTTTTCCAGGTTGTGTTTAGCTTGTACTGGGTTCCTTCTGCTTACGCTGACACATGTGGAAAGATAATGATCCCAGTCTCTTCTGCTCTCCAGATGTTTTAGGTTGTGTTTTCACTCCCTGTGTTGGCAAAGTGCCTCTAAAGTGGCTGTGTTCCTGAAAAGAAAACAATTGGGTATAAGTAAAGTAGTCAGTCAAGAGATTCGGGGTTTTTGTTTGTTGGGTTTTTTTTCAGTTTCTTCTTTCTTCAGAGCTGGTTTGAGCCTGGCCTGGCACCAGATGCAGGTGGCTGGAGGAGTGGGAGGTGACGGCAACTCCCTGAGCCACAGAAGCTTCTCACTCCCACTGGGAGGCAATTATTTTGTTCAGGATTTGTGTCTGGTATCCTGGCTTAGGGTCAGGTGCAGATGACTGGGAGCAGTTGGAAGTGTCCTGTAACAGAATAGATGGGAGCAGGATGTTCCTTCCTTCTCCTTCTGGCTCCTGGTTTGATTCAGCAGCTGGCTGCTCTGGTGTTGGTCGGGTGTCCACGTGAGTGTACACAGCTCTACCATCCCAGCATCCCTGAAGTCCAGCCAAGCGCTTCTTCACAACACCCAGGAGCCAGGATGACCGCAGAGGCCTGCGGGAAGGGGAGGGTGCTGCTGCTCCTTTGGAGCCCGGGAGAGTCGGAGCAGCTCTGGGACCATAGAACAGAATCACAGAATCCCGGGATGGTTTGTGTTAGAAGTGACCTCAAAGCCCATCCGGTTCCACCCCCTGCCACGGGCAGGGACACCTTCCACTGTCCCAGGTTGCTCCAAGCCCCCTCCAGCCTGGCCTCGGACACTTCCAGGGATCCAGGGGCAGCCACAGCTTCTCTGGGCAACCTGTGCCAGGGCCTCAGCACCCTCACAGGGGAGAATGTCTTCCTAAGTAAAGGATTCCTTCCTAGATTAAGGAGAGACAACCCTTGCACCCCACCAACAAAAAATTCTGTTTGGTCCTTAGAAGAGATGGTGAAACATTGGCCAAGACTTTATATAAAGAAATGAGATCTGGATAATATTTGTAATGAAAATTGTGCTGTCTGGGTTTCACATCTTTCCCCTTGCATTGGAATTCAGAGCTCAGTTTGCCTGTTCTGACAGAAGTCTTTTCTCAGCTCATACACGAAAATACTCAAAAATATTGGCTCATTTGACACTTGTCTGAAAATATTTAATTCTGTGTGTCATGTTTTTGACATGTTAGGGGTTCATTTACCATCCAGGCTCACTGCTGTGGTTTAAAATTCAAATGTCTAAACACTTTTTTCTAAGGCAGTCCACATTTTTCCAAACAAAATTATAGGTAAGAAAGTGATTAGGTCATAAAATGGTTTAAAAAAAGTCAAAATACCAGTTACTTTAGCATCTCAGGTTTTGGTAAATACCCTGTTGCGACGTGAAAATATGTGAGGGGGTAAAGTATTTAATGTTGATCTTGTCCTTACCTGGGACTGGTCTGCTTGTTTCCTTTTTACTTCCTGTTCCAAAAGGACTCTAAACATTCCCTCTCTCCTTTGCAGTGGTAGTCGCTCTTCCAAAACCTTCAAACCAAAGAAGAATATTCCCGAGGGGTCTCATCAGTACGAGCTGCTAAAACATGCCGAGGCCACGCTGGGAAGCGGCAACCTCCGGATGGCTGTGATGCTTCCAGATGGGGAAGACTTAAATGAATGGGTTGCAGTTAACAGTGAGTTGCTGGCCTTTTCCTCGTCATGGGGGTGCTGAGAGTGGGCTGACGCTTGTGGGAGGACAACCGTGTGTCTCTTTCTGTTCCTGGAGAGAAGGGGGGTTGGGAGACCTGGCTCTCTGCAGCTCCCTGACAGGAGGGTGCAGCTGGGTGGGGGTCAGGCTTTGCTGCCAGGGAACAGGGACAGGGTGACGGGAAACAGCCTCAAGGTTCAGGTTGGACAGCAGGAAGAATTCCTTCATGGAAAATGTTGTCAGGCGTTGGTGTTTGAGTCCCTATCCCTGCAGATGTCCAAGGAACAGCTGGCCATGGCACTTAGTGCTCTGGTCTGGGTGAGAAGGTGGGGATCAGCCACAGGTTGGACTTGATGATCTCACAGAGGTCTTTTCCATCCTAAATGATTGGTGATTCTAATGGGGTTTGTAATTTTCCTAAAGTTAGTTCTTTTTGTTCCTACCAAGTTTTGAGCCTTTGCTCTGGTAAGTCTCTGATGTCATTCTTTTAACTTCCTCTAAAGCTGTTTATCCAAACTCTCTGCTTTCAGGCCAAACAATGATGCCTAAATTAGCATTTTCTGATTGCTTGACCTTGTTTCCTCCTCCTTCCTCTCCCTGCTGCATGAATTTTGCCCTCTGCTCCCAAAGAATGGATTCTCCCGTTGCACTCCGTAGCCTGTGCGGTTTTGACTGCCGCAAGCTCTGTGCCCTGTCTGGGCGTTTCCTCACCTTTTGCCTCTCAGGCCTGATGTGCTCCAGTGGTGGTACGGGGTTGATTGTGCACTGCGGTAGAAATTATGCTTGAGCTGAATGTTCTCTAATTGTTTCTGTGGTTCTGCCTTTTTTCTTCTTGCTCTTTGACATGTTTGGGAAGTGAAACCATCACACTGACTTCCACCTTCCTGTTCCCGACCAGCCACGCAGTGCTCTGCTGCTCCACTTGCCGCTCCTTCCAGGGCAGGCTGGAATTGCTGACACCATCCTTTGCAAAAGTTAATTCCCACTGCATTGCAAAACTGACTAGAGAAAAAGCCAGCCCGCTTGTGTGAGTAAGCATTACTAAAGATGCTTCGTGTATTGCTGGCATCCTTCCCTTTTGGTGG
Organism: Dicrurus megarhynchus; assembly: GCA_013399195.1. Taxonomy (NCBI): domain Eukaryota; kingdom Metazoa; phylum Chordata; class Aves; order Passeriformes; family Dicruridae; genus Dicrurus; species Dicrurus megarhynchus. The sequence continues at coordinate 429,565 of VXAD01002582.1, forward strand.
TTCCTTCACTCCGTGTCTCTGCTTTGCTGCGTGGCAGCAGTTTTTCCCTTCCCAAATGGCTTAACTGCTGAATTAGCTATAACGAAATTGTAGCCATGTAATTAAAGAGCGAGCTGATGACGTGCTCCCTTCCTTGAGCATCCCCGCACCACACCGAGCACCGGTGGTAGCTGTGAGCCCCTTCTGCTCACTGAGAGGTCTCACGAGGAGACAAAAGGTGTGGCTTCAAGTCATTGCTTTTACCCTTCTTGACCTGAGAACACAAAACCAAATGAGCTCTGCCCTGCTACTTCTTGCTCAGCTCTCAGCCTGACTGGTGTCTTAGGGAATGACTTGATGCGCCTGTGAATTTTGAGACTTCCAAGTGTGGGATTTGTCATAATCAGTCATTTTGTCGGAGCCTGTGTGGGTTTTCTGAACATGCCTGCCTTGAAGCAAACAGTGGGCTGTGGTTTCTGCTGGGAGCAGGGAATGGAAACTTAATTAACAGTTCTCGTGGGCACTTGAGCAGCGAGGGCTGGTGTCCTGCACCTGCTGAGCAGTAGCTGTGACTTGCTGCCATGACATTTGTCTAATCTTGGCTGATTATTCTCTGAAAGATAGCTGCTGATACAGTGGATTTTATAAACTGATTGCAGTGACCACAGTTCCTCACGACAGAACCTGCTGGTAGTTATTGAAAAAGAACCTTTTTTTCAAAGAGCTTGGAGTAACTGAAAGAGTAACTGTAACACTTGGGCTATAACCCTATAATAGTTATAACTATAACACCCTCACTATAACTCTGTGAGGGTGGGGAGGCCCTGGCACAGGTTGCCCAGAGCAGCTGTGGCTGCCCCTGGATCCCTGGAAGTGTCCGAGGCCGGGTTGGAGGGGGCTTGGAGCAACCTGGGACAGTGGAAGGTGTCCCTGCCCATGGCAGGGGGTGGAATGGGATGGGCTTTAAATTCCCTTCCCACCGAAGCAGTCTGGGGTTCTATGAAATGTTCTTGGGAAAGGTGGGCCTTTGGAATACAAAGCCTGAGGGAAGCCACTGTCACCTAACGAGTACCCGCTCTCTCTAGTTGAAAAGTTTACACCGAAAATCTTACTTTCATTCCACACTTAGCAGTAGAATTTGGGATTGTAATAAAACGCGCCAAACTTTCAGAAAAGGAAATAACTAGGCTTTCTCTTTCCTTTTTCTTCTTCCAACTGAAGATTTTGCTGCAATGAACAATTAAATAGTTCTTGCTGGAGGCTGTTCCAGAAAGTTGGTGGTCGCATTCTGCATCTCCTTTATAATGGATCTTAAAAAGCAACAACAATGAAGTTTTTTCCCCAAAACCGTTCCAGAACCCGTGCTTTACAGCCTGGGCTGTAGGAATCTTGTGCTGCAGAGTGCTAATGGGTGGTTTCCATGCTTTTCAGCTGTCGACTTCTTCAACCAGATCAATATGCTCTATGGAACCATCACGGACTTCTGCACAGAGGAGAGCTGCCCTGTGATGTCTGCTGGCCCAAAGTAAGAGCATGTTTTTACACACTGTTGAGTGGGTGCAGTTTTTGAGATGATTTGTCGTTTAAAAACTTGAGACTAGCTGAGATGAGTGCCAGAGTTGGGTGGAAGGGATGTGAAAGAGAAGAAGGATTTGAACTTCTGTTAAGGGGGTGGGGAATAGAAAGTTAGTTTTTTTGGCCTGTGTTTATATTCGTTTGGTGTTTGTTTATTTATTTCCTTTAACCTGGGAAGTAAATTTATTATCAAAATTATTTTTCCCCCTTCTTTTTTTTCCCGAAACATTAATGAGGGCTTCTTAAATGAAGTTTTAAAGTTTTTATATGCAGGCATTCCATTAGGGCTTACCAAAATCTTCCTTGTAGATATTGTAGAAATATTGTAGAAATATTAGATGTCTGGATAAGAATCCCCTACCCTGTGCTCTTCTTGGATTCTTGCTTATGCTTTTGTTGAGACATCCAGTGTTTGTGCTTTTTCCTGCTCTCTAATTCAGTTTGTTGGTTTGGTCTGGCTCCAGACTGATCCTGGCACCTCAGCTAAGTGTTGATATTTGTCCTACGTGAAAAGCACTTAAGTCTTGGTATTAGGGCAGTACTGGGTGGTGAGAAATCCTGATTTTTCATAAATCCAGACACACGGTCCATTTGGTGTGTCCGGGATTTTTGCACGTGTTCTTAGATACAATTTTAAAATGCTTTCAGACCCTCTGATTTGTTGCTGTTAATAAAATGGGATTTTTTTTGTCCCGTTGTGAGCAGCACCTTCACAATCCCTCATCAAATTTGTTTATGGTGCAAATGTTCTCCCAGTAGTTGTTCTGACAAAACTGAATTTGCTAAACAAATCGAGAGGACAGATTTATCAGATGCAGCTAAGCTTTGCATAAAACCACGTGTGTGACCTGCAACGCACAAACCCTGCGGTTCACTCGGGAGCTGGTATTGTCAGACTCCCCGTGGTAGGTGTGTTCGGGGTTTTTAAGCAGCATCTTTCCAAGGTTATCCACCATCGGGGCTGGTGTCAGCTGCATTCTCCAAGCCAGGCAGAATATCTGTTCCATTCGGAATTGCATTTCTTGTTTCTGAATTCGGACTTGTTTCTGCCTGGTTGTGTACGTAGTCTAGAAGTTTTCTTAACTGCAGAATCAGAATCAGAATCCCAGACTGGTCTGGGTTGGAAGGGACCTTCAGGGTCGTCTCTTTCCAACCCCCTGCCATGGGCAGGGACACCTTCCACCTGACCAGATTGCTCCAAACCTCTTCTTTTAGCTGAAAGACACTTTAGATCAGTTTCCAATTTTGTAATAGCATTCCTAGGAACCTACCTGTGTCCGTAGAACAGCCATAATTTGGGATCTGTGGCGAGAGCTAACCTAGTTTGGTTTTCAGCTATGCAAAATTTTGTAAGAATATTTTCAAATGTGAAGAAGTTCCCTAAATTGGAGGGTCTGATGTGTGTGGCTGGCAGCTGCTGCAGGTGTCGAGTGTTTCCAGTTGCTGTGGCAGCGTGGCTCAAGTTTGGGAAGGCCTGCAGGAGGCAGTGGAGCAGGATTGCGACGGTGACGTGGAGCGCTCGGACCTTGGTTCCGAGGAAGGGCAGCGGGAGGGCGTGGGAGCACGGGGAGCGGGAAGAGCAGCCTTCCAGGCCCGTCAGGAGCGCTGAACGCCGCCTTGTCCCACCCCAGGTACGAGTACCACTGGGCAGATGGCACCAACATCAAGAAACCCATCAAGTGCTCTGCACCAAAGTACATCGACTACCTGATGACCTGGGTCCAGGACCAGCTGGATGACGAAACGCTCTTTCCCTCTAAAATAGGTGAGTGAATAACTGCAGCTGAACTGTGCACTGGGGTTACACTTGTACAGGAATGCTCCAGTCCTCAAGCATTGAAAGGTCTCCTTAGTGACCTCCTTTAGGGCAGGTGCAGAAGGTTACATTATCTATCTGAGCACACTTATCTTTTAAGGTATGTTGTAATACATGAACTCTGATCCATGTATTAATGCTCCTAATAAACACCTGTCACAATTCTGGACGCAGGAAGTACCATTTCTATCTAATAACTGACTCCGTTCGTCGAGTCTCGTGTTTTATTCATTTTGAACAATTAGTTGTTTCTTTAGAAATAAAGGAGAGGGTCTCAGACCCTTATAACCAGTAACTGGCAGCTTTTTGTCCCAGAAGAGATGTTTAGGTGTCATGAGGAACTTTCAGGCCTTATCTCCAAAGAAACTGAATTGCGGCTTTGGTCTTAAGTTAATGATTTTTTTTGCTTGTTTCTTTTTAAGTGAAGATGAAAATTAGATGTTTTAAAGAGGTTTCTTTCAGAAAAGCAGGAGGAAAATAATGACCAACCAACAGTTTGGAAAAGATAACGGGGGATCTCTTAGTTGCTCTAATTTTGTGAATAGTTTCTGAAGCTTTTGATATATTTTCTTTAAGCTTCTCCAGAGAAACCATGCCTTCAGAGAGAGACTCAGAAACCACAGACTAACCAGCTAAATATGAAGTTCCCGTGTACTGCAGCAGCCAGAGGAGGAAATAGGATGTACATGCGTGCAGGGCAGGCTGAAGCAGGAGCATGAAAACATTGGTGGGACCTGAAAGCATTGGTGAGGTCCCGACTGGCCTCAGAGCATGCAGAGCCTGGCCCTCTGGCCTTCAGACAGGACTTGAGCTGTCTGAAAGCTGCAGAAGAGCTAAGCTGACTGGGGAGACTGGTAGGTGAGGAGAAGCTAGACAGGTTTCCTCTTTTTAGATGGTTGATAGGTATCTTTTTTTAGCCTAGCAAAGTGCCAAGCAAAGGGTTCATCGCTCCCAGTAGCCGGTCGCTGTTTCCCAGCCGATTCTAATAGGAGCTGTGCAGTGACAAAGGTCTGCTGTTGAAACTGATTTCACCTGTCCTGGGTTGTAGTGGCTGTCAAAACAGACAAACATGGCCTGGGAGTTGAAGAATAAGCCATCTGTGTTGTTCTTTCCAGGTGTACCATTCCCAAAGAATTTCATGTCAGTGGCCAAGACAATTCTCAAGCGTCTCTTCAGAGTTTACGCTCACATCTACCACCAGCACTTTGACCCGGTGATCCAGCTGCAGGAAGAGGCACACCTTAACACTTCTTTCAAGCACTTTATATTTTTTGTTCAGGTAAGGACATTGCAAACAGTGTGCTCGCTTCCAAGCTGCATTACTCCCCGGTTCCTTGTGGAAAAAATCAGCATCTTCTTGAGTTCCCTTCCTTTAAGTGGGGGGAAAAAGCTTCAGGCACAGGAACACTGCTGTTCAGCGAGCGGCAGACAGGCAGGGGAGGCTGTAGTGGCTGAGCCTGGGCTTGGAGAGCTCACTGCCAAATGAATTCTGGCTAAATAAGGCTTCTCACCCGAGCTGTACGTACAAAACTCTGTATGTGTCTCTTTCTCCTCATCCCCGTTACAGGAATTCAACCTTATTGATAGAAGAGAACTTGCACCGCTTCAAGAACTGATTGAAAAACTCACCTCGAAGGACAGATAAAAGGAAGAGGACTTCTTGAAGTCACTTGTTTCTTTAAGCGAGCGTGTGGTATTTGTTTTTTGTTAATTTGTTTTTTTTTAAAAAAAAAACAACAAAACAACCCCCCTGTGCTGTTACCAGTGACAGCTGAGATCTACTTTCTGTGCTTTTAGTAGGGGAAGTCTTTTCTCTGTTAGTGACATGTGGTAAATAGCTTTTTTTTTAATTATTATTTTATTGTTGTTATTCATTGTGGAATTTCTAGCAGGTGCTGAGTGTTTATAAAGGAAACATGCTTGGTTGGGGGATTGACTCTGCTGGTGGATGGGTTCTTGTGTTGTGTCAGTGGTAGCCCATTCTCATGAAGTCCCTGGAACACTTGCTTACATTCTCTAAGTGCCTTGGCAGACTCACTTCTGAGGTGCAAAGCACATACAATACTGAACATTGCTGGAAACAGAAAATATGTACTAACACCCAGACACTTACTGATACTTGTTTTAAAAATATCTATCTATGCTTACACTAAAAAAAAAGGAAAAGCCATAACTTGCTGAAATCAATGATCTCCAGCTTTTAATACAGATACTTGTCTTATTTTTTTAGAGACGAATATAGAATTTTTCAAAACTAGATTATTTCTTACAAAGAAAAGCCAAGTTCTTGTCGCTAAAGCGAAACGGCGAAGGTGGTGTCCAAATTACCCAGACCTCGTGCTTAGCAAGCAGTTCCATGTCTGCTGCCATGGAACTTTGCATAGTTGCTTTTATTTTCTTAGCAGGAAAGCATCGGTTGGGTCAGCCAGCTTGTTAAGTTCCCCTAGCAGTTGCCAAATGGACAGTTAGTTTGCACAAATACAGTTAGGGAAAATATTCCCTATAGAAAATTGCACTGGGATAGTAGTAATAATAATAATAAGGAAAACCTGGCTTGAAAAATAACTAGTGGAAAGGTGTTTTTTAAGTTGGGAATGCAAAGCCTGGCTCTGAGGACGAGCTCTGGTGGCCAGTGTTTGCTGTTAGAGGAAATGTGTCTTGGAGGGAAGATAATTTCATGGGCTGCTTTGGAGTTACGTAATGATGATGGTGTTCTCCCCTGTTTAAAATCACTGCCCATCTCCAGGGAACTCCAGCTGTTGGGAAAAGCAACAGGAACAGGTGAAGCCAAGGTGAGCACATGACAGAGAAGGTGAGCTTCTCTTTTGCGCGCCTTGGCTCGGCCAAAAACGCCGAGTAAAGCTGGAAATGGTGGGCAGGAGCCTGCGAAGGAGGTGAGTGGCCCTTGACACAGCCAGCAGGTAACAGCCAGCTGAGCACAGAAATGACTCACTTGGGAGCTGCTGGGTTCAGCTGAGGCATCCTGATCTTCTGGCTTTTTCTGTGCCGCTGTCCACCCGACAGCGCCAAAGCGACCGATCTCCCAAATTCAAACTGCACGGTTTAGACACACAGTGAGCAAGGCAGGAGCTCTGAGGTGCTAAACAGGTGATGTCTCCCATTAAATTTCAAGGTGACTCCTCAGTCTGGTGTCATGTACCAGCAAGATGCAAAAAGGATGAACGTGCAGAAGTGAGGATTTGCTTGGAGACAGCAGTGCAGCGGTTCGCGCTCCTGGCACACTTCTGCCCTAGGAGGGCTTAGTTCTTGTTGTTGTTGTTGCAGTTTTTTTCTTTTTAACAGCCAATTCTAGAAATCCAGAGGCATCTGCTGCAGTTCAGCCAATCAGAATTGGAATGGACTGAGTATAAAAATGAGTCCTAGGTGGATAGTGTGTTTTTTTTATTCCATATCTGGCAGTAGAAAGTCTTTGACCGAATAGTTTCTAGGCACGTAATAAAAGCTTGGAGATCATGATTTGCCTGACAGCTGTACGAACACATTGTTTAATTACACAACACTTGAAAATAACATCGAGGACGTCTTTGCAGTGGTGGGGATTTAGGATCCCCGTGCTGTTTCTTCTTGCAGCTTTTCATTGTTGTTTTGCTTCTGGAAGCTGTGGGACCAGAAGTTGATGTGTGTTTACACTCTCGGAGTAAGGGCACATGGAAATGCCACTCAATGGAATCTGGATCGAGTGAATGTGTTTATAAAATAGTGCATTTATGGGAGGAAAAAGGGGGGGACACGCCCTGCCCCTCCAAATAAACCCCAGAGAAACAAAGTCCGCACTGCTCCAGGCCCCCACTACGGACTTGGAGGGGTGACGAGCGCTCGGAGACAAAACCTTCCAGCTTTGGTCATCGGGAGCAGAAAGTGCCAGTGGGGTTAGACCAGGCCGTGCTTCCAGTGCTGCCTCAGGCCTTGCAGTCTGATAGGACCCCCAATCCCTACGGTTTGTGGCGGTCTGTTGCTACCAGCATATTGGATCTTGTCAGGGATTTGGGTGGCGACTTGGAGAGGGCACCTCCCTGGAGCTGGGAAGGGGCAAAGGGCTGAGTCCACGGAGCTCAGCCACCACTGGCAGTGCTGACAGTGCTCAGGTGGATGGATACGGGATGTGTCGTCCAAGTCTTTCAAGTTCAAGTCAGGGATACAAGTTCCTCCTGCAAAGAGGGAGCAAAACCACCGCATTCTGCTGGCGCAGGTGGCTGAGGGGAGAAGACAGGTTTCGAGGGGCAGGCAGCCCATCTGCAAGTATCCAGTTTCTTTTCTTGCTTACTATGCAATGTAGAGCTTTGAACTTCTGCTTTTCCTTGGAGATAGAGAAGAGCACTGTCCTTACCCAGTCCTTAGGAACTGACCCCTCTCCCAGTGTCCCTGGCCCTCAGTTAGCAGGTAAGGACGCCTATTTGCTGCTATGGACTCGACTTATCTTTTAGATTGTTCCTTTCTATTTCTCACCCCTCTTCCATTCTCCTGGGTCGCCAGACACAAGTTTACTATAAACACATCCTTTTTGGATAGTTGTGTTTTTCCTTGCTGCCCTCTCCTCCTTTCCTGCCTGCCAGAGTGCTGTTACTGTACATAACCCCCCTTTTAGTTGGATTATTTAAGGAGCTGCAGCACAAACAGAGATTCCTAGCTTTTTTCCCCACCAAAATATTCCCTTTTGCGCCGAATCTCGTTTCCTTCACTGCTGGTAGCAGTTGTCTGTTTTTCAGTCACTCACTCCTAAAACCACTGGCAGTTTTATGGATGCCCGTTGTCTTTTCCTGGATATCTTCTCTTTTAACATGAGACTAACATTGGTGATTTTCAGTGTTAAACCTTCTTATTTCCCTGCTTTCCCAATGGTTTCCTCTTGCCAGGTTCTGTTTGCAGCCTAGGAAAATATCCAATTACCTTATTTCGTTGGAAGAACCAATTCCCCAAATTGTTCATAGAATATTGTATTTTTAGGGGAGATTAATTTTTTATAGCCACTAAACTATACTCATTATTTTTGTACGTTTGCAACTTGGGGACGTTTTTCCGAGCCGTGTCGTGGAGGGAACACTTATTTTTCATGGCTCTTTGACTACGTGGGAATGCTGTGGTTGTGTGGTGTAGAGGCACATGCCTTGATGTGCACTGGGAGAGAGAGAGAAGGATGCAATAAAAATGAACGAAGTTTCAATAAAAATGCACGAGGTTTCAGTAAAAATGAAATAGGTTTCAGTAAAAAAAAAATTCCGAAAGCGACACTAACCTTCCCTCCTCCTTTAGAATCCTGAAATACATGGGAGAAAAATGCAGTGTAAAGTACAAAATGCAAGGAGAGAACCCTTACTGTGAGCTAACTGTGCCAATACCGCTTCAGTTTGTAGTCACTGACGGAGATTGCAGTTTTAAACGAAAGCAGCTTTTGATTAAAAAAGAGTAAGTTGAATGTCTGAAAATCCGCACCGTGTTTATTTGAGAGTTGTAAATAATGTATACAGATGGTTGTATGTGATGGGGCAGAATATTTAAATCCTAGGGGTTTTTTTTTTCAATAAGAAACTGAAGGCTGTTTATAAGAGAAAATAAATAGCTATGTTTGACCATGACTGTCTTTATTTCCTTCTTGGACTTGCTCCTCAATGATCTCCTACTTGTAAATAGATTCCCCCCCCCCCAC